>BCKH01000001.1:0-343242 GCA_001600555.1 Albophoma yamanashiensis
AAGTACCTGGCGCGTCCCCGTAGTGGCAAGAGACACTACTGCTGCGGCGCTGACTGCATGAATTTTCAGTTATACGAGGATCTGCCCGGCTCCCCCCCCCCCCCCCCCCCCTCTCTAAAAAAATGAACAGACCGCTCGGGATCTGACAGCAAAATTGGGCTTCGAACAATTCAGTCCACTGAAATCAGCCCACAGAGCCCACCGAATAAGTCTCCGCTCTCTTTGGGGTCCTAGACAGCATGGCGACCAGCACAAGACTTGTGAATGATCCTGAGCCGCCCCAATTACAAGTGTCGGCCACTACACCTTGACCCGTGTTGTTGGGCAAGCCGGAGGATGAGTCAACGGCCAACATGAAAACAGGGGGTCGGCAAATTTCCGTCTCGCCACGGCCCAGAACCATGGAATCAGTCACATGCTTCATTCATTTTAAAGCCAAGCCAACAAGCTTAAGACTGAATTGGGCAGGCAGTGTATTAAAGCTGATAATGGCGCCCTCTTCGCCTTGATCCCCTTTCATTCTCTGTCTCATCGAAACGCTATCAGTGGCTCCGCGGCGCAACCGCGACCCCTCCTACCATTCATTATGGGCTGCGGCGCCTCAACTCCAGATGAGGATCGCCCATGTCGGCCTGCTCCCAACGATGACGAAATAGACGTAATGTCACTGCCGCTCCCGGACGTCACCTGGCAGCAAGATCAGTCATGGACTGAACAAATCGCAACACTGGAGTCTCAGACTATTGAGCAGGGGAGGCACGACGAGTTCCGCACAAATTATGAAGCTACCATTTTCAAGCTTGCTCAAGACCGGCTGGCTAAGGATTATCCCGAATGCGCGCGTGCGGGGACCATCGACCGCAGGGACGGAGGAGTTGACGATGTGTATCCTTCTATGCGCCTTCTTTGCCTGGATGACTCCTTCGGAGGCATCGTCTACGCTACTGCGTTAGTCGTTGCTAAGCCATTGGCAAGTCCTGCGGACAAGACGGATCGATCACAGCCTTGCGTGGTGGCCGGAGAGGAACTCGCCAGCGAGTCAATGCGGTTCGCAAAGTTTCAGTCCCTGAAAACATTGAGCATGCTGCGAGCAAAGGGCGTCAACGTGGGCCACTCTTGGATCTATATCTTCGTTGGCGCAGACATGGTGAAATGCAGGCTCGACGCATCGGTCAAACCGCCGACTATCCTACGTCGCCCGGACGGGTCCCACGCCAGCTTCAAGAAGGTCAATAATAAGGTCTATAAAAAGATTGCCAAGGACGCCCGCAGACATCCAGATAAGTTTGAAGGTAAATGTACGTCGCTAGCGTTTAAGATCCAGCTTATGGCCAAGCGGAGTTATTACCCCGGATGCACCGTATGGGATCACGGAAAGCTCGCCTTCGACATGGATGGAAAGCCCTATCCGGAACCAACAAGACTGCTCGTGGCAAGAGACTATACTAGCCCAACGGTCAAGGAGGTAGACGCCGCCGTATGTAGACTCCGTTTTGCGATCGATGATGGCGACCAAGAACGAGATCATCGGGATGCCAAGGTTCTAAGAAGTCTAGACCCTACCACGGATCCAGGAGGCATCGTTGCCGTAACTCTCTTAGTTGCCAGCCCCCGAAGCGTTATTTGGCCCGATTTCGGCACGTATGTCGAGAGTCCAGCAATTATGGCGGCGGAGCAGGCCGCGCAACAGTACGTCAAGGACCTCCACGCCCAGGGCAAGGTTCAGCGCTGCGATATCTGGGTCTGCATGGGGTTTGACCGCTCTAGGTTTATATTTATCGGGGACCCAATCGACCAGGGCATAAAAGATGGAGACGGCGAGCAAGTACTAGGACGTGAAGGTAGCCAGACTATGGCAGTTCTAGTCCCTGCTGATGATAATAGCCTCGAGGGGGACTTTGGTGTCAAGATCGAACTCCAGGCTAAGCACGAACTTTTTACGTCTGAAATGCAGTTCCAGGCGGTCAAGGAGCATATGCGGACAAGATACGAAAACCTGAGCCCGGCAGAATTGAGGGCGCGCGAAGTCGCCATCGCGCCCATGGTGGGTCGGCACTTTCTGGAGCAGAACTTCCCACACTGCGAGATCTCGGACGAGGGGCCTTTCCCAGCCATCCTGCCCGACGGGTCGGAGACCCTGATTTGCGACGCCCGGCTCCTCGTGGCGCGTGATGCCCGGCAGGCGCCCAAAAGCATTATCGCCGCCTTCATGGTCGCGCCACCGCCCCGCGAAGACGGAGATTCGTTTTTGCTCAGCCGGAAAAGCTGGCTCGACACCCCGTACATGAAGGCGGCTGACGACATGCTGCTTGCCGTGCTCAAGAAGCGGCACGCGCAGGGACTAGTATCAGAGGTGGACTGCATGGCGCAAGTGATGATGGGTATGGATGCGACGATCTATCGGTTCGTAGATGGGGAAAGGTTTGAAGACTACAGCGATGAAAGAATGTCCCAGATCAAATGGGGTTGATAATATATCCGCCATTGGCTTGTCTGCTTTTTAAGAGCTATGATTCGCAATCCAAGCCATGTGGCCTGAAAGAAGCCGCTTGTTGAGAATATTCAACGAATAAATATCGGATGCTTGAATCAGAACCAGTGATGTCGATGAATGTCAAGTCTTCAAACGTTGGCGCACTACCACTCTCCGTTCGTAAAAGAAAGCTGCCCCTTCTCCAGGCGATGACTTAAATTTTGAGACTGTACGAGAAATCGTAAAAAAAAAAAGTCTTCAATCAACATAGAGCTCGACACCAACGTAAGAGGTGATTTGCTTCGATATACATATGAAGATTGTGGCTTTGTCCATTCATCGTCTTTCAGAATCAATGTGCCCTTTATTTTCGTCTGGCAAGTCTGGGCCTGGGTAAAATTGTCTATTGGGTTCACGCATATCTTCTGCCTGCATCTCACTTGTTGGAGGCAAGCCAATTCCAGAATTCCCCTTTTTCTACTACAATCATTTATGATTACGAAGTCTAATAGTCAGTGCCCCAATCAACAGTGTCAGTCTCGTTATGCTTGGCCTCCATAGCAACCTCTAGTTTATCTTAAACCTGCTCTCGACGCAATTCAATTCGTCCATCCGGGCACCATCCCGTTCACCGATGCCAACTCTGCTCAGGGCCTCGATGTTCACAGGTCCCAATCAACAGTGTAAGCCTCGTTAGGCTTGGCCACCATAGCAGCCTCTAGTTTATCTTCGATAGTAAGACAACATCGCCGCTTTTTCGAGATTGCGTACTTAATAGTATCTTTCCATTCCGCCTACCCCGCCTCCTCGCTCTGTATAATACACTTCCGCCCCGGCTCTCTATTTTTAGCCAAAGCAAATGGCCACACAGACTTAACCACCTCGTATCTACTCTTACCTAAGAACAGGCTAGTAATATCTATAAAGAATCGATTAATCCTGTCTAGACTTTGGACCAGTACTATGTTATGTACTAATATTAAGGCGACGTCTATTATACTACGATAGTTAAGCAATACGATTAAGCTTCGAAGCTATCTATCCATCTAACGAAAGTTAAGATTTACTATAACCCGCTCTAATACAAAGGACTTTATAATAGTCAGGTTAGTAGTATATCGACGACACTATCCCTCTAGTCTACTATCTCCTATCTTAGGCAGTATGTGTACTATCTCCTATCTTAGGAATCGAGTTTCTTAGATTCCTTCGATACTTCTTCTTAGAGGATTCCTCTACTTCTCAATTCTACTTATCCTCTAGCAACTCGTTATCTATATTACAATATATCTCGTCTATATCAAGCCCTAGCGGCCATACGTAAGATAGGCATTCTCGCGGGTCAATCGACCCGCACTAGACCCACGCAGACACTATATCTCGTTATTTAGTAGCATATTCGTTATCTTCATCGTCACCTACAGAGTGGTCTTTTCGACGTGTTTATGCTGCTAATGAGCCTACTGCCTTGTAGCTAATCGCAAGCTACCTCAGACTTCTGCAGCTATACTTGCTGGTATATAGTATAAGGGGCAGAAGCGATTTTTATATCGCCAATTACACGACGAGTTCACGCACCGCGTCTACGAGCGATCTCGAATCGCGTAAAATGATCCGACCCTCGCAGACTATGTGCTTAAATAAATTTGTGTGTATATAGATGCGGCGTTACTAACGCTGCCGGGCGAATATAAACGAGCCACTGGCTTAGGGGATGTTGGTGTTGGGATCAACTGCCTCTCTCTCCATCTAGCGAACGTCAGTCTTGTCGCACTTCTCGTGGAGAGAATGGCTCGTCAACGGGATAGCCATAACTCCAAAGAAGAGATTACTTAACAGAATGAGGCTGGTTTTTATCTTGAAGGAATTGTTATATCTAATTCATGTTCTCGTCTGCTGGAGTAGCCAGTGACTCTACTCAAAAGACAAAACTTGAAGGCAGCCATTTGACCTCTTAAGCTTACAAAATGTGTACTATTGTGAAATGCAGTCTTAAAATGACGCACAAATCGTCCAATATTATGCCGCCTGCGAGAAAATCTTGGCTTCCTGAACAAGAATACGCATGATACTAAGCAGTCCATGATCAGTGAAGTAGTTTCATTTGGTCTGAGTAGACTGTTCCTACGGACAGAAGAACAAAGTCGTCAGCTTTGAGAATGACCTTCCTACCTCCTAGTCACTGAGCCCATGTCCGCCCTCCTGAGACGTACATGTTTTTAAATCTGACTAGAATGATGCCTTGACGAAAGAACCGTACATAGTGCGACTGGTGGTCCAGACTGCGATAGACTTCTCCAACCCAGACTACAGATCAGGCCTGACTTCCCCAAACTTCATATGATACTCTCCATCGAAACTCGCTATCCTGCGGGCAATCTTCCGTCGCGACTCTGCGAGATAATACCAAAGTTCGGGGTCAACACCGATCATGGCTGTCTCATGATGTTCCAAAGAGCAGGATGTTACAGGTCACTTGGCGTTGCAGAAAACATTCGGCAAACGTGCGTGGTATGACCTCTCTTCAGAGCTGTTTTATAATGTGTGCAGTTGTTCCACAGCAGATGGCAATTACGGCATGATATCAACTTGACCCCAACCCGACCCAGACGTTTCAGTCTGCCCTCCCAAACCCAGTGGAATAGGGTCTAATAGAAACTCCAATCCGGATGGCATGGAACCAAAATATGGAGAGATTCTCAAAATAGCACTGGCTGGACGCATCACACGACAACCTGTTAGGAAAGCACTGCCATTGGGGACCGACGCGGTGATGACCCTTTTCACCATAGATTCTGTTCCTGCCTATACTGTCGAATACTTCGCCAAGCACACATACCACTACACGATCAGTTAACTTTCTCGGCCGACCACAACGGCTACATCTCGCCGATTGCATAGTGGGCTACACCGCTATATGCGAGCATAGGATCTCAATCGAGTGCAGACACAGGGGAGTCATATGCAGGAGGAAGGTCGTGACCGATTCATCATCACTTCCGCACCCATGAATAAAGTGATGAATAAAGTGATGAAATATTAGATGAAGTCGCCAAATTGAGGACTGAAAATGTCACCCACTAGGCCCACAAAGATCTTGTGTTGCCGCTTAGCCGGAAGTCTGCGTTTTACGCCACCGATGGTTGCTTGTTCACCTCGGCAGTCGGCAGGCATTTCCGAACACCACGGCTAAATAGAATACCGACGTCTCAGAACTTAAATGGCGACCGCACGGCAGTTGCAAGCGAAAGCTACAAAAGGACGCAATCCGTCACACCACTATGCACTCCGTACTACGTACTTGCAGTGGCTTTGGCTGGTGCGACATTCCCTTGCGGGCAATACAACAGTGGGTCAGGGCTTGGGAACAACCCCTTCCAAAGTCCCCTTTGATTGGATATGTTATCAAGCAGGACGACATCCCGGGGCCGCCTGTCATCAGTCATCAGCTTAGCCTCGGAATCCTTGTCAGACTCAGATGCAGTCTCAGAGTTGAGAAAATCAGGGACTTTCAACAGCACACAATCAGCTAAACCGTACAGGCACGGTGGTGACCATAAACTTTCAGGAAAAATACCACCATATGTAATTCGACGAAAGTCGCAATAACTACTCCGTACCTGGGGTGGAATATTTGCCGATGTCTGGCTGAGGGTGCTTCAGGGATAAATCGGTTCTTCCATTTTTACTGGGCCAAATATACCTTCGGACTGGGATCCCGACCGATTCCATGGGAGCTGACCGAGGCAGCGGCGAAGCTAATCCAATCAGATCCTCTAACGCCTCGCTACCTTTATCAGTTGACAGCCACTTGCCAAACTAAGACGTGGAATGTTACATCTACAGGTACTCTTCCGCATCCTTCAGGGGTCACCATTCGCTTGCTGACTATTTACGAAGTGGGAGAAATAAGTGGCTTGGAATAAATTACGGGAATATAAGCTAAGGCTCCGCCGAGTTAAGGAACTAGGTACTGGCCTTCGCAAGCTTCTGCCACATCTATATCACACTATTTGCACTCTTTCATTTCCAAAGTCATGAAGGTCCATTCCATCATTGCCATTGCCGTTGCTAGCGGATGCCTGGCTGCGGCAGTCCCGGCCGATACCAATGCTGGCAGCCCCAATGCGAGTGCACGGCCTGAGTACTTCCTGATCCGGCATGCGGAAAAGAACCCCGACGGAACCATCTCTGCAAAAGGGATGAAGCGGGCTCAGTGTTTGGTCAACGTCTTCGGCAGAGACAGCAAGTATAACATTCAGCACATCATGGTGCAGACACCACACTCTGGAAGTCCGTGACTAGACCACAAATCGTATGGATGGCGGTTCAACTGACTCGCATTAATGTTAGACAATCTCAGCCAACGACCCTTCAACACCACTTTGCCGCTTGCCAACTCTCTTGGCATCACAATGGATACCCCTTGCAACTTTGACGAAACTGAGTGCGCTGCCAACTTTGCCCTCAAGTACACCGGAGGCAATGTCCTTATCGGCTGGGAGCATGAACACCTGCCAAGTGTCTCTCAGCAACTTGGTGGCCAGGACGTCCCTAAGTACCCTGGTAAGATTTGCATGGTGATAACTTGCCCACCTAATCTGACAAACTATAGGTAATCATTTTGACAAGATTTATAACCAGCCTTCGCCATATAACAAGGTTACTGTTACTTCAGAGAACTGCCCTGGACTCGACGACTAGTTGACTAGAGCGGTATAAGCCTTTTCTACGTTTGAGCAGCGGATAGCATATGCCTTGACTCCAAGTTGCCATACTTTCATAGCAAATAAAACAAAATGGCAACGCAGTACACAGTGAAATGCTCACTTGCTAATAGCTTGTGCAATATTAGCCCATATCGTATTCGAACACTCGACGACAAAAAAGGGACTTGAACGGTCAGAGGAATTGGCATCAGATGAGGCTGAAACACATGCATACGAGAGAAGCCATTTACAAATTTCTGCAACATCAAGATAGAACAGTAGAGCACGCTGTCATTGCTGCTCTTCACTAGCCATATCTTTGCACCAAGTCTCTCATAACATCAAGAACCCTGTTAAGCCAATTAGCCGCAAATTAGATAGTAGATTGAGAATGGCCTAACTGTGTGCGAAGTGTCTCGTTGTCGATAAAATGCGCCGATACATGTGTGTCAAATCTCCTGGCAAGGTATTAGCCACGTACGTAGGGGACAAGAAATGATTTTCTATCTTACAGCCTATAGAGGTCTAAACGGCCTTCAAAATCCTCTTCCGGCGGCGAAATCTGGGTGAATGTATTGTAGACAGCAATGTAATCATCCCCAAACCTATTACAAGCTGGTCGCCACTGGCCAAACTCATCTTCAAATTCCAGAATTTTAGCATGGGTATCCGGCAGTATTTCATAGGAGAACTTACATTCGTTGTGCGCAAAGAAACAACAAGCATCAAAGATAGGAGGCTGGTCGTTGTCGACATCAATCCCTGCATTTGCGTGCCAAAGATCACCATGAACAAGTGAAGGTTTGACTGTTCTGCCGTCACTTTCGAGAGGCTTCAGTAGCCTCGGGATGACTTTTTCGAACAGGGCACATGAGGGGGAATCGAGCTCTTCACTATGTCCTTTACTTTCAATCTCCAGGTCCAGCGCTTGTCTCATGGACTTGGAGAAGAATGTCTTCTAGCTATCTTCCCATACCACGAATTGGGGTAGGTTTCCTGCGTAGGTGGTGATGTGGAAACCGAACTTGCCAGCAGCGAGACGCTTTTCTGGTGCAGTGTTGACAGAAGAGCCGCGACTTTGTGAGGGTCAGCCATATCTTCGGTCATTTCTCGAAACTCGCAGAGGAAAAAGTGGGTGTTTGGTATTGTGGTGTAGGTGCCGCAAGCGATGGGCCTTAGGACAAATTCTGGCAGAATGTCATGCATCGCGCATATTGACGGAAATTCACCCCTCGTCATGTTCATGCCCAGCTCTTTCGAAATGACCTTGATGAAGAAGGATTGCGGTGTACCATCGCGGAGTAAACAACGATGCGACCCGTCTGGGCCCAAAAGCTCACGCCATGCCTCTTGGCGGATATGACATTGCATTCCTCCGGCAGTTCTTGAAGGGCAGTGAGGGTTAAGACGATCTTGTGAGTTCGTGAAGGGCTTTTAGCTTACCCCTCAACACGGCTGGGGCGATTTCGGTGTTTCCCGCCTCAAATTCAAGTCTCTCTGCGCCGTTGCAATTGATTTCCATTGCCACGGAATGTGTCGAATCAGTTCAGTGTCCTCCTAGCTGGACATGCCTCCCCGACAGAGGCACCATCTCCCCAGATGCAGGCAGTAGCAGCTGACCATTGCAGCAAGCAAGCAGATGCCCTGTCATGCGGCGTGTGCGTTGGCTGGCCTGCATTTAGCGCTTGGGTAAGAAGGCCAAAGAAAATGGACATCCGCAGCAATCATCAACTATGACATGAAGAAGTTGTGTTCCTGGCATGTAATACAATCATGGATCCCCCCCAGACAAGTAGCAATGGCATCTCGAGAATCTTGCCCTATCGAAACATTAGTGCGACTACGTTTGGGACTCAAGGTGGACAGTATTGACAGAAGATAGATCCAGTCGTAGTGATTTGATATACGCGGAGTAACTGAACATTCATAATGGCTTTGAGCCTGGTTTCATGCTGCTATTTAACCTTCGCTCGACAGGAGATTGCGACAATAAAAAACTCGCAAGCGGGCAGAAATCACTGCAGAGCAGAAACTGCATGTAGATGAGGCTGTAGGTACACATATTATGTGGCTAGCATTTTGCAGTACACATTTTTATACCATCTGAAGTCCATCAGCTACTACGTAGTCTAGTCCCGGGACCTGGATAACCTACCCTCGCTTAACAGTCAGACAACAGCCCACAATTATAGTAATTTGGCTCCTTCCCGGCCTTCTTGCAGCAATTTTTGAAGCAGGAGTTCATCTCGTTATCCGACTTCCAGCAATGGTGATTCGAGCTTGTATGATAGTTCTGGTAACCACATTTGTCTCCGCACTTCCAAGTAGGAGCGACGGGATCGGTAAATTCAAAATCCGAGCAGAAGTAACAGTGACTATCTGCGGCTGCGGCGCCAATAAGTATCGCTGGCAAAAGATTTCGAAGGAGCATGTCGTTGATTGAGGTAGGGATTTGTGAATGAAATTCAAGACTGGGAGGGTCGTATCTCGTCGAGTACAGTGTGCTAATGTGTTCAACTGATCCAGAGTCGAATTCGTTGACAGCCATTTATACGTCTCCTCTTGACCGACATCTTGGCGAATCTGATCCGGGTTCGGGTGCTCCTTAATTTGGCTCTGGGAAGCTTGATCGACTGTGGAGCATCGCTGTAAGCTTCATTGCCGTGGCCCAGTCGTAGCCGATGGGGCTTGACCTATGTGGAGCCGAGACATTTTGTGGCTGTACTTGATCTACAAAGTCAGGGTAAGCGGGCGAACTTGTCGCCCCGAGCCCGCTCCTTCCATATGTACGAGTAGGGCTTACTGGCAATATCAAGTTTAAAATCCGCTGTAGGCCCACAGGTCTCATCCCGCATTATTATGCGGGGAGCCAATGATTAGTTAGTGTCATGTTGGAGCTGAAGAAATGAAGGGAAGAACCCTACTATCGAAGTTTGCCCATGTTCAGGCCAACAGCAGAAGGTGGAGTGGTTACCTGAGGGTCTTACGAGTAAATTAAAGCTAAGGATACTGGGGCTTATTGGCTCTTTCCCTTTGCATGGTACTGCACGGGAACACATCAGGATACGACAGACCTAGATTGGCCAGCTCAGAAGGCATGCGCTGCGCTCACCGGCTTCTCCAATAGAGTTTATCCAATATGAATGGCAGTACCGAGACTACCTCTCACGTCAACATCTTCGAGGGCGTCGACCCGCTGGCCGCCAAGATGCAAGATCTCGTCACTAGCTGTCCAATACCTCATACAGAAGCAGGACCAGGGTACATCAACTACAACAGCAAGAACAAAACGGGTACGAAAGCTTTCACGAAATGTGCAATCCATGCGCAATGCGGGCAGGCATCTCCGTTAGTTGTCCCGAGCAGGCAAGCTCGCCTCTCTACATTTACATGTACCAAGGACCTGTACGCCATGACCGTCAAACTGTAAACCCCTGACTTTCGTTTTGTGTAAGTCCTACCCAACGGTATAGCGAATCCACACGGGTGACAGGGAATCTCTCCCGCCCAGCATAGCGTCGATGGTCTGCCGCATCCGTGGCTTGGACAGCAAGGCGCTTCGGAGCAGGTGTCTCAATGTTGTTATGCGGGTCGATCAGAACCCGGCTTCAATGTTTGTTCAAGGTAACCAAAGAGTAGATCACCAAGGATGTCTAAATGCTGATGAGTGCATGGATACTCTCACGCGGCGTCCTGTCCAGTGCAGCCATCGATGCCTGCCCCGAACATGGGATGTCCTGAGTTCTCTTCTCCCGTGTAGATCAACCAAAATGAATATGGGCCTTGGTATAGGGTAATTATGAGCGCGCCCGAGGGCTTACCGAGCCTGTACTGAAAGTCGTCTCGCCTGCTGTCCTTTTCGGTGTAACGATCATTTCAGTCCAGCGGAGCCCAGACGCCAGCCACATAATACATTGCCGTAGTTGTATTGGCTTTGTGCTCTATATACTTCTCATTTTGACTTGAGGTGCCAAAGAGTTCTCTGGCATGCCTTGAATGCACAGCCATCAAACAGTCAGTATTCTGCCAGGAACACACAAGTAGGCATGATCTTCCCTGTTGTCTTTCAAAGCTGATCCCAAGGCACTGGTGTCGGGTTTTTACAAGCCGGGTTCTCCGTCGCCGAGCCTAGCCTAAACCCTGGCTCGCTTCCCTTCGGCAACAGCTCCACCAGTGACGTCGTATTTGGCTGGTACGTGGGCATGTGGTACTTGTTGTGCAAGGCGCGGGCCGGATCCCTGATAAAGTCGCCAAATAACCTCTGGATGAATCTCGAGGCCCGCGGCGTTGTCGGCGAAGTGCGATTCGGTGACGCCATGATGCTGTACGTGCCCATCAAGATGGGCACATCCGCTGTGCGTAGTCGTCAGCAAATTGACAACAGGCACCAGATCCCTGCATTCAGGGTTGCAGAATGAGCATGAAGAGGATTCATACGTACATTCGTGGTAGGCTCTCAACCAGGGGAAGGTGGTCACATCTGGGAAGATACCCTTCCAAAGATATCGCCAGACGGGCACGTTGTTCGCCGCGCGAAAGCTGAGTCTAGCTGTCAGTGAACACTCAGATCTAAAATTCGAAGCTGCAGCCGAAGACTCACCCCGATTCTAGCTGCATATTGCATTCAAATACCGTCTCCGTCACGATCCGCGAGATGGACTGGTTGATTCCCTTGTTCGCATCCCAGTTGAGCACCGCATCGACCTCATGCGTTAGCATCCCCATCAGGGTTGGCTGTATCCTCAATTCGGTCAGTCTTTGGCATTTCAGCCTGTCGCATGACCGGCCTGGATCCCGGCAAAACTACCACTCACCACGCGAGCAAAACTTCCCTCTGCGCCCCTCCTTGCGTACTCTTTCTGCGTGAACATCGTCACGTTGTCCACCATGGGTGCACCTCCTGGTGGTGATCCAAATCTGTTCAGCGTGGTATTTGACACCGCGTGCTTCAACCTGTCCGCATCCACGCTCTGCATGCATCGCAGCTCTCTATCTCTATCCTTTGCGTTTGCACACCCTACGGCCCTTGCGACTCGTACAAACTCGGCATCGGCACCCTTTTCAGCAGCACCGATGATCTGCGCGGCTCCGCTCTGCAACAGAACAGCAGACACGATGGGATCCTCGGCGTGCGAGTACAGCATCGCATGGGCCGAGCCCGCCCCAGCCGATTGTCCGCCGAGGACGATGCGCGAGGGGTCCCCACCGAAGCCTGCGATGTTGTCGCGCACCCACTCAAGCGCTGCACGCTGATCACGAAGGCTGAGGTTTTGGTGGTTGAGCGCGGGCGTGTTGGGGAAACCAAAAATGTTGAGACGGTAGCTATTGATAGTACACGATTGTAAGTATCCGAGTCGTTCTTGTCCATGTATCGTGGAGATCTCACGCTGATACGGGAAACAGGAACTCACTTCCAAGTCACGACTATGATGTCCTTATTCTCAGCCAAAAAGGCTGATGGGTCGAAAATTGGCACGCTTGCCCCGCCTTCTCCGAACGCACCACCATACGACCACGCATATACGGCCAATGTTTTGTGCGGATTTTGCTTCCGTATCGCCGCCGGCACATACACGTTCAGTGTCAGGCAGTCCTCAGACTCGTTTGTTTTCGCCTTGAGTGCGTCCCCCATCACGGTCCTGTATCGGAATTGGTGGCACACGGGGCCCAGTGCAGATGCATTTCTCGGCAAAGAGTAAGCCTCCGTAGAAGAACTGTTTTGAGCAACGGTAGTTACTCCCGTCGCCGCTGTAGGAAGCGGTTGCGGCGGTTGAAATCGCAGATTTCCCAGCGGTGGCTGGGCAAAGGGCACGCCCAAAAAGGCGTCGACGAGGGCGTTGATCTCAACGCCACGGATAAGACCTTGGTTAGTCGTTGCCAGGATATCTCTAGCGGTGGTACATGTCGCGTCAGCGAATCCCACGCCAATTGTCGCAGCGGAAGCGGTGTAGAGGAGAGTGTTAATTTTCATGGCGTTTGTTAACCTGAATTGCAGCTGCAGTCTGGACTCAATCGTGCTAGTCTGAGCAGCTCTCAGCTTCCTAGACCTGCATTTATTTGCCTCGTAGGAGTCCAGTGTACGTTCGTCCAACGAGGCGCAGGGCCATCGTTCGTCGGATTCCTCGCATTCTAGATCATTACAGTGCCAGGATGCCCTATTATTACCGCAGCGGCTATTGTAAGATGGCTTGGATACGGACCTCGTTTTCCCGATTAAGAAAATGGATCGACCCATTTACCATCGGCTGCTTACGAGTACGATTACGATGAAGTCCTGTTGCGTCTTGATTCTGGCTTGTCTCTCACATTGACTGTCGTAACTAACAGGCTTCAAATACACGGCAGGTGGGTCTTACTTGCACTCGGGCCGGCTCGCGACCGGCCAGTTACACCTCTGACCCTGCGGGAAGAACCGCCAAAGATAGGTGAGTGCTCAACCTCAGCCAGATGGTGGGCCAGTCGGACCCGTCAGTGGAGGGGCGAAACATGTAACGATTGTAGATTATTAATTAAAAAGGAATCAAAGTCTTTCGATGAATAAAAATAGCTAGCTGAGCTGAGTAGTAGAGGGCGGCATGGCAGTCGTCGACTAGCTCGTCTACTACCCGACCAGAAGGATATCCTTCGCAAGGTGCCCGGCTTCGCTATAGCAGCGCTGCCGAGTTATCTATCGAGGCAGCAGGCCAACCTATGCTACAAGATCAGGAAGGACATCGTCGCCGCCCACGATGCCTTCCAGCTGGGCTGGCCGGCTAACTCTGACTTCCCTTATGGGCCAGCCAACCCGGTACAAGCCATCGATGGCCTCACTGCACACAGGAACTTGGCGTGCCGAGAGGTCAAGCAGTAACAGCTTCCTGTAGATCAGATGCGACAGGCTGAAGGAGCACTGCAAGGCGGCGCATCGCTAGCAGGTTAGCCGAGCCCAACCGACGGACTGGTCCAGGCTAAGGCTGCTGACTTCATCATGGTGCCAGGCAGCGCAAATCACTATCGTACCTGCATGGGGATCTACTGTAGAGCTCGTAGAGAAGTGCCATACAAACGCGCGACTTAGTTGCACGCCGGGGGTAGGCCTCTAGGCTGCCGTGTACGCTGGCTTAGATAGCCATGCGCTATTGCTCTCAGATGTGCATTTGCGCCGTTATCCCAGCCTTTCCATGGTGGTACCTGATCTCAGCCTCATTGTCCAGCCTGCGGAGCACACTGGAGTAAGCCACCCAAGAACGAGATGTCACATTCTAACAGTTAGGCGGCGCGCCCATTCGCAATGATTCAACACATTTTGCGCCTGATAAATGACCAATAGAAAATTAATGTAAGACTGGCCTATTTCTATCTTTAAAGTGAAGCCAAGGAAAGGGTAGACCACGCTCTACGAGGTTGTCGACCAGGCGGGCAGGAAGATAAACAATAATACACCGCTAGATGCAAAAATGGCGCCGCCAAACAAACTTTGCAGGACAATTTTGTGTTGTAGATGCCGCAGATGGACGTCTTTGACGCGGAATTTGCGATCGAAGATCATAAGGCGAGAGAGTGTGCGCAATAAGCCTGATCGTTGCCTCGCACCAGTCTCAGCATCCGTGAAGCGCTCCCATGGCAGGGGCTGACGTCGCGAGAAGAGGAGAAGGAAAAAGCAGCTACCACGCAGGCCAGACATGATAAGGCTCATTCCAAGCCACCACATGGGCCAGGCACCGAACACGGTCCAGCGTGAGTGGAAACCGCGGTACGGTGTGAAAGCCAATAGCAGGACAGCTAAGAAACCACCAATCGTCAGGGTGATGCCGAGGCCAGTTGCAACACAAATAGTCTCGAAAGTTCCGTTGGAGACACCAAGACGGACGAAGTTGCGGTGAGAACAGTTTCGGAGAAGCTGATAGACGTGATCGGCGACTGGGCGCAGATGAGAAGGGTGGCGTGAGGATTGCATGCCGGCAAGAGCCTTAGAACGCATTGCCGGGGGTATGTTTAGTTCTTTGGGCCCTCCAGGTCTGAGAAACGTGTGCGCGATGGCGTCGAGCTCGCTGCGATAGCTAGATTTGGGATTCGCCAAGGATTGAGTGCTGGCCGTCGCACACGTGGTGAGTTTGCAGTCATCATATGCAGACGGCCGGAGGCGGTCAGCACAAGTCAATTTGCACTTCGAGCCTCGTGCGCATGTCGCCCCGGCGCTGATGAGCTGTGAAATCTCGGCTTCAATTTGCTCGGCTGCATTCCGCGTGTTAATAGGATTGAAGAAGTGTAGAGAGCTAGGTCTTACCAGCTTCAAGATCCACATGGCCATGGGGTGTCTCGGATGAGGGGGTCGTATTGAGACACGGGTCTAGAGTTATGGACTGTTGGAAAGGATTTTCGTCTTTCTCATCAACAGCAGCATCATAGTTCCTTTCGTAGTTCTTATACCTAGATGGTTGCCTGTCTAGATTGGAGGGACTTCGGATGGAAGGGTTGTTGACGTACCACATATAGAACTCGAGATTCTCTTCGGAAAATTCTATGTGCTTGAGATACATGTAGAAATCATATAGGGACATGGGACTGCCTGATCGATTTTATCAACAATTAGTCTTCAATGTCTTGTGGTCTCAACGATATAGGTAATTAGCCTGCATACATGTCTTGTTGTCAAGCACCCTTTCTAATTTAAGCTGACCGGGAATCATGCTGTTTCTTCCATCTGGGCTCATGGGGCGTGCCCCAGAACGGACGGCAGCAGAGTACTCATTGATGTCGCGGTATTCTGGCTTCTTGTACCACGTCAGCCATGTGGGCCAATGCATCGTGACCGTCTGCAAAGTAGGTAGGCGAGCAGGCGGGTGAGGCGGTGAAGGCGAATTCCGTTCGAGTTATATGTGAGGATTAGCTGATGGCGAGGAGAGCATTCAATTTTGTGTAAATATCGACGAGTGGATGGGTGGGTAATAGAGCGGCCGGGTGCCTGAAATATATCAGCATCCCCGTCGAAGATACAGAAATGATCCAAGTCCGGCCCGTGGGTAAAACGGCTAGTCATATCATAGCGTTTATGATCTTGCGGCCGATCAGGTGGTTGTCTACTAGTGCAAAGTCTAATCAATCCTTGGCGCTGAACCCGGGATTCACATTCGCATATATCGTAAGAGCTACCACATATACAACCTACAATTTTCCGTCTCTGGCAACGTTGATTCACAGTTCTAGAGCTCGGCGAGATCACCACTTCTCTGCAGTTCATGCATTCATTGCAGCTATCCGGATGCCGATGCGTCTTATTTTCGTCGATTCCCACGTTTTCCCGCACCAGAAAACAGGTTTTAGCCGAATCCAGGCAAGCTTTCGCCAAACTTGCCATTTCTTCAAATGCAGAGGTTACAAGACATGCCTTTTTGTTGGAGCGGAAAGATGACCAGAGAATCGCTTCGTAGCGGTTGGTCGGTTACTCGAATGTCTCTCGCCGCCCCTGCCCCTTAGTGCGCTATGGCTCCCCACATGGCTTGGCCGTATATTTAAGGTTTGGCGGTTGTCGAATGGTGAGGCTTAACCTCTAATGAAGGGCGTTCCGCTAAATAGCTGCTTACGAGTAAATATAGGACACCAAGTTTGCAGGATCGTAAGCTGGGATACGTAGTATTTGCAGAGCCGCGACGAGGCCGGGGCCGAATCCTGCTCTTTCAGTGACGCTGCATCTTTCCAAGATGCTTTCAGTAACATGTGTGTAATTCTCCGGCGGAGCGTCCATTACTCCCATCAGCAGAAACGACACGAGAGCAAAATGCCCAGATTGTCGCCAAGAAGCTACGAGTGGGTGATGAGCTCCCAACACCATGCGCGACGAACAGGGAAACCCGCCACGACCGAGATCAATGGTTAATAGCTGCTTGGATTCTTCCTCTCTCTCGATATAGGGATGCCAGTCTATGTATAGTTATATGGAGAGTTGTAAGCATATCCAGTTCGAACGCGATAATTGCTTCTTGAAGGCTTGCAAGGGGTCAAGTCTTGTGGCTGAACTCCGGGCTCGATTGCTTCCTTGGCTTCCTCGTGTCGGTGCGGGACGCGATCCACTAATCCCTCATCGAGACGAATTGACGTGAACGTGGCTTATTTCGCCACGAGGAGTTGCCAGAATACTAGACGCGCTAAGGGAGCAAATGCGGGCGGTTACACTTAGTTTACTCCGTAATTACTCCTCCTCGAACGACACCAATATCCTGCACCCCGTGGACGGGACGACCGGCCCCTATCATTTCCACGGCCGATGCTGATCGAAGAGAGTCGACGCTATTAAGCCTTGAATCGTGTTCGTACAGCAGTACGAGCATGTTGGGGGGGAATGAAACGCTGGGACCTGCGGGTTGCCCAGCTTTGAAGCTTGCAGGGGCCTGCGACCATCCACTACACTCCTTTTGGCCAAATCTGTGCGCTTTTGCCTCTCGAAGTCGTACGAGTACGACGGCTGGTGCTGGACTTGGCGTTGCGCGCTCCTTCATGTATCTGCGCTACGAGCATACTGTGACGCGGGGTTGTAACGAGACTCTTCCCGCCTGGTGATGTAGCTGCTTTGCCCGCTCT
Source organism: Albophoma yamanashiensis (assembly GCA_001600555.1). NCBI lineage: Eukaryota > Fungi > Ascomycota > Sordariomycetes > Hypocreales > Ophiocordycipitaceae > Albophoma > Albophoma yamanashiensis. Next base: position 17,740 of record BCKH01000001.1, read on the forward strand.
TGACTCTTCTCGATGAGTGTCTTGGACCCACCCTTTCGGCGTGGCGTTTCCCATCATGAAGCGCTGCTCTCTTCGCTCCACGCCAAGCAAATGGGTTCAAGAGATCACAAGACAAGTATGTATTTTGGGCTTCATTGCAATACGCCTCGGCAAGCGTACTGCTCTTATCCTCGCGGACGAGGTTTGTGGCCAGCAGCCCATTTACAACCGACAGAAGTAGGAAAAAGCGCACCGTAGTCCTTCCTTAGTGAATGGATCATTGCAAGTACCAAGCTTACAAGTCAACGCATGCATCGGACAAATTAAGGAATCGGAGCCAGCCGAACACAGCTCCGAAGTGGGTGGTCCGTAGTCCACCGCCTTTACTCCGTTTGCAAGACAGCCACTGTTGTCTTGGTTGCCTGAGCCATCTGGCCCGGGGCGTTCCGAGTCTCGAACATTCCATGAATGCTGACACAGTATTACCTGCATTAGAATGCAGATTTCACGTCACGATCCGGTACGGAGTACTCCATTGGCCTCTGTCCCTTTTTTGAGCGTTTTTGCCTAACGGCAATGGTCATCGCGATGTCGTACTGTTGAGTAGGCTGCATACAGGGATTAATCCGATTCTGAAAGGCAGTCTAGACCTTCCGATTAGACTGTGCTTTGATACGACCCTGCACTATTTTGTGCCTTCGAGACTGACAATGACGGTTCAAAGGCACAAAGTTCAATAAAAAGTACACTGTATCTGTCCACAGTGAGGAACTTTGAAGGCATGAATATGCGCAGCGTAAAGTAGCCTTTGATATAGCTTGCTTATGCGCGATTGGATCTTGAGGCTTCGTCAGGCACACTCAGAGTAATCTGTTCACTCATTCGTGGTATCGGGACGCGATTTTGTGTTGTCCATGGGAAGCGATGTAGGAGATTCTAGGAGGGCAGGGACGATCAGGACGAGAAACCCGAATGCTACAACGTTATACCCAGCCAAGGAGCTACACACATGAAATAAAGTACAGACAGGCGGGTGTCTGCTGCAAGGTTGTGATATATGGAACAAGTCATCATATTAGGACGATGACAGACCATCCTTACCGTCAAGGGCTATCCTGCCAATTGTTCAGGGTATGCGCGGCTATGGTAACCTTACTCATTTTGAAATCAAGCAAACACCATTTTCTTGGTGACTGGGGGCTTCCTTTTTGTGCTTCGTGATTCTCGAGGTACCTAGAATATTGGTTCTCAATCTGCAGCGACTAACTCGTTGAACCTCGCGCGTGCGAGCTCCGTGACGAGTACAGGTTCGACTCGCTGTACGACTCTAGCCTGCGCAGAGTAGCTGAGCTCTCAACGTCCAGAAGCTATGCAATGCTATGGTGGCAGATATGAAGCCGGAGGCTGATGGGAACGCAATATCGGGAAGCGCAACGAGTTGCCAAGACGTCCAGTTCAAGAACCCAGGGCGCTTCGTTTGATGCAATAGAAGGTCTTCCAGGTTTGAGGCCAGAACATGTAATATTTGCCTCAAGCTTTTTCCTCATGACAGGGCTTGCTTGTCTTTCTTGAGAGGGCCTAGAACTTCTACTCCGTCAAGATGCGACGAACCTAAGATAGCTGCATTTCGAAAAGTTACACTGATAAGAGCCCATGTACAGCAACGTAATGCAACAATATTTTTACCGAACAGGTTATGCAGCCATTCATCATGTGCAGGACTCTGGGGCAAGATGTGGTAAACCGGAACGAACCATCAATACTGCTCATTTCCCACTGCCGTGCAGTACATGACAAAAGTTCCTAGTGAGCCTTGTGTGGGTGTGCTCACGTTCCATCAGGCATGTGGTAAACCGAATTCAATTTGCAAGCTAATGCAGGAATGGGTTTCGTGGTGAGCCATGCATAATGATCCCACGATCGACATTGCACTCAGGCGGCAAACTGAACTAAATTACGCCCGCAGGCGGAATGGCATACAATGTACTCCGTATTGACCTTTTTATTGCGCTCTCCGCCTCATTTTGTCCTAAAATTACCACCCGAGAACGCAAGGTCATGTGCCTCTGGCTACTGTTACATGGCAGCGGTGCACTCTCCTGCACATCTACCTCCGCCTTGGACTTGTACTCGACCACTCCGCTGCCCATTGACCAACCTAACAGCTGCTATATCCAGGGATATATGCATAAAACGCCACTACCAGCCGCGTTTTCTAAAATTATGTATCGTAACCTTGGCTGGTCTGGCATCGTTCAACACCACCCGCTGTTCCGTACTAGTTTGAGTCTTAGGTAGGGATACGCCACTCCCTGCCGCACGCAAGGATATCGCGAGGCTCAAGCTTCTTGAGTGACGCTGATTCTCAAAGCGTCTTAGACTTGCACAATTGAGTATCCTCGCGAAGCGCGGCAGTGAGACAAGACCTTTCGCGCACAAGCCACAGTCTAGTCAAGGAACTATTGACGGCATGGTCCAAACGCATCCCACGATGCCCCTCACGTAACTGCCTCGGGGTTTTCTGAAGAATGAAACCTACCACCTGCTTAATTGGCTTGTAATGCAACTCAATTCACCGCTAAGACATCCCGATTTGGAATGGGCCTTACATGTAGGAGTGTAACGGCACGTTACGCTGTCGGATGGTCGTCGAAGCTAAGGAAGAAGTTCTGAGAAACTGATTCACGAACCAGATGGGATACAGATAACGGAATTCATTCTACAGAGTACCATCCTCAGCTCATGAGCGGTGATCCGACAAGGCGGAAAAACGTGCCAGAGAACGCTGTGACAAGACGTGGAATTACAAGGGCTTTGCGGGCTCCACAATACATGTAACAGAGAATGGCAGCCTGGGCAGACCTGCAAAATGCGACGGCCCCTGGCTTTGCATCATGCGAGACTCTGAATGCCGTTCTTGCAGGCCAGGCATCGATAGTCTTCAGCTATTTACCGTTTAAGACACGCAACGTGGGGCTGTCATTCAATGACAAATTTAAGCATAGTGGATTTTGTTGCATCAGAACATCGAGCGGTGTGACTGGGATGGCCTGGCGAACCCACAACCTGCCGTTTTAGAGGCGACCAACAACGATGCACTTGGGCCGCCACATCCTACGCGGTGAAGTTCTAGAAGGCGTTCTAGACTATCAACGAACTCGCATTCCTCTAGGATAGATGGACTTGATTGAGCGGATAGCTCAACTGAGACGCTACCTTTTTGGCAGGCCGACGGATATGCCTTTACGTATAAATTGATCGTTCCCATGCCAGAACCTACCAGAACGCCAACTAGATCAATTTCATTCCCCTTTCCTTCCCATAAGGTTTCGCAAAAGTAGTCTCATCAGACGGCGTCCATAGCCACCGTTTTCCTCTTATTCCAACATGCGCTTCCTAGCCACCATCGCACCTTTCTTCGCCGTCGCGGCTGCGGCTCCTCCTCAAGTACGCGCTGATGCCCCAAAGGCAGTTAGGATCATCGGCGTGAGCCTTCTTGGCAGTGGCTGTCCGGCTGGCAGTGCCGATGTACAGATCGACGCCACCGGCTCTCTGTTTGAAGCCACCTTCTCACAGTACGAAGTCGAGACAGGCCCGGGCACCAGTCCTATAGACTGGCGCAAGAATTGCAAGCTCACTATCAACACTCAGTTTGACTCTGGCTTCCAGTAAGACATGAATCTAGGTGCTAAGCAGAAAATTATTCTCCTGACTAACTGTACTCTCAGATTCTCCATCGTTGACACTGACATGATTGGTTTCGCTGAGATTCCCGCCGGGGCCAGTGGCCAATGCACAAACACATTCTCATTTACTGGCAACGGCGCTGAGCATGTCGACTATTCCATTCAGCTGAATGGGCACTATAGTGGAAATTTTGACTTGCAGTCTCACCCGGGAATCTCGTCTTGGTCACCTTGCGGCGGCAGCACCGCAATTCTGAACATGAACACCGCTTGCAGCATTCGGCCTACGTCTCTTCCGGCTTTAATTGCTGTAAGTCCAATAGCTCTTCTTCCCCGAATGGTAATGAAATAGGCCCATGCTAAAGAATCCAAGGTCGACCACATCAGCGGCAAGCTGACGGTCAAGTTTTCCATCCAATGGAGGCCGTGCCCGAAGTAATTTTACAGGCGGGTGCCTGGAAGAACATTCAATCTCCACGACTAGGGTTGTTCATTTGAAGAGACGCTGTTAACTTCAACTTTCCGGTCGTGCTGGCTTCAGCCTTTGACATGTTGATGTAGCCGGCATGGCAATCCCGATGTCTCCCGTTAGCGTGGATACTGAATATATCACATCTGAATGTTCATACCGTACTGTTGCATCACCTTTGTCACAGTAGTCGATGAGCTTGCGTATGGTTCCCCAACATTCTCTGCACTTCCTGTGTACTCAAGTCCGGGTAACTTTAAAGCAATCCCGCTGAACGTTGTTCACAAGCTCGTTTCTTGACGTTTCATAGCGAACCACAGGTTTAGGAGACAATGAACCTTGTGTTTTACATCTCCCAACGACGGAGCCATAGCGCAGAGATGCTGCGGGTGGACGTTGCTGCGATGGAGGCTGTCGGCTTCCATGGAAGATGAGAGGAATTCCAACGTATCGAGTGCGAGGCAGCTCTCGTGGGGACCGGCGCTGTGCACAACGTATCTGCTATCTGCGGTGACGACAGTGCTTGTAGTAATGTTAGAGATAGCCAAACAAGTGAAAACGCAAGGCATTGGGATTTCCTCGCGACGCTCAAATCTATTTTTGATCCTGGTGATCGATGATGTACGTAGGAAATACATTGCTCCACATACGCCCCCGTACGGCAAATCAACTCAGGAAAATGGCATGGAAGCTCGCGTACATTCTTAGTCACCATCACCTAGTGGTTGAAATGCTGGAGCCTGGGCAGTTCTGAATCTGACAATGAAGGGGCATGCTATGGAGACTGGCGGCACACAGGCGACTCGGCCAAATCAGCTTGAACTGTCTTGTGGCTCTGCAGGCTCTCGCACGTTGCGAGTGTGGGGCGAATCTCGCCTGTGCGCGCGGACACTAACGCGAAGGCGGCACTGCCCTCGCTGCGCTTTGTCGCGGGAAACTTCCCGTCTTAGTAAGGCGGTATTAGTACCGTAGCGGTGTTGCAGACGTCGCAAAAGTCAATTCTTCGCCTACACAACCAACAAAGAAGAGCCATGGCCAAATCAGCGAAGCGAAAGCGAAATGCGCACATCGACACCGCCCGCAAGACTCTCAAGACTTTGACGGCTCCCTCCCCAGTCCTCGAAAAAGCGCCATTTGAGCCCAGAAGTTTGCAGACAGTCATCTCGGACGAGGAACTCGATGTCACGATCGAGACGCTGACGACACTGGCGCAATACCCCGGCCTAACCAAGTCGAAAGCATGCAAGGACCTCCGAGTTGCCGTCTATGACTTCCGTCAGTCATGCACCACTGGCGTCAATGCTGCTGGTAGGCCTGTTGTCTCTCGAGTCCGACGAATGGAGTTAATGTGGATTTCGTAGAAGGCGCAAACCTCACAGCGCGAGTGTCGGCCGCGCTTGTCGACGGAAAGTATCTCGATGCGAGGATTCTTCTCGCAGAGATGCGATTGCGACGAGAACAACCGAAGTTAGGCGCGCTGTGCCGTTGGGTCCGAGATCTCGACGTTGTCACGCAGCCCAATGGCGCGAGTCTCGACCGTCCCGTGCGCACCGACAAGGAGAGCGAGCTCCTCAGTGTTCTCGACGCTGTCCTGCGTGTCGCCTGCCCGATCGACTACAACGGAAAACTCTCGTCTAGCCCATCATCACACATCTCCCGGCAAGCCGTGTGGGACTTGCGGCCGTCTGAAGTGCCGCATCAAGTCTACGCCGCTGTCCTCGACAAATCTATACTGGCTTTGGGATCCGAGACTCTCCCTTCCTCTCTCCGCATAATCGAGACAACCCCTGGTCATCTCCGGCAACCGCCGAACCATCACCCCGCCATCCTCTATACGTCTGAGCCTAATACCGTACAACTGTCCTCGGAAACCCCCCCAATAACTAACCACCTGCACCCCCACGTTCCCAACCTGAGCCTTGCTACGAATGTCCTGTCCCCCGCGGAATGCAAGGCTATCATCGCTGCCGGAGAAAGTGTCGGCTTCCTTCCAGATACGCCCATCCGCGAGGGTGGCGACACCAGTGTCTTGGCTCATAACTTCTACTGGATTGTCGACACCGCCTTCCATGACAAGCTGTGGTCACGGGTGGCACCTTTTGTCCCTGCCTCCGTCGATGGCCGCGCATCCCGTGGCCTCAATCGGCGATTCCGCGTGTACCGATATGTCCCCGGCGCTGAGTACCGATGCCACATCGATGGCGCGTGGCCGCCATCGGGTATCAAGGCAGATGACACGTACGTGTACGACGACTCGCCCGCAGGGATGCAACGCAGCTCATTGTTCACCTTCCTCTTGTACCTAAACGATGAATTTGAAGGAGGTGAAACGACATTTTACACGCCATCGTCGGTCGAGGGGGTACTTAATGCGTATCCGGTACGGCCTGTGATGGGAGGCGTGGCCGTGTTCCCGCATGGCGAGGCCAGAGGCGCGTTATTGCACGAAGGCACGAGCGTCAAGAAGGGGGCGAAGTACATAATAAGGACAGACATCGTGTATGATGTCGAGCCTAATGCTGGGTCTTTACAGGACAAGTAGAGAAATTTGCTGGTCTGTCCCTCGAGTATCCGAATAAAACCTCGCTGAATTCGACCCAAAATCGATACATCGTGGACAGCTGCAATACATGGGTTTCCTTGGACTTGCCTTGTTACAGTTGCCCTCGTCGCGACGTGTTTCGTTCCAGTACCGCATCCCCAATGGGTAAATATTTGACCCCGTAACAGTCTGAGATTATACGACATCATCACTTTCTCCATTCAATCAATACCCAAAACAGCAGGGCCGGAAGCATCCAAACCCACGACCGCTAGCTGGTTAACCATTGGTGGGCTGCTTCCTCTGACAGTACAAGCACCAAGACCGCGAGTATTTAGTTCCCCGACCGAACTGGTGTTGGCCTCGGAGTCGGCCTAGAAAGCTGCATTCTCGGCATTTGATTCCTGTTGCTGCCTTGTGTATCCATCATCGAATATGTGTGACACAGCTAGGGTTTGGGACTTTGAACATGGTCACAGTCGTCTTGATTGATACCTAACGGAAGCAAATTAAGTGGAGTCTGGGACAACAAAATGTCACTTCCTGTGCCAATATCTCAAACCCTGTAGAGTCCACAGCTAGACATCATCGTTTTTTGCGTTCTCTGAGTTATCGGCGAGGCAGCCGTAGCACCACCATGATCATAAAGCTCTGCCGTGAGCTCATCCAAGCTACAGCCTGGTGTCATCGTACAGAACACATCGAAACTTATCATAGGGCGGCCGAAAGGTGTAAGTCTCTCCCCTGACTACACGATCAAGCTCTCTGCGCACAAAAGGAAAGATGTCATGCCAGGCATTTCGGCCCATCCAGCAGTCCAGATGTCCATAACCGGGTACCACCCGCCTACGGTACTGGATGCCTGGGCCCCGACCTGCTGATGTACCAAAGGTATTGCACAAGGTCTCATAGGTCTTCTCGGTGGCTATCGGGGAAAGTACATCGCTATCCAGACCGCTGAATAGCAGAAACGGGATTCCACGGAGGCGCTGTATATTCTCTGCTGTTGTCAGCTCGTTGTATGTTGGGGCATTTCCACTGACGCAGCCGCGGCGTCCCATACGAGCCAAGAGGTTGATTAGATTCATATTGGCGCCATAAAGTATGCGGTCAACGTAGTGGTGTGTTGCCTCATTCAAGTTGTGATGGTTCCAACATCGCCCAAAGAGTAAGGACGTTCGGTGGCAAGCAGCGCTGCTGCACATCTCGCGTCTATCCCCCGGATAGAACCGCAGCATCTGGTTCAGCATACGTTCGGCCAATAGGTCGTGCTCGGAAGTGCTTGTGCTGAGAAATGGACCAGCTAGTGCGTTGTACAACCGGCTCAATGACACCAGTGAGCTGGCTTTGATACGATTGATCTTGCTCCAGACTGGATGCATGAAGACCTGGCTACAGGTGATGCCAAGAATCCAGTCCGCTGGAATGGTACCATCTAGCAGTCCGCTTGCAAATGCCACTGACCCCATGCAATGAGCGATGGTATAGATTTTGTCTTCGCCGACTTGCCGTCGGATGTGCTCGAGGCCGGCTTTGATGTCGAGCCTGGCATCGTACGTCGTCCAAGGTCCCCTCGCGGTGGCTAGCCGGCCAATGCGGTGCACCATTACAAATACTCGGTATCCAGCTCGCGTAAAGTAATTAACGGCGTTGAACGGGATAGTCGGCAGCGCAAAGATGTCCTGGTCAACCGCAGCACCGGGTATCATGAGCAAGTTCTCCACTTGTACGGGCCTCCCGTCGTCATCCATCGCGACGGCGCCTATGTCAGGCTCCCACACGTGCAATTGGGTTGCTACGCCGTCGATCGCTACTATCGAAAAAGACTCTGTCGGAGGTGTAGGGTTTGCGTAGCCTCGGTATCCCGTTGTTGGGTACTGAAGTGGTGCCAGAGGAACAAACAATGAAGATGCCGATTTGCAAGTAAAATAGGATACAAACTTGGCCAGCTTTCTTGCCTTTTCAAGCAGATGACGTCCAGTCGGCGTCAGTGTGCAAATCTGTGACCATATGTCCCCAACCTTCAGTTTTAGTAAACCGATAGCGATTGTCGGCCGGTGGTTCAGATACTGGCGTTGAGCCTTGTTGCATCCTTTAGGCGTATGCTCTGCGTGGGTCTGCATGTTGACAGTACACTCACTATCGTTTCTCTGAGCTAATCCGAAATCGCACCCCGAGGGGTCAAGCTCTGAGATGGTGATGTACAGGGTTGTGGTCGACTTCCAGAGTCTGCGAGGGCTCAATGCAACAGATGAATCAACCACCTTATAACCATGGAAATGAAGCCGCCTCCCATTTGTGCCCGTCATGTCGAACTCGTACGTCAGTTTGCTTGCTTGTGGCGTGCTATCATCCGGCGTAAACAAGCCAAAGTCACCTCCCACCACCATGAACGGCGAACCCTCGATTGTCGGACAGACGAATGTGCCGGTGAGTACACCGAGGTAACGGGTCGGAACCTCCAGACCGTTCGTCTCGTAGGCTGCGATGCTGAGAAAGAGCCTTGCAGTTTCGCCTCGACCCTTGCCTGTACGATACGCATTGTTGTATGCATCTTTGTCGTCGCGGCCAGTATTAGGGAAATTATGAACGAATCCGCACAAAAGTTCCGTGAAATCAATGTCAATATCGGTCGGACGTGTACCAGACTCCTCTCCTGATTCAAGATTTGGAGAATTGGCGCCGCGCGCTGGATGTCCAAAAAGATCAAGTATCCCATTTTCCTCCTCATCAATGACCAAGTATTGTCTTTTAGCGTATTCGGCAACTGCTCTCTCGGCTAGGGCAGCAATTGTTGCCAGTGGGTTCACTCCAATAGCGGATGGAATGGCTGCGCCATCAACCACGATGAGACCATCATGGGTCTCCATAGTGTCAGTGCCAATGAAGACCTCGCCAACGTGATTCGTCACGCCATTGAAGCCTGTGTTGTCTCGTGACATGTGTGCCCCGCTGAAGAAGGCTCATTAGAATGGACGGTGCTTATGACCAGAAATGTAACAGTAAGTAGGAACATACCCCAGAGGATGGACTGATATCTGCTGTCCACCCAACGCTGCGCTGAATGGACTTTCGACCAACGTGCCTCCGACGCCTTCGGCAGCCCGAGAGAGAATTCTGTTTAGTTTTTTGACTTGATCGCTCCTGTTTGCTCCTACGAACTGCAAACATGGCTCATCATCTACGAGCCGGAGAGTTGCTTGGCTGCCTGCGATGCAATTCAGCTGAATTCTTCGGATTAAGCACACGGCAAATTCACTTACTGTCATGCGTCATTACCAGAAATACACAGGTCTTCTTGAGGTCATCAAAGCCCCAGAGCCGACCGAGGCTCATACCAACAAACTTTTGAATAGCAGCCTTGAATTGACTAACCGTGGCGCTGTGCCTGTCATGATCATGGAACGACGGCGTGGCTCTGAGCGTAGCTTGCAGCAGACGTGATATTGCTTCAGGTATGGCGCCTTCTTCCAGCACGAAATCGTCTAATGGGTTATCGGACCTCCCTCGACTGTCTATGATGCTGGTAATTGTTGGTCCCACAGGGTTATCAGGCTTTGGACTGGGATTGCCGAGGGCGTTGACTTCGCTGTCAATATTTCGTCTAATGTATTGTTAGTGCGATATTCCTTGAACATTTAGAGCTTGTAGCAATATACCCGAAAGCCAGCATGTCGCCGTTCCCGCTCATACTCTGACCCACGCACTCGCTCATGCCCAGTCCCATGGCTTTACTTCTCAACAAGATTTCCGTCGTCCCGATTGCACCCGCACCGAGGAACACGGCCTTCTTGGCGTGCACCCACATCAGGTCGCCTTGAAAATTGTCCCCAAATTGGCGGCGCTTTTGTCCATGCCAGGCAAAGTAGACTAGATATCCACCCTTGGAGTCCGCAGCCTTTTCGATATGTCGGACCTCGCACTGGCAGAACATTTCGGCGCCCCAATTCCATGCATCTGCCAAGTATGTCACCAATGTCGTCGTCTTAGATCCGTCATTGAGACCTAATGAGTCCATGCCTGTTAACGTGGAGGGTGACATGCTGACACCGCAGCTATTGAGGCCAGGTCGAAAACGGGTTGTCTGAGGCACTCTGTAATGTCTATCCTCCATCCCTAAGAACTTGGCTTGTCGAGAAAACAGTTGCATCTTTTTCAGCATCGGCCAGTCATGTGGGTACGGCTCAGGCTCAAGCACACTTCTGACTTTTTGATAATCTACATATCATGCATTCGTAAAAACTGATTCCAAGTAGGATGGGTTACACAGAAAGTTCAAGGCCAGGGTCTGACTTACACTCATTTAAACACGCTGGATTCTCCCGAATCTCTGTGGGCCAGAAATCCATTGCTAGAGACCCCGGGTCTGCTTCAAGAAACACGTTTGCGTTGATCAAGCTTCCGCCACCTAGGCCTAATGGGAAGAATTAATAAAATTCTTGAAGTATTATGACAGCGAAGGCATCACTCTTACCGTTGCAAACCATCGCGCTCTGGCCCTGGCCGACGACAAAATGAAACATTCCTGTTGCATTCCTATCTCTCCCGTTACCGAACATTCCTCGACCAGGAAAAAGATGTCCAGATGAGTGAAATTGCTTGAAAACTTCCCGTGACTCAACGGGATATTCTCCTGGCCACCTCTCCTCGCCCCGCTCGAGTAGGCATACGGACATTCCCGCTCGAGCCATGCGCGCAGCGGCCACTCCGCCACCATATCCGGAACCGATAACAACGCAGTCGTACGAGGCACGTATGACCTTAACATCTTTTGCAATACGGGGGAAAGACCTCGAATATTCTCGCTGGGGCTTTTCATTGAAGTTGGCCGGCGGAGAAGCTGTGGTATCAACATGTGCGTCGTTACATGATCTGCCGGGATGGGTTCTCGACTTGCGGCAACGACGCGGTAGGCAACACGTCCGAGTGTCTTTGGATGGCATAATTTGGTTATCGGGCTATTCCACGCTATAGAACTTTAAGAACTGCAGGATGTTGTCGATGGGTGAACTTGGTCACTGCTGTCTGTGACTGGGGAAGCTGATTTTCCGGAGTGGGCAGGCGAGATCCACCTTCAAAGCTGTACGAAAATATATGCGTCCTTCTTTATTGTCTCACAAGTCGAAGCACACAGTGTACTGTATCCTGTCTCTGTAAGAAAGCCAATGCCCCAGTGTTGGTGGCGATGAATACTATGAATTCCTTGAATGAGGCGACAATTGAACCGGAGTAGGCTTAGTTGGTCCCTGTGATTAAGCCACGAACTCTCACAGACTGCTGGCCGGTTCCGAGTGGACCGTACGCAGCGTATTGGACAGAGAGCGGCTTGTGGCGTGCCCCTAGCGCGCCGAGGCTTTTGGGTTTCTCCGACGACAATGACGAACAGTGCTGATATGGTCAAACGTACGTACGTATCTCAAGTCAAGTCCTTGAAGTCTGCCTGAATATCCGCATGTATTCCGTAATTGAACGAAATCTTCTGGTCGTTCTTCGTCGTTTCGACGGGGATTTCTCGGCGCAGAAGAATTTCGCTATCGCTGGTATTTAAGAGGCTGCTTGCGAATGAGCCACGTGCGTTTCCTCTTTGACGAATCGCAAACTGTCTCTAATGATTGCTTTAGCACTAGTGGAGACGGCGTGGTTAAAATCCGTTTCTGGATACCAAGGCGATACGGCCGGAGTACAGGTTCTTGTAGATATTCAGCTAATTTCAAACAACTCGGCGGCGTCCGTAGGTTGCACTGTAATGATTTTACTTCAACCTCGCGTGCTGCGCATGAATGATACATATGTGATTATTGCGGGGTTCCTCGATTGGCTCCAACCCCGCCCATGACCTAAATTTGATTTGTCATATTTCCGCTGCTGCCTTGCCGTCGACGCGGGCGGGGCCGTTCGCATCGGGCCGCTGACATCTCGAGATCGATTTGGGTTTGGAACACTACGGTTGCACCATCTTCAGAAAATATTTACATTCTACTACCTACTTCAGAAGTTCAAGGGGGACATTCGGCTTGTGCGTTCTGACGCTTGCCTTCGGCGTGACGCCGAAGTACGGCCTGGTCCCTTGCTGAAGTGCAGACTTCTCAGTTCATGATGGCGGACATTTTGACTTCCTATCCCGAATACGGCATGACAACTAAGCTGGACAGGTTGCGAGCCGTCGAATATAGCTATCTTGACGAACAAGGGCATGTATACATGGACTATACAGGTTCTGGGCTCGCTGCCCGAGCGCAATATCGAGCGCACGTCGCTCGCTTGGAAGGCACGACGTTTGGCAACCCGCATTCTGTGAATCCAACCAGCCAGTCAGCCACTGACCTCGTCGAGTTGGCACGGAAACGGGTTTTGGCGTACGTGAAGGCGTCGCCGGATGATTACAGCGTCGTGTTTACGCCAAATGCAACCGGTGCAGCACGGCTTGTGGGAGAATCATATCCGTTTAGGAGAAGTTCTCGATTGATCCTGACATCCGACAACCACAACTCAGTCAACGGATTACGCGAATTTGCCCGACGAGCTGGTTGTCGCATTCAATATGTGCCCATGAGGACACCGGATATGCGAATGGATACGGCAACAGTAGCAAAGGCCCTGCCTGTCTCTAAACGGGGAATATTCGCCAAGGCATCCGGTAGCCGCGAAGGATTGTTTGCGTACCCAGCACAAAGCAATTTTAGCGGCGTACAACATCCTCTGGGCTGGGTAAGCTTGGCTCAAGACAGACATTACGATGTGTTGCTGGATGCGGCGGCTTATTTACCTACGGGCACACTGGACTTATCGGCTGTTAAGCCTGAGTTTGTGATTGTTAGTTGGTATAAGTTATTCGGGTTTCCGACGGGGGTGGGATGCTTGATCGCACGCCGCGATGCATTAGCTCGCCTCGTCCGCCCCTGGTTCTCTGGCGGGACTATCACAGCTGCAACGGTTGGGATCCCGTGGCACGCAATGATACCTCACGAAGGCGCCTTTGAAGATGGCACTATTAATTTCCTGTCGATCCCAGACGTTCATTTTGGCTTGGACTGGCTATCGAGTGTTGGCATAGAATTCATTAGAACCCGGGTACGATGCCTCACTGGTTGGTTTATAGACCGCCTGGCGATGCTTCGACACCGGGATGGAACCCCTATGGCCATAATTTATGGACCGACAAACTTGGATGCCCGTGGTGGTACCGTGACCTTCAACATACTGGATGCATCCGGAAGGATGGTGGACGTTTGCATTGTTGCGATGGAATCCGCCGCGGCAAGAATCTCTTTACGAACCGGCTGCTTTTGCAATCCAGGGGCAAGCGAAGATGCCCTCGGCATCGATGCCGCTAATCTACGAAAGCTTCTTTTGACCCCGCAACCATCTTATGACGAATTTATTTGCATTGCTGACGTTGAATCTGCGGGTGCTGTGCGGGTGTCTTTCGGCATTGCCTCTAATGCCTCGGATGTGGATTACTTCTTCAGGTTCTTAGAAGCAACGTACCGCGACCGCGTAATTACGAAAATTGAACTTCCGCATAGATGCTGCTGCTAGTTATTGCCGATTCCACATTTAATTACGAACCGTTTCGGGAGCAGATGATATGCCTGCCTTTGGCGCTGCCGACTAGGTATGTACCCAGAACCAGAAGTGCCTGTCCAAGGAAAGCAATTTTGCATGTAAGGCACTATTCATTATTATAACACTAGTTATGTATGTAGACCAATTGTCACTCCAAATTCGCTTGTGCCATCACAACTGGGGTCTGAATATCTACCGTGCTCATCGTTAGCTTCATAAGGCATCGCCATCCATTGCTATAACTCACGCATCGCAAACGTTTTCGCCCTGGTCCCATCGCTGTTTCTGTGGATGCAGACTAAGGCTCTACTGAGGAGCTGCTCACCCATGGCTCACGAATCCCGTTTAGCGGCACACGTTGTTATATAAGGAGCAGCAGAAACTACCGTGCCGCCTCTATGCAAGCCCCTGGCGGCCGACGCGACGTCGTTCGGAATCATTGCCCAAGGCACCACCGCTTCCCAATGCTCCCAGTGGAGCTGTCAATTAGCAAATACCAAGCCTCCCAGATATTATATCTTACCTACTGATCAACTAATGTAACAAAATAGACCCAATGCTTCTGCATCCTTTGAAGTCAGCTGCGGCTTAGCCCGCGACCGCCGTCTCACTCCTAGAATCAATCTTGCTCTAGATCGGCCAAGGTACAGTGTATATTGAATATCTTATAGCAGATTTGGAATTATTTATAAGTACTGTTTGTCAGAGTAAAGGGGCTACAGCGTGCACTTGGATAATAATAGTTGAGTAATACGAAACGCCGACGTTTCTACGGACTGTGTTTTGAACCAACTTCAAACTGAACAGAAATTAAATTCAACCCACTGAACCCGCCGAGCTTAAACTCTTCCACAGGGTGAAGAGAACTCCATGCATCGGTTGCAGCTTCCACTATCCTCGCTATCCAAAATACACTCTTCTCCCATCCATACACGATAGCCAATGTAAGTACCACACCTAGTGTTGCTTCCTGAAGAATGTAATCCATATCCCATTTGCATTGTACCAGCTTCACTCTATCTGGACTTGATCATGTAGGGCATGGTTCTGCCGTTGTTCGAACTAAAACCCCGTATCGCGTCACAACCTCAGTGCCCGGCGGAATAGTGCCCGCAAGTATCGTCGTCGGGGCCGAAATCTTAATCGTCATCGGTGCCGTCCTGGTTGTCGTCAACGTCGAAGTATACAACCCCGTTACCACAGCGTATGGATAAGGCGCCGGAAGGTAGGTCTCCGCCTCTTTCTTCCCAGCCGGTGTTCCAGGCCAGGGCGTTAGAGATCCGTTGCTAGGAAGAGGTGGAAAGCTACCAATAGTGACATCATCACAGGTGTCACTACAAACGATATCAGTAGTACCTGCCAAGGGAATAGCGTAGTCGAGCATTCCAATCGTATAGTTATGTGGGGATTCTGGGTTCGTGCACCTGTGGCGTATATATCCATGCACAATATCGATACGCTGCGCCGCCCAAATTGAGTGACATCCTCCAGTCGTCCAGCTGCAGGTCTGAGTAGTTGCGTTGGAGTTGCAGCTCTGCTGGTTCCAGCTCTGCGTAGAACCAAACGAGAATTGGGTAGTGGACTCAAAGATATCAAGGACGTCCACCTTGAACGACTGGGATAATGTTTCGCCGATGCCCCATTGGAAACTGGTGCACGATTGTCGAATATTTTGAACTGCTTGTGAACAGCTGCCAGCGCCAGTTGCTGGACATTCAATGTCGCCCTCAACTTGGTAGGGGTCTTGGTACTTAGTAGTCGTGCCAACTACAAAGTAGTCTGTCCAGCAGTGACCATTCGCGAAATCCGACCAGCCGTTATAACATTCGCTCCCGAGATAAGTACCTTGGCTCCCGATATAGGTACCTTCGCCGTCTTTGTATGCGCTTGCGCCCCGGACTGCAGTGGTGTCGTTATAGCAGCCGGGCATCCCATTAAACTCGGTCTGCACACCACAAGTCGACTGCGAAGGTTGTGTGCCCATAGGGCCAGTAGCTGTCGGTACTGCAACTCCTAGGCTGCTTAGGGTGCACATGACCACTATAGATCGAATCATAATATATATGACAGCCATGTTGCTTGGATGTAATGAATGCGAGGACAGTGCTTGACAGAGACGTTCGTCTGGATGAAATTTGGACGATAAAGCTCTAAATCGTTTGCACTGCTGTGAGTCGGCTCCTGTGCGGATCGAATAATGGAAAAGAATGGGAGAAGGATAATATTTGGGAACATATCTTGAAAACTCGTTCGGAGTCTCAGGCTTCTTATATTTCACATTGTGATATGCACCGCATACATTTTTCCTAAGCTCGGGAATTAACAGACGGGATTGCTCTGTGTCAATCCCGTCGTACTGTGGTTATTCTCTTGGCAAGTTGTCTCTCGGTTCTTTGTTCCCTGCCCCTGTGTGCCTAGCGGTCCCGACTGGTCGATCCCTCTACAAGTTCGAGTAACAGATACCTATGCCTCGGGATGTCGATGGCAGCCATGCTCCCTACTCGCAGCCCTACGTAGTATTGTCTAGTACTCTCAGCTCTCCCTCTGGTGTTCTCCTCGAAATAGTATGTACTGACGACGAATCCAACGATATAGTCCATAAGTGCCGAGACAGCCGCCGGAACTGACTTATGTGGTTAGATTAGTTACGGCGGCGGGCTTTGCGGCCACCACAACCTAGGGACGCACGGTGCGGCTGCGCATCCTCCGGCATGGCCAAGCCCGGACTTAGTCAGTTATATGTAAGTTACATGGCTGGCTTCGTGGCCTCGGTGGCTCCTTGAAATTCCGGATATGAGTCAGCAAAGGCTAAGATAGCGGCAGGAACTGAATTCTTCCGAATGCCGCCGGCAGCCACTGCAGATCCAAACTTGGCAGTTCACCTTTGCGTACATTGACTGGCACCCGTGGCTGCCCTGTTGACAAGGAATTTTATAGCCACGATCCGGACCCCTTCGTTGCCGCCGTCAGATCAAAATTGAGTACCCGCAAGGGTGAGCAAGGTTGTGCAGGCATTCGTCCCAATACCGGTCCAGCGCAGATGGCGCGCAATGCCCCGTGCAGCGGCAAGGATGCTGAATAGCATATAGCATCGTCCTCAGCATCTAATTCGGTGTTGCTCCTTTGCTCTACCACAAGTTAACCATTGGCTTCCTGGCTAGTCAAGAGCAGTGACATGTAAAACCAGTCCGCGTAATATTATCGCTGCCTAGATGGACCTTTGTATCCGGTTATGGAGCTTAAGTCTACGACATCCTGTATTCGCTTGTAAATGTCCAGCCAGCATACTATTTGATTCGTACCCCGACACGACCATCACAGATGTTATGAGAATTCAGTTCACCCCAAATTGGGCTATAGTAGTGTCTCAAACGAGGCACTTCCATGCAGGGCCATGTTAATTTACTTGCCCCGTGTTGTATATTGGCCTGCAATACACAAATGCACTTCCCGCCCCTTACTACAATGCTTTCAACAGCTCTTCATCCATACACCAATGAAATATACACCATTTTTGAGTTTCGCTGTTTTTGTCACGGATATTCAACTGGTCTGTGTTCTGTGCTCCTTTGCCATACATCTGACACCCCTTCGCCCACTCAGTGGAACTCGAAGAAATATTATGAAGTCACTTTGTCTATGCAACAACAGACTTCAAGCATTATGACAACACTATCAAGTAAGATTTTGCTGCATTTCTACATAACAGGCAACATTGCATGGTGAAGTAGTGAAACAGGGTTCTTGCAATAGATTCTGCCCAATTGGGAGCTACACTGCGTCTCGGAATGTTTGCAGTAAGTTTCATTCTCCCTTGCAATACTTCAGATTAAGTCGGTCCGTAGCGTCAGATGCAGAATTCATCGTTGGGCTGTACACTATAAGGCCAGGGCCGCCAGGGCAACAGCAGCAGCAGCGCCGGCTAGGCCGACAGCGCCTGGGCTCGGGTAGGCGCGGCGGCAATGTTCGTAGATTTTGAGGTAGAGCTGGTGGGATTCGCCGCAGACAACATTTTCAGCTTACACAGTATTTATGCCGCGCGGTCGAAGAAGCAGGGGCTCAATTCAACTCCAAATCCCTGTTCACCTCTACCCCCTCTTATCAAACCTCAAGGTCACGCGTTGGAAAGCCAAGAGAAAATACGGATACATCGGGTGTCGTTTGATGATTAGAAAGATCAGCTATCTCACAAAATCCCATGATCTAACGCGGATCGATGTTGCACCCTCAGCCAAATGAGTATATAGGTTCCTCGTTAGGGGTGGCCAAACTGAAAACGTTGTATTGAGCCCGCCGAGCCGGCGATTGTGACGCCGCACTACCGTCGTAAAACAGTAAAATACACGATTCAAAAACTACGCACTGCAGACCGTATGACCATACTTTAGTACCTTCAGAATTGCCATGGCTATCTGCTCACGTCATCTCCTTCAATGGGGTACTCGCCATCCGCCGTGCGTTGTGTCTGGCTTTGGGAATCCGAGGCATCTCCACCAGCTCCAGAACCTCGTTTCTAACCCAGAAAGTTACGACGTACTGCGCAGCACATGTAGCGTCGTGCTTCTGGTCGTCGTGCGTTGAGGCATCCATGCAAGCCACGGCGGCAAGTACGCCCCCGACAACTGCATCATCTACACTCATCCAATCACCGACCTGACCTGGCCAGAGATCCTCTAGCCCTTCGCACTGTGGTGAGTGAGCGGCGCCTGAAATATATTTTCAGCTCGCAAGTTGTCACATCAACAGATTGGCGGTTTCGCTTCAATATCTTAAACTGCAGATCTGATACTGGCGGAAGACTTGTGGAACTCATACTTCTCGATGTCACATGCTTGCATCAAACTGAGTACTCATTGACAAGATAATTGAGGAATGTAATTCTCTCGTAGGGAAGCCGGGCCGAGATTTGACGAAACGTTAAATGCCCACATATGCTTCTGGGTGCAGGAAAGATTTTCTCTGGCCACTGAACATTCGTTTGATTGAAAAAATTTTATAGTGAAAATATCGAATTAATTTGCATGGCGGGGAGATAAAAGTACGTTTCCGATAACTGGCCGCTGCTAGACTGTGACTGACGATACCAACAGTACCCGGCTCAGGGACAATAATGCTGTAGCAATGGCTCGAGGTGAATACTCGTAGAGATCAATTTAAAATCTTGCCGTTTCATAGATGCGATGTCATAAATCCGCGTATTCGTCAACTCGGAAAGCTTAAGTGATATTAGTCACGGTATTCCTACAAATAGCATCGCGGAGTGTTCCCTGCCGCGTTGGTCTGGATCGTGTCGTCGAATAGACTTGGCCTCCGGGTTCCGCATGAACGGCACATTTCAACGTCATTAATTGCTAGATGCCGCCATAAAACTGGCAAATGGCCGATGGGGGGTGTCCAAGTCGTCTTACGTAGACTGCGAGCCAATGCTAGCGTGCGAGGCAGACTGTCCGACGCCGACGTCGGCGCACCTCAGTTGTATTGTGTAGCATGAAGGGGAGCAAGTCAGCTGGCAAGAATGCTGGCCTTGTCTTTCCTGGAAAACCCTCCAGAGAGCGAGATCTTGAACGGGGCTTCTGAGCATGAAGCCAACATGAAGTGATGGGGTTTATGAGGGAAAAACTAGCCCAGGGCCATGGCAGAGTGACAGGGTGGAATTTGGACACTCAGGTTGGTTGAAGTGATCGCCAGTATTACGAATGGTACGAAGATGCCGTCGGGTCGATTTTGTGCGGGGAAACGAGCTTAAGCGGGGGATGGTGGCTCAGGCACAGCTTGTCAAACGGTCCGTGGGGTACAAGTTACAACGTAACTATGTCGTCGGCGCCCTTGAACTCTATTAATGGAGCGGCAAAGAACCCTAGTGATTCTGGTAACTCGGGTTAAGGAACCACGAAAGGAGCTAACGTTGACTGGTTTGGCTTGGCTCAAGTTACATCGTGGGGGTCAAACATGGGTTGCCTGACAACGGCCCCGGCCACGGCCATGCTGCACGAGTACTTGCACCGCAGCCACGCCGCTTGAGGGGATGAGAACCCCGACCTCGGTTGGTCGCAACGACGCCTTGGAGTTGGACGCTTGGTGTTGCACGTTACTTGGGGGTCAGAAATTGGGGGTTGAGGGGGTCAGGTCTCGTGAGGGGCACGACGGCAACGCGGACGCAAGGAGGTCGTGGTCTAACAAACTTGGGCGAGGAGATAAACAGCTGTGACGCCGCGCCATTCAAGCCTTGTCTGTGGCTCATTCGGCATAGGCAGTTATACACTGAACCAAAAGCTGCCAACGATGTCAATTCAGCATCCGAAGGACGCTGCCTCGCAGCCAGCCGATCATGGCTCCGTTCACGCCGAGTCTGACCCGGCGTTGGACAAGCACGAGCACGGCACCATTACCGAGAAGCAGGGCGACGTCCACTTCTACGAAACGGTCACTGCCGCACCGTTGAACCCATGGTCCAAGACGAGTCTCCAGCTCTACATGATCCTGCTGGTGGCTGCACTAAATGCGACAGCCTCTGGTTTCGATGGAGTTAGTGACCGGATAATGCCACAGCTCGCAGGTTGAACAAACACTGACGGGGCACACAGTCCATCTTTAGTTCCATCAACGCTATGCATCAGTACCAGACGTATTTTCACCACACCGAGCTTGGTTCCAGCACGGGCATGTAAGTTCGCAGTTTCATCTTGTATCGTCCGGCATGAAGGCTCACGCCATATCACTTGTCGCAGCATTTTCATGATATATACTGTCGGAAACATGGTTGGGTCATTGTTCACTGGTCCGATCTGCGACCACTTCGGCCGCCGTGTTGGCATTATGGTAGGCTCCGTCATCATCGTGATCGGGGCCGCGGTTCAGACTGCTGCACAGAACGATGCATACCTTTTAGGCGGCCGTTTCATCCTAGGATTTGGCGTCTCCATTGGTACATCGGCCGCACCAACGTACGCCCTCGAGCTCGCACCGCCGCAGTGGCGTGCCCGGGTCGTCGGCTACTACAATACTTGTATAGTACTTCCAAATCCAGATCGCCTTCGATATTTACGCTTACACAATCGCTTTAGTCTTCTACACTGGGTCCATCCTCGCGACTGGCGTGGCTTACGCTTCCAGCCAGTCGGTGGGCGAGATCGCATTTCGACTTCCACTGTCGCTCCAAATTGTCCCTCCATTAATCATCATTACGGGCGCATTCTTCATTCCTGAATCTCCACGCTGGCTCACCATGTGGGGACAGAAGGAGAAGGCGGTGAGAATCCTTGCCAAGTACCACGGAGGAGGCGATGTAAACCATCCTGTGGTGCAGCTCGAGATACATGAGTTCGAGAGCAGTATTGAACTACAGAAATCGTCAAGCATCTGGAATTACTGGGCGCTTGTGGACTCCCACAATGCCCGTTGGCGTTTCACGATGATGGCTTTTATGTCCATTTTCGCGCAGTTATCTGGGAACTCTGTGCTGACATACTATCTTCCGTCGATGTATAAGCTGCTGGGAATTACATCGACTGAACGCCGCTTGCTACTAACGTTCATGAACTCGATCGTCTCCTGTGCGGGAGCCGTCGCTGGCTCAGCAACGAACGACCGAATCGGCCGACGGACCAAGCTGTGGGTCGGCAGTATCGTCCTTGCTGCCCTGTTCGCTGCTGTAACAGGCACCTCGAGCCAGTTTGAGGGTGACAAGAAGAACCATGCCAGCCTCAGTCTATCCAACGGCGGCATAGCAAGCGTGAGTTGATTCCTAATCGGTCTGGCTGGCAGCTGCTAAAGTATCCACATTTTAAGATCTTTCTCTTCGGATGCGCATACTCCTTTGTATACACGCCACTTACCGCAACGTATTGCGCCGAGGTCTTGGATAACCCAACCCGAGCCAAAGGGATGGGTGTTGTAAGTTGTCAGACCGCACACTTTGCTTAACACACTCAACTCACTCCAACATAGCATGTTATCCTTTCCAACTGCGCCAATCTTTACAATACGTATGTGACGGCCATCGCCCTCGAAGCCATAGATTGGCGATACTATCTTATCTTCGTTGGCCTCAATTTAATATACAGCGCCACCTGGTTTGTGTTCGGCGTGGAGACTCGTGGCAGGACACTAGAAGAAATGGACGCTGTGTTTGATGCCAAATTTCCGCCACGCGCAGCGTTGCAGAAAACGGTCTTGGTCCGGCAAGGTGATGGGCACCTTGAAGGATTAGATACGCAGCATTCTTGAAGCCTGACCCGACGTCTATCAAGTCCGCATCTGGCTGTCAAGCCTTTTTCATGTCCCAGTCACTATATAAGTTAAAGTCTCTTGAAATCATTGGTTTCACGCCGCGTAAAACTTGATTGAACTATTTCACAATGTGCCAACTGGCCTAGTTGACACCAGCTACAAGCTCTCAGACATTGAAGCATTGTTTTAGATATCCAGGCCATCTTTCTAATTTCTTTTTTCTAGCGAAGTTTTATACCATGGAGACCGTTCTTGTACCCTTCTGCGAAATGAGCAGCGTGGATGGGTGTGCAAGTGCGAGTCGCTTCTAGATTAAAGTACCTCTGCGACCGCTACATAGGACCGAAGTTCAGTGTCCGAGCCTTCCGCAACACATTCACCGCAAGTCATCATAGCACCTTCCCGTCGAATATCAGTTGCCAACTTATTATATGCTATTCCGTCCATTTAATCGAACTTCTGTAGCCATACACCTGCAGCGTTCACATATGTTGAGTATTCTTATATATTTGTGACATTTTCATGCCATATGCGTACCCATCCAATGCTGGCGAGAGATCAACCCCGGATCTACACAATCCTTGGTCTATGCACCACCCTCGTAGTACAAACCTCTGCCTGCTTCTAGTATCAAACATGATTAATCGTATTTGGATACGCGGGAAAACCCCAGCTCACGCTCCTTTTCAGCAACTGATGGTCCAGACCCTCCGCCCCTGCATTCATGTACATGAATTTGGTGAATGGAACGGTAGCATGGTACGAGAAATCAGTTCTAGAAGGAACAAAAGCCACGTCTCCAGGGAGTAGTGATACCGTGTCATACCCTTTGACGGAGAGAATAAGCTGCCCGTCCTCCATCTGCAAGGCAAAGTGATGTGGCAGGGTAACCGTCGAGGAGGATTGGTTTTGTAGCTTTGGCGACATTATGATGGTGCCCATGCTAAAGTTACCTCCTGTTGCCTGCTCTGGAGTAGCCAGAGGCTGAATCACCTTGTAGCCATTCTCGGAGTTAAGGTACTTGGGGCCATAGTCTTTGGCGACGAAATACGGTTCAGTAGGGTCAGAAGGCAAGGAATTTGCTCCGTTGTGCCAGTTTAACCTCTTGTCACCGGCCGTTCCATTCACAAAATCTCTGCGTGGGACGTAGAGTTCTTCGGGAGCTGCGTACAGGTCCAGGCTAGTCAGCAAGGCGTCCATCTTTGGTGTCAGTGGTCCGAAGGGCTGCTCGTCTGCTGGGATGGCAAGATATGGAGAGCTGATGGTGCTGGTCTCGAATTCGCCAAGACTGAAAACGTCAAACAGGTGCTCGAAGCCGCCAGGGTGGAAGACATGCGTGAGCTGAGTGTCGGGATCAATCAGTTGAAAGGTGTGGATGCTGTTAGGCGGGATATTTCCATAGTCGCCGAGCGTTCCCACCCGCGCTTCATCCGTTGCGTTCGTGACATTCTTTCGACCCCAGAGTTCAACGCGACCACGAGCACAGTAAAAGTGCTCGTGAGTCAGGCGATGCGTGTGAGGGCGCGCGGATGCCCAACCGGAATCCTTGCCATTATGCTGAATGAGGGAGAAGGCGCCCCCCGACGAGTTTGCTGTAATGGAAAAGCGAATGATTTGTGACGCGGTCAACTTGATCGCACGGCCTCTGTACTTCGGCAATACGTACGGGCGTACGAAGTCCGGAGCTTCATCAACGACGATGCTCTGGTTGTTCTTGGGACAAGTTGCGGATGTGGCTTTGGCTGCGATGGTGGCAGTGGCGATCCATGAAAAGATTTGTGTCGTCTTCATGACGTTGGTCAACAACCAGAGTTGTATAATATCTTATCCAGATGGGAATTAATGACAACAAGGTCGTGAGCGACTTTGTTCGACTCCGAAGGTGACGATGCTGAAGAGAAAACAAGACGACGATGGCTGCCGCAGCAGCACAATTAAATACCGCCGACGCTCCTTGCTCATGCTGAATCAGTGGATGGATTCCGTGGGATCGAGTCCAGAGCCGAGATGGGGCTGAGGGTTGCAGTGTGGAATTTTGGCAAAGCAGTGGGATGAGTCTCGGTGCAGCCCACTCCCTTGTAGGAAGCAGAGACCAGACATGAGAGAAACATTGTGGTGGATTGCTGCACGAAATGCACGGATCTTTTCACCTTCGTACAATTTCACGATAGAATTAGATGAAAAGATTCCCTGTAGAGCTCTCGTGCCTGGTACTGATAGGCGCCGGCTTCCCCATCAATCCACAGTCATGTAGGAAGTGATGGTTCCCTACGGCGTTTAGAGTAGGTACATTTACGCGGTAAGCTTACAACATATGCGCCTTCCATTCCAAGGCATTTATAATCTCACCGCATAATGGTACCACTTTGGCTCGGACCCAAGGTGGGCGACGCCAAACGCAAGGTTGAGGGATAACCATATCACCTCCACGATCACGTACGTACGTAGTATGCCGCTTTTGCGATCCTTGTCAGCCCTTGTGGGAACAGAGCTCATGCAGTGTCGCCGAATTGAAGCTGCCTATTTGAGGCCAGGATCGGATTCGTGCAACGAAATGAGGATGGCTGAGAAGTTACATATTGGCCACACACACATCAACATCGCTCCCCTTCGCAAGCCTGGCGACTTTGCATGCTTTCCTTTCTTCCGTTCAAATTGAGTCTAACAGCGCACAGTTGAACCCCATGGACACACATTTGCATAAAACTAATGCATGCAACTTAATACGGTGGACTTGAGGAGACTCGGTTCCAGATAAATCTTTCTCCGCCCCGCTCTCAGAATGTCGCCATTTCTCGGAGAAAGATGGTAGCCCAGAGAAGACAAGGTGTTTCATGTTCCTTTGATGGCAGCTGCCCGACGTTCAGTCGCCGGCGACTGCAACATAATACTGCAAGTGTGTACCTAGGTAGCGTTGCTAGCGCCGCCAGTGGCCTCAGGTACTCCGTGCCTAGCGCCACATCATCCACCATCATCCACCAGAGGCTCAATCGAGTCTGTGTCGACGAACAACGAGCCTCGCCTAGGTAGATGACCCCCATTGGTCCCGCAATCTGTCGAATTGGCGAGAGTGCTCGCAATGACCCAGAATCGCACAGAGCTGCCCTCGCCCAAGTCATCCGGCGGTGGCGTGACGCAGAAGCGGCCAAGACGCGGCTTGCGCACGGTGCCGGAAACGCGTTCACGCGACACAGACGCGGATGGCCAGAAAGACGCCTGCGAGGAGGCTACTGCATGTCCGCGAAGCGCAAAGAGGCGCAAAGTTTCTTCTTGCTATTTGAGAGACGCGGCGCTGCATCGACGTCTGTTCAGCAAGGACGCTGACGCTGCTGAGACCACACGAGGAGCATGCACGTTACCTGCCCGGCGGCACTCATTGGAGTATCACCGGCCACTCCTCTTGGCCAAGATCGACGGCCCCCAGAATCGCCGGTTGCTTTTATCATGGTTCGATTCGGTCAGTGCGTCGCGGTCCATGCCATGGCGAAAGTCTTGGATCAACCCCCGCCTCATCGCCGACCCGTCGGCGCGTCGCCAAGCCCTTCAGCAAAGAGCGTACGAGGTCTGGATCAGCGAAATCATGCTGCAACAGACCCGTGTGGCTGTTGTAATCGACTACTGGAAGCGATGGATGGACCGATGGCCGACAATTCACGATCTAGCTGGAGCTGAGCCCGAGGATGTCCTGGCCGCTTGGCGCGGCCTTGGCTACTACAGTCGAGCAACGCGGATCCATGAGGCTGCGAAGCTCGTGGTGCAGGATGGGGAGTTGCGCGGCCTCCTCCCAGCGGCCGCAGTCGATCTCGAGACTCGCGTCCCCGGAGTTGGTCGCTACACAGCAGGTGCCATATCGTCCATCGTCTTCGGACGAGCGGAGCCGATGGTCGACGGCAACGTGCTGCGGGTGCTGAGCCGACAGCTGGGGATATACGGCAACATCAAGACGGACAAAATAGTCATTGACACAATTTGGGCAGCCGCTAATGCGCTTGTCAAGGCAGTGGCTGCAGAAGACGGGCCCGAAGACGACGTCCTCGCCGACCAAGTCGTTGTGAGTGACAGGCCGGGACGATGGGGCCAGGCGTTGATGGAGCTGGGCAGCACAGTCTGCACGCCAAAGCCAAACTGCTCCCTGTGTCCAATTACTGCCTCCTGTCGCGCCTACAGCGAGGGCGTGGCATCTGCCGGAAAGAAGACTGTTACCTCAGACGCCGTCGACATGGAAGACCTCTGCAGTCTTTGTGAGCCGTTTGAGGAAGCGGAAGGGGGGGACGACATGGAGAAGGGGTCTCAGCTGACCACGGCCAGCAAGCAGCCCGGATTGAAGCAGCTCTCCTTGGCGAAGTTCGCCTTCAAAGTCGACGGCGGCCGTGGATCATTGGCCGCCACCGCAGTGGGCTCGCCGATGGAGGCCATCGTGGAGCACGCACGCAAGTTCCCCCTGAGGAGTGTGAAGAAAGCAGTGCGGGAGGAAGAGACACTTGTTTGCGCAATCCAGCATCCAGACGGCTCGTTTCTGATACAACAGCGCCCCGAGAGGGGGCTGCTAGCAGGCTTGTGGGAGTTTCCCAGCCACGTTGTCAACGACGCTGGAGATGGGACTGCCGAAGAGTATATGCAAATGGCTAAGGCCTACGCATCGAGGCAGTTGGTGACCAAGGGCAGCAAGGCGAAACCGGACGTCGACCACGTCCGCGCGCTTGGAAGCGTGCCGTGGCTGTTCTCGCACCTCAAGTTAGCCATGCATGTCCACCTCTTCCGCGTGCGGGATGACCAGTGTGAGGCGGCTGGAGGCAAGACGTTGCCGCGGAGTCGGTGGAGTCATGATGTCGAGTCGGAGTCAATGGGCACGGGGATGCGTAAATGCTGGGCGCTTGTGAGGGGTGCGGCAGGGTGAAACATGATCTCTAATAAGAGGCATTCTTGACCATTTGGCATACCAAAGAGCAGGCTCGTCTATCGAAGGCCGCGCCGGACGTTGAATCATTTGCTGTTGATCAACTTTCATCAAACAAGGTTGCATCGGGCCACACCGAGGGCTTGCTCGGTCTGACGCCTCTCAGCAAGTTGACGGGCGTCACCTAATTATCGCTCCAGCCCGATCCAGAGTCGAGGGTGATAGTCGCATAACTGAAGCAACAGCACCGCATAACTGAAGCAACAGCACCGGTTCAGGACGTACGAGCAGATGTGCCCATCAACGGTATTGGCATGGAAGCTATCGCACAGAACGTTCTGCCTCCATCCTGACAATACCTGAATCAATTTAGTCCAGCGCGGTGATCTGCACCGACACGGCCGATGCGCGGAACGTGGGCATACTAGGCAATGCTGTAGTGCGTCGTCGTGGTGCATTGAGGCGTGAACATGCAGACCATTTGTTTTCCTACTCTAGCTCTTCGTCGACTTCTGTGGGCTTCCAGGCGTTCTCGGTTCTCCGCAACGTCATGATGGAGTGCGCGAGCGCGGGCTTGACCTCAAGAGTCAGGGCGTCCGCGTGTGGTCGGCCCGATGCGAATGTACGAGTAACGTACGAGAGGCACGGCCTCGATTCGAACACGAAGCGTAGCGTACGTCGACGGCGATTTCTCGCGTCAATTGCACGCCCGCAAACTGTCACTCAATTGGCTTTCCTGTACGGAGTGGTTTTTGTAACCTTTGTAGGTGGGAGGGGTCAGCATCGAACCGCGGTAATATTACCACATGGCCTGCGCAAGTTGAAACCTCACCTGCGACGGGGCGGAGGAGACGCGGCTAATTGCGCGATTGAGCGGACGACCTTCGCGCCGATAGTTCCTCAATGCCGTGAGTTGCGGCTTTTTAACGCAAGCGGGATTCGTACTCCGTGGGCCTGCTACTCCTCATTAGCCAGGCAAGCCATCCATGGATCCAGCCGGCTGTCGATTCCCCAGCCGGCCCGCGGGCATCTCCCACTCAGGGGTCAATTCCGCCTTTCACGATGCCGACTCCACCCCCCTCCCACAAACACGCTCGTCAGTCATCCCTCTGGCTCGGCACGCGCTCGAACTACTGTACTGCTACGTGAATACGTGAATACTTCTTCCCTCCTCCTGCCCTGCCCCGTGCCGCCTTGTCGGATCAGCAAGCTCTCGACTGTCAGCCCACATCACCAGCCAACAGCCCCCCACTTATAGGCTGCCTCCAGCCCGACACGCAACGACCCCTGCGCGCGCTCGGGTGCAACGCGCACCATTCAGCACACCATGAGCGGCCTGGAGGCGCCCGACATCTCGGCAGCGTATGAAGCGGTGCGCAGCGACAAAGACGCAAGCAACTGGCTGCTCATCTCGTACGCGGCGGCGACGGGCAGCAGGCTCGCGCTGTCGCAGACGGGCTCGGGCGGCATCGCGGAGCTGGCGGCGGCACTCGACGACTCGCAGGTGCAGTACGGCTACGTGCGCGTCGAGTACGCCAACGACGCCGAGAGCAGGCGCGTCAAGTTCGTGCTCGTCGTCTGGATCGGCGAGCAGACCAAGGTCATGCGCAAGGCCCGCGTGAGCGTCGAGAGCGGCGACGTCAAGCGCGCCCTGGCGCACCACAGCATCGCGGTGACGGCGAGCGACCGCGCCGAGCTGGACGAGGCCGACGTGGTCGCGAGGCTGCGGAAGGCTGGCGGCGCCGACTACAACGGGGGACGGGGGTGATCAGTGGCATCAGGCGAGTCAGTCGGGCGTGGCGCGGTAAGGTTCGGTAGCGGCTGCATCGCCTCGGCAGAGGGCTGTCCCTGCTCGAAACGGCCGCCGCGTGTCGTGCTTATGTCGTTTAATCACATCTCGAACTCGAAACCGTTCCCTCCCCGGCCCAAGTACAGGTCTTTGCAAGAGAAACTGCGTGTGGTCTTTCGCGCCGGCAGCGTCAGAGAACGAGAACAACGCCCGGCAGCGGCGACGTACGGAAACGGGTCGTTGTCCGACAAGCCGCGTTCCTGCCAAGCAAGCACATGCAAGCGGCAGAGGCGATCCGCGAGCGCAGAAGTACTCGCAGGAGGAGTACCTTGCATTTTTTGTTCCGCATCCGCCCCTGCGACGGCTGCTAGTGCAGGACTACGTAGTAGAACGCGGCCGACGTGGTAATTAGTGCGCGCCAAGATGGGCATTGCGCTTCCAGCAGCCGCGCCGCCCGCGTCCAAGCCCGGCCGACGTGGTGCCCCAGCGACAGCGTCAGGCTCCGAGCGTTGTCGCCTCGAGGCAAACACAGGAGCTGCCATGCTTCATGCTGCCAAATGGCGGTGCTCTCACGTGGACGTCGTACCAAGCACTTGGCGGCCATGAGGTTCAGCTGGGCAGCTGCTGGTCCAGTGAGAAGCCAGCAAGTCACACCCATTCATGCCTCTTCTGTCCAACCCTGCAGGCTCCTGGGGTTCGTCGGCGCTTCGTAGCGCATCCACTCTCCGCCGTTCCCTCGGCGTGGCCGTGGGTCCTGCTGGCGGGGGCCTGACGTATGGCGGCGTCTTCGTCCTCAGCCGGCTGGGGCTAGCCGAAGCATCCCATGGCCCGAGGCCGTGTTGGCCGTCCCAAGGGCAAGCAACGTTCTCGAAAGGACAGGGCCGCCTTGCCTGCAGGAAAGGCAGCATGCTGGCATGGGCACGAGTGCTTGCGGCATCCCTGCACCAGGGGCCTCGACTGGCGACGGCCCGGGGCTCCTGAGTCGTACTGCAACATTGCAACATGCGAAGCCAGGGCGCTCGTGAGCTCATCTTGGTTTCTCTGGGGCCCCGTCGCCTCATCGTACGTAGTGCAGGCCAATCCCCCCCCCCCTCAACACCTCCAAGCCGCTCCGTCGATGGGGCCCGTTGCTCAATCCGTACAAGGCGGCCCATCTACGCCAAACCTCCACTGGCATGCCTCCTGTCCCCACCTCTCGGGGATTCGTTGTCAAACTTTTCCCGCTGTCGACCGCAATAAGGAGCCCCGTCGCCGCCCGCGACCGCCGCTTAACTTGTCGCAGGCCGCACGACGTAGTCCGTATCCGCCTGCTATTCCGTATATCTATTCGGCTCCGCCCGGCTCCTCGCGAAGCTTCACGTTGTCCCTCCACAACACCGTGCTACGTAGTAGTCGCCATTCCTCCTCGAGCCGACACACGCTTCTGCCCGGAGTGACCGCCGATCCGGAAACGACTGCCTGCATGAGTTGAGAACGCTTTTGCGCAGGTACTTGAATGTCGTTTCGCGGCGCCATTGTCAGCATCCCCGTTCATACGACCACTCGTGTCTCAACCTCCGGCCCTCGCAACTAGTCGAACCGCGCCTTAGCTTCGCCTGCCCGGAAACCGCTCCGCGAGCTGCTCCGCGCGTGTGCATTGTGACGTCTCGAGTGTCCGTGGCAATCCGAGGCAGAAACAACGGCGCCTTCGCCCTTCGAAACCCCTAGGCAATTCGACAGTTACGACTACCTACCACTCCGCGAACTGCCCGGCTTTGCCTCGCCGTCAGCCGACATCATGACCCGCAACGACGTCAAGCACGACGTCAACAGCGCCGGCGGCAACATGGACCCCAAGTTGGAGCACCCTCCACGCCTGTCCAACAGTGAGCCCGAGTCCGCGGACCAGCTGCTCGAGAGCCTCGGTTACAAGCCCGAGCTCGCCCGGACTCGTTCGACGATGCAGGTTGCCTTCATGTCCTTTGTGCTAGCTTCTATCCCGTATGGCTTAGCCACGACACTCAACTACCCGCTTGTCGGCGGCGGTCCTGTCGACATCATCTGGGGCTGGGTGCTGGTGTCCGCCATCATCATCTGTGTGGCCGCGTCCCTTGGTGAAATCACGAGTGTCTATCCCACTGCCGGAGGTACATCCCCGCCTGTTTTGATGGATTGCGCATCCCCTTTCCCCTTGAGGCGCACGTAATTGATCTCGTTATCTCTTCGCAGGTGTCTACTACCAGGCTTTCATGCTCGCCCCAGCCAAGTGGAGACGCATTGCCAGCTGGATCTGTGGCTGGCTTTTCGTCGTCGGTAACATTACCATCACGCTGGCTGTCAATTTCGGCACAACTCTTTTCTTCGTTGCGTGCATCAACGTATTTGAGTCTTCGCCCGGCGTTGGTGTCTTCGAGGGCACCAATTACCAGGTCTTCCTGGTCTTCCTTGGCATCACCTTCATGTGCAATGCCGTGTCTGCCCTCGGCAACCGCTGGCTGCCATGGCTAGATGTAAGCTTGCTTTCCCCGTGAGCAATGTTGACATGTCGCTGACCATGACGAGACTGCTGCCATCTTTTGGACCTTTGCCGGAGTCATTGCCATCGCGGTCTCCGTCCTCGCCATCGCCAAGAATGGTCGCCATGATGCCAGCTACGTCTTCACGTACTTTGAATCGAACTCGGGATGGCCGGCCGGCTGGTCTTTTATGGTTGGCCTTCTTCACGCAGGCTATGCAACGTCGTCTACGGGCATGATTATCTCGTGAGCTGCCTTCGCTCCCCAAGCCAGCTCGAACCCTTCCACTAACAACCGCGCAGCATGTGTGAGGAGGTGCAGAAGCCGTCGATTCAGGTGCCCAAAGCCATGGTCGCCACTATTTTCATCAACACCATTGCCGGACTTCTCTTCCTGATTCCTCTCGTCTTTGTCCTCCCCGACATTACGATGCTCATCAACCTTGCCTCTGGCCAACCAGTGCCGACCATCATCAAGTCTGCCGTCGGGTCCTCCGGCGGCGCCATTGGCCTGCTAATTCCCCTCATGGTCCTCGCTCTTCTCTGTGGCATCGGGTGCACGACGGCCGCCTCGCGCTGCACTTGGGCCTTCGCCCGGGACGGCGCCATCCCAGGATCCAAGTGGTGGATGAAGGTCAACCACAAGCTGGACGTGCCCCTCAACGCCATGATGCTGAGCATGGTGGTACAAATCATTCTGGCCCTCATCAACTTCGGCTCGTCCGCCGCCTTCAACGCCTTTTCCGGCGTCGGCGTCATTTGCCTCACGGCCTCGTACGCTTGCCCCATCGCTATCAGCCTGTTCAGCGGCAGGAAGCAGGTCAGGACCGGGAGCTTCTACCTTGGTCCCGTTGGTATCTTCTGCAACGTGGTTGCCATTGGTGCGTTTTCAACTTGCTGATTTTGTGTATATTGCCCTTGCTAACCTGCCGACGCACAGGGTGGTCCATGCTGGCGATGCCTCTGTTCTGCATGCCATCAGTCGTTCCGGTGAAGGCCACGACGGTCAACTACGCCCCAGCTGTCTTTCTGGCCGCGACGGGTATTTCTGGGCTTTGGTACTGGGTCTGGGGACACAGGAATTACGCCGGCCCTCCTGTGCAGGGAGAGCACATGCACAGCACTTGAGTGGCCGAGATGCGCGGAGTCAACTTGTCCATCTGACATACGAATTTTATACAGCCTGTTTATATAGGATGCAATGTGTATACGATTGAAGCGTATCTTTACTGGTCACATTCCTACTGTCGCGTGTATCCACAGCTATTGCGAGCTTCAATTAGCAACACGAGTCAACGCCCCCAGCCTGCTCTGCACCTTTCAAATGTTTAAGGAGCAGTTGGGCGTTCGTTACGTGACTGGCCCTTTCAGGTGCCTCAACAAGACCTCACGGAACTATCGAAGCACAATTGCATCATCCGTGAAGCATAACGGGCTGGATGGTGCCTCGCAAAAGGAGGCGCTACCCTATAGCCTTTTGAGACAAAGCTCAACCACTTTCGCAGAGCGGGATACGATTTCCCCGAGGCCAGTCAGCTATGTGGATATTCCCAATATAAGTTCCATTTTCTTGAGGCTCTATCCATGTTCAAATGTCTTAAGCGTTTCATTATGAGGTACATATAAGGACTATGGGAGATCGTTCTGGTGGGTTTCTGCGGTCCGCAGAAACAGATCACTAGTGTCGGGTTCGTTAACGTGCCGTCTCCTTCGAGTTGCCCAAAATTGCACCCTGCTTATATTCAGTTGATATGGCCAAAAGCTCTCCTGTTCGTGACATCTCCGTATTATCCGAAAGCCTGCAGTGCGTCCATCATATCGATAGCAAGGTCATACAAACTTTCGCTCGCACTTGATCACCGGCTTGAGATGTCACAGATCCCGAACCTTCTTGGAATGGAGAAAGTAGTCTTAAGAAGCGAATGGGAATATCTGGCAATAATGAGGGAATTTCATCATGATGGCTCTAGAGCAAGACACCGCATATCGGTGAGCTGCGGACGTGAAAAAATCGTGGCACATTGTGGCATCGCGGGGACAGCCTGCATGAATGATGATGCATGCTGTACGGAGTACCATCCTGAGACTCGTACAGCACTGTGGCGCGGCGGCCACTACACCGTCGATCTTGTGGCAATTTTGAGACAGACGAGGTGACGGGTATCTGGGTCCTGGAGTGGGAAAGATGTTCATCGACTCTGAAATTAGGGACATACTCAGAAGATGCCTTTAATTGCCACTGACCAGCGTCGGAGACCGTTCAACGGGGCAACCATGAGACTGCAGCTCTTGAGCTGTCTGGTATAATGCGACGCCCAGAAACTATTCTGATACTGGCAAGAAAACACGCCACTATCGAGCAACGCGACGCCGTCTCGATGCCACCGCAGCGTGTGCTTGGTCCACCGTACCAGATCAAGGGGCGATTCGAGGAGGTTGGTTGGATGCAGTGACTGTGCTCCATACCCGTGTCACCTATCAGTTGAAGTCATCTCTCTTGCTTGAGAAGGGTGTGCAGATGCGACGGCGAAGATGAGGCTTGGACCCCGACCGGAGGCGCCACCGGAGTGTTGCCACGAGGACGGCAGCCATAGATTGTCGAAACAGGGTTAGAGTGAGGGTGTTCTACGCCGGCAAAAGTCTCGTGTCTTGTCATCCGTAGTAATCCCCTCTTTCCCAGCACCTCGTGCATTGGCTTCGTGCGATTCTGTCGGTCGTCGGCGAGTAGCCGGGTTCTGAGAGGGGGGAGAGCACATGTTGCAGACGGGTTGCCAACATTGAGATACCTTGTATGGCATGGTCCGATACGTATTTTTGGTGTCGTACTATAGGAGAGCTGAGGCTGTTATGTTGTCTTGGCGTGCTGTACCTAGCCCCATAGGCATGAAACTTGGGATGCTGCCGCAGTGCCGGCTCTTCCATCCCCCGCATTTGCAATCTGGGGTCGACTGACCTACCGTGGGCGACTACGGCTGCGAATGGCCAGACGTCGATTGAGTGTCGGAGGCATCGACGCGCATGAAAGAGGGGTTTGACCGCTTATTCTCTCACCGGCTGCGGCTGGCAAGAACCCACCACCCAGGCATCCAGGTAAGTTAGCACACACACCCATACAACTAGCAGCACACTGACAATGAACGGCTACTCCCTGAGTGTTGTGGTGTGAGCATAGTGGTGCTATTCTGAACATGATGATTTGCCGTACGCGGTGATGGATGCGAAGCCTCACCTGAGGGAGGCAAAATGTTTATGTGCAGGTTTCTGCATTGCAGCTAGGATGCATCATGCACCGATCACCGACGCGGTCATGGTCTGTAGGAGAAGGATGAATACGTATGGAAAGTGCGTATTGCCAGATTCTGGACAAGTGTTTTTTCTCTCAGTTCGAGCACAACAATGCCATGTCATGCCCCTCGTCGACTTCCCTTTTGGTCTAACGGGGTGGGGAGGAGTCACGTTGTACAGCTGGCCGGGGACGGCCCCGGCAGTCGGACATTAAAAGGTTTCTACTCTTAGCATTGTGCCTTGCCTGCCCTGTTCGAAGCCTTAGGGGGCTTGGCTTGCTTCATGCGGCGCAACGGCATTGTCTTTCAGCAATCCGGGCTACGGCGCACAGGTACGTATAGGCGCCGAGGGGTTCGGCTCGGATTCTTCGCCGGCGTCACCGATCACTATTGTAGCCTAGAGTCACTCGCGCGGAGCTGCAGCAGCGAATGTAAGACCAAGTTGAGTCCAAGATGTTTATGGCATATCCGTGGTCGGTAAAGTCTATGACAGTCTGGTTGGATCGGCGGTGGCGTTGCAGGAGCATACACTACTCACACTTGAAAAGCGGCGCGGGGTTTCGATACATGCACGGAGTACTCCGTACACACGATCCTTGACTGCCTGCCGTCAGTCTGGGCGAGGCCCACACAATCTACGGAGTACTCGTAGCTTTATGGCCACTGTTTTGTCCCCTTGCTCCATTCGCATCATTGGACAAGCCACAGTCTGTCCCTGAGATCACAACCTCGAGACCTTACAGGCACCCATTCTCCTGGGTTGCACCACCACACCTTGTGATGTTCCTTGGCAGACCGGCGGGGAAAGCGCAAAGGGTCCGTAATAGGTATGGGTATTTAGCCGCTGGGGTTGCAGGTCGGACTGGCAGCATGATGAAGCGATCGCGCGGGGTCGTCTTCTGCGTGGACGCATGCTTCTAGGTGACGTTATTCACCATCTTTGCCGTGAGCTGCAGAATCACTGAGCGAACAACACGCCACAGAATATGGCATACACGTACCGATGCCTGTTCCTCTTGAGTTTGCGTGCTAAGTGGTATGAGACACTCATCCCAATGTGCAATGTGGGTGGGATTGAGCACTTGCGGTGTGAGCTGCATGGGGACTTGAGGCTCAAGGCGGAGACCGTTAGAGCAAATATGGATCGATAATGAGGTCCATAAAGTGACAAGTAAATTGGACAGTTCCCCTCAAGCCATGTATGCCGCCAAAGTGAGTCTGAAGGTTCCCCCATGCAATATTTTGGGCACATCCTACATGGTCGAGGTCCCCAAGTGTCCCACCACCATGAAATTGTCGACACAAGCTAGTTCCGGGACTAATACACGAACATCGACCTTCCCCGCGGGGGGAATGCTGGATGTAGGATGTTGGCGAAGAACGCGTGACGTTCAGCTGCGAGCAGAGCCGCCAAGGATACTCCGTACAGCATGCATGTAATTGACGGCAGCTGGGGTCATTTATTTTAGGCTGTTTCCAACAGCATCGTGAAGTGGAGCCGCTGCGGGCACGGTAGTCGCAGTGGGCACGGCAAAGGTCCATCAGCAGAGCAGTCTCGGCTTGTCGAGCAGCTGAACAGAGACAGCCTCACCGTATACCACGTACTCGTCGTGAGCTGCAGCAGAAACCGAGCATATGAAGTTCTCGCGAGAAGTACATGTATGAGGTCTCGGCGGCTGCCCTTTGTGCTGCCAGGCCACATTGCAGGAGAGGCCGAGCTTGTGACGAGGCATTTTCAGTCAGGAAGAGCTCTTCGACGTGAGAACGGTCAAGTCTGCTGTACGTTCCGCCGACGTCTTCAGCTAATTCAATGAAGCTGCAGCATGCAGACCAACAGCTCCTCAGCAACACAGCAAGCCAGACGAACCGGGTCAAACGCAGCCACTCCGTACGTCGGACGTTTTCACGCCCCTCGCAAGTTCTGTCACATCCTAGGAGGTTGGTCTGTTCCATCCATGCATAACACTAACCTATAGGCTGCGGCCACCCCTGCTAGTGCAATGCAAAGCCTCCAGGGTTGGGAGCTGTTTCGACTGAAGGGCGCCATCGGCCAATCAAGGACACGAACAGCAAGGCATCATCGCGATGGCAAATGATGGGAGATGGGGGTGAGTTTGCCGCCCGAGTACGGAGTAGCGCTTGTTGACTTGCTTGTACAATGTACTGTACATGTAGTTGTAGGGACCTGAAGAGCTGCATGGCGGCGCAATCACGGGTACCCGTGGTATCTTGTACTACATCGCTGAGAGTGTTGGGCGGCCAGCAGTGTACATCCTAGAGTCGCCGAGTTGAAGGGCGAAAACAGGTAGCCACTTTCCGGCATCAACATCGCCTCGTTTCAGGTGCAGAGGGTGCTCATGTCTGGATCCTCGATGCCATTACCGAGTTCCGCCTCTGATGAAGGAAAATTTCAGTACGGGAAAGCTCTCCCGTCCTCTCCACTTCCGCCATGTTGCAGCAACCCTTGGCAAACCATCTGGATTGGTGGGGCCGCTGAGGGGCTTCACTGGGAGCATTTGATGAATGGGATCACCTGCAGAGATGCCTGCGTCGTATGGGCTCGCTGGATGGTTGGAGGAAGCATGGTGTGCACACCCGCAGCAAGCTCCAAGTTGTTGGGGATGGATATATTTGCCGTTGCTACCAAGGCTTCCAAGTCGGCGGGCGCTCCCGCAGCTAGCTATTGGGCCGCAAGACGGCGCGGAGCGTACATCAGGATACCCTCTCCGAGCCTCTCCGAGGTCCAGTTGAGCAGGCATTGTTGTTGCCGGAGCTCTGAAAGTTGAGATAAACAAGGATATGCCGGTTCAGGATTGCGCCCCGTGTCGTCCGGACCGCAGCTTTCGAATTGAGTGCGAGAAAGCCGCCATGAAGCCTTGGAGCTCTACCCTGGTCACCGTTCGTCTCTTTCCCGCAAGATGACTGGGCCTTCTCCGTACGGAGTACTACTGCAAGTACGTACTACGTACGTGCATTTCGACGCCTCAGCGACCCCAGAGCTCGGGCGGCTGAGGTGGGGCTGCTCGGAGTGAGGCATACCCCGAGGCCAACGGCGGAGCGAATGGACTGTGGGTGGCTTTTTAACGCAAGCCGCTGCTGCTGGTAGACTTGTGCATGCAACTCGCAGACACGCCGCGATGCCCTGAGATGCAGCATGGGGAACGGCAATTTGCGGAGAAATGTCGCGTGGGGCTGCAGGCAGTCAAGTGTGGCAGACAGAAGGACAGCCAATGTTGGTGATGCAAATGTTGGTGTTTGCATGGCCGTGGCTCAACCGCTGGCTCAGTACGGAGTACTCCGTACCATCTCCGGCATCGACGTGGCTTGGCCCCGCCGCGTTTGTCCTTGCCAAGCCGCGACCCGTCCGGTATCCATCCTTATCTCTGTCGTCGCCGTCGAGTAGCCACCCTTTCGCAGCCGCAGATAAAGGCCTCAGTCTCTCTGCCTGCAGCCAAAAGCCACAAATGGGATCAAAACTCTGCAGAGAGGCTACCCGTTCAAGGGGCTGTCATTGGGCAACTCAACCACTGTCTGCGAGGTCTCAGTGCGGCGCTCATCCGTGTGGGGGAGGGAGGCTCTCCCATGCCCCTTCGCGCCGGTGGCGATGGAACCGTCGCGCTGGTGCCGGGGAACTAATTGTCATCTCGTATAGGAGTCAGGGCATCTCTCGAATGAGGACCCGGGGTTCGTGGCAAAGCCAGAGCAGTCTCAGATGTAGGGTCTGGGCCTTGCATTTTCGAGATTCGCAAGTGAGATCTCGTGCGAGCCAAAGCCTCCTGTCATTCGACGGTACGGAGTAGTGACAAGGCAAGCATAGCGCCACAGTTCATTGTGGGAGGATGGGGGATTGGAGAAGAGCCCACGAGCCGGTTCTCGGCGGGGGCAAGGTTTGGCGAGTCCGTCCGGGCGGTTGACGGTCCTGGCCCGTCTCTTTAGTCCACCGCCATGGGCGTAGCGGGGTGGACAGGCTTTTGCCTTGGGCGGGTCTGGAAGAAGAGCGGCACGTACGGATTCGTCCTTGTCATCTTCAATGTGGTCGCGGTGGCCGTTGCTACGCGGACTTGGAGCGCTCCGCATTGTGCTCTTCTCGGCGGCGAGACTGGCGGCGACGACATGGGCGCTCGTACGCGTACCAGTACGTCATTGTGCGGGCCAGGCCCATCTGACAAGGTCTGCAAGCAAGGAAAGAAAATACCTAACCAAGCAGGCATCGTGGCGTGGACAGGGGGACTCGAACGATGGCCAGATCGCTAATGCTTAGAAGCACGCACTGTCCAGCGCCACAACCAACAGGGGCCCGCCTCCCGTGCATTCCCTACGGCGCCTACTCCGTACCTGTACGAGCACTCACTCGCAGACGTGATTCCGGTCGTTTCTGGTCGTCGTCGGTAGCGCGGGCAGCCCGCCGGCAGCTTGCAAAGTAATACCCAGTGAGGCGCTGCGCTAGCAGGCCAAGGCAGGCGCCCCATTTTCGCATTCGACTGGTGAATCGCGAAGCTGCGCATGAACCTCAAAGGCTCGCATCGCTGGGCGGGCTGCTGTTCCCGTCACGGTTGAGCCGCGGCTGCAGAGCGCGAGTCCGGGACGAAATTGCGTGCGTGGTGGGCACGAGAGTGCGTAAGCTGGACGGACGGCGAGCCATCGCGATGACTGCCACGGACCGTGTGCGCGACCCACGCCCATGCATTGGCCGATGGATGCACTGGCCCGAGCAAGCATTTTTTTTCACCTGGCCACTCACCTCACCCAGATGTAACGCCACCCCGGCCGCCGTACGACTAGCTGCCACCGCGCCCCGTCCAAGCCATCGTCCGCGGCACATCAGAATCGGTCGCACCACCACGAGTGCATACCTGTACGAGTAAGGAGCTGGATAAGCTGCGACGGCCGCGACCACATCCGGACAGAGCTTGCCAGCAATGGGATTTCGCCTTTAACCGTGACGCCCCTCGAGCTGGCCCCAAGGTTTGCGGTGCGACCTGGGGGAACTTGGGCAATGAGCACTTCTCGACACGACTCGGGGTAGATATGCCCGATGCCTGCCATTGGGCTGTTTTGCTGCGCGCACCGGCGACCGGCTGGACCCTGAGCTGTCCATGCGTCCATGCCGTGTATGTGCGAGTACTCGTACGCGCGAGCAGGAAGCGTCGACGGGAGGACGGGGTAGCACCGCCTTATCACATATCCCCCGGACAAAAGTGCCCGTGGGCTGTTGCGTGCCATCAATCTTCACCGGCTGCGTGGACCTGTCCTTCGGATGGCCGCACGGGACGAACGGAGTGACGGAGAGGAAGGGAGAGGAAGAGACATTGTCCGCAGCGCTCTCGCCACTCTCTCCGCTCTGCACGAGGCCATCGTGTGGCGTGCTGGTGTTCTCTCCCCTCGTGCGCGCCCAGCGAGGATGCCGCCATGCCATGCCATGCCTGTCTTGCATGCCAAATGTACGCCACGGGAAAGCTTTGGAGCCACCCAACAGCCCACCCAAGCGTGCTATCAAGCCACGCTCCGACTCAACCCCCGGCCGCCCCGCTCGCCCGATCGACGATACGCACCTCGCAGTGCCAAACCCACCAAACAGGAGCCGTCGCCAGCCCGGCGCTAGACCCAGACCTCGCCAAGCGCCTCAACACGCCGCCGTGTCTGCGCGCCATGATGTCGCCCCTGGCCCATGCCTGTTGCGTCGAGTGGTCACTGAATCCATCCAGCTCCCGTCGCCCTGGTTGCGCTGTACACGGTACGGGGCGGCGTGCGCTCTGTGGCCAGCAGCACGGCTGCGACGTCTGTACGAGTACTCGTCCTTGCGCGAGGAAACGCTGCAACGAACAGGTCGTGGATCCGGGCCCGGACCTCCATCTCCCCATCTCCCCTCCCCGTCCGTTCCGCGCCATCCTTATCCATGCCCCTCCCTGGCCCTCGAGTCGGTTGACTCCCACCCCCCGTCGTGCTAGTGAGGAGCGAGGAGCGCAGCGTGCAGTCCCAGCTCCCGCCGTCAGCCAACGCCATCCTCCATCCGCAGACGCCGCCGAAAGGCAAAAAACCAGGCGCTCCCCGCCCCTTCCGCACCGGCTTCGCTCCTCCTGCCTCTCGCATACTCTCGCGTAGAGACCAGGACGGACCATCTCCTTTGCGAGCCGACGCCGTGGCCCTGTCGAGTCGCGGCCTGCCCTGCTGCATCCAACGGCCCGGACGGACTTGAATATCGACGCAAACGGGCGAGCCGAGTGAACGTCGTGCCATCCTGCCCACGTCCACTGGTCCTGGCCTCCGCCCGCGTCGTCTCCTCCTTCTTTCTCGAACTGGTCCTGTCCGTCTGCTACTTCCCCCGAGTCTGTCCATTGAGCCGCCCCAGCCCACCAACTGGTCCTGCTCCTGCCTCTCCTCTGCTCGGTTGCTGGAATATTGCTCGAGTG
Organism: Albophoma yamanashiensis; assembly: GCA_001600555.1. Taxonomy (NCBI): domain Eukaryota; kingdom Fungi; phylum Ascomycota; class Sordariomycetes; order Hypocreales; family Ophiocordycipitaceae; genus Albophoma; species Albophoma yamanashiensis. Next base: position 59,085 of record BCKH01000001.1, read on the forward strand.
CACACGTTGGTGACGGCTCACCGGGACCATCCGACGCCCTCCCTTCCCACTCCCGACGTAAGTTGCTTGGTCCGCCTCGCCAGAGCTATCAGTACGCATGGTCGAATCGTTGCTCTTCTGTATCCAAGATGCATAATGGCGTTGCTCTGACCCAAAATGCCATGGTGCACGTCATCGAATTCACCCAAGCCTATTATTTAACGCCAGGCTCGCTAACGTCACGTCTGTCTAGATATACTCCTTGGCCCTCGCCCTAATCAATCGCACCTCCACCCTTTCCTCGCGCCCTCAGAGTCTATGAATTAATTCGATCGCGGTCGAGACCTCGGGCCATTGTCCTGGGAACCATTACCCCGTGCACGCTCAAGGGCTCGCCTTCCGTCGCCCCAACTGCAACCTTGCCAACCGGTCCCGCTGAGCGCGTCCTTGTTTGGGATGCCTTACACGCCGCCCTCGCACCGATCGCCTGCTTCTTCAGCTTCCGCGTCGCCTGATGTGAGCCGTCGCTCGTCCTTTCACTCCGCGCCGCGGCCGTCTTTGCCGCGCTCCGCCTCGTACCTCAACAAGCACCGCCGAACCCCCTCGATTAGCACCATCAATGACGCGCCGTCGACGTCCGGCCTGTGGGAGGCCGTGAACGGGCCCGAGGGCCAGAAGACGGTCATGGCCGGCGTCCTGGGCAGTGTGCGGCAATCGCCTCCTCCACCCTTGGATCAGCGCGAGATTATACCCAAGGGCGCCATCGTTTCCCCTCCGCCGTCTGCATCATCGGGCAGCGATGATGACGAGCCCCCGGAAATTCGCGGACGCAAGCTGGAGGCGCTCCAGGACCTGAGAGATGCGGTCAGCCAGATCCCCTTGCCCCGGACACCTTCGCCCCCGCCGATCCGCAGCGCTCACGGCACAGAGGAAGAGGAATCGTCCGGGGTCATGCGGGTTTGCTTTAGCACCAGCGCTTTGTCTGAACTTCCAAGATGTGGCCGTAAGGTTGGCCATGCCCGGTCTGCGACGGAGTCGTCCGTGAACGCCTCCAAGTCTGTTGAGAGCTTCCTGACGGGATCCGAGGATGACGATGATCTCAAGTACAAGCCACAGATGGTGCGTAAAAAGTCGGGTGAGCTTGTCCGACCTGCCCTTCGTGCCTCACACCGTCGCCCCTCGAGCATGCCTGGCACGCCCGTCTTCTCCAAGGCGGTTCATTTTGATTCTCACCTGGAGCACGTTCGACATTTCCTTCAGGTCGACCGTCCTCTCGCCGTCAGCGCTGGGTCGTCCCCAGTTGACAGCTACGAGAGCGATAGCGAGTACCCTTTTCCAAGCAACGGTAGGCCCAACTTGCGGTCGCCTCCTTTCGAGTGGGAGCTGGTCACGACCAACTTTCCTCATGACAACCATTTCCGCAAGAGTTTAGCCGTCCGACTGGAAAAGGTGTGGCTCTCCGTCGACCAAAAGTCATTGCTCGGGTCCGTCGCTGTGGCCAACTTCGCTTTCCACAAGCAAGTCACATGTCGGTTCACGCTCGATTACTGGAAGACTGTATCGGAGATCAATGCCGAATATAGCCACGAGATCCGGCCGCGAGACTCTGATATGGCATACGATCGATTTACGTTCACCATCAAGCTATCCGACATCTCCCACCTTGAATCGAAGACGCTCTTCTTGTGCATTCGCTACGCGGTCAACGGCCAAGAGTTCTGGGACAACAACAATGACGTGAACTTCCAGGTCGACTTTAAAAAGAAGCACCTGCCGCAGAATGGGAGGAACAATTTCCAGGGTGCCATGTCGCGGCCGATAAATGGTAGCCTGCCTCGCAGCAATCGCAGGCAGAATTCTGGTAGCGCCCTGCGCCCGGTATCGGTACCCGTGTCCCTGGACGCGTTCGGCAAGGAGCCCGACAAGTTCAACTTTGACCAGCCTATTCACGAGTACCTTGGCGAGTCAGGCCCAAGTCTGCGCCTCAAGACTAAATCGTCGACCAACCTCGCCAGCGATAATATCGCACGGGATCTAACGTCGCCTAGCGGCGCGGCATTTTCCAACCGTTACGACTTTGGCGCATCCCTGAGCGCCGCCATGCAGGCCGCCAAGGACTCTTTGAACAAGGACAAAGATGCTTTGTATATGAAGCGAAACGTTCGTGGTTCCGAATCTGCTCTGGGCCTGCCGGCGCCAGAGTCGACCGGCTCCAGCACAGGGCATTCCCCCATTAGATCTCACTCACCACATCCGAGCTTGAGCCTCCCCAGCGCTTCATACGAGGAACTCGTCAATAAGTATTGCTTTGTACGTACCCCTGGACTGCACTTCAACCCTGCAGAGTCCTCTGCTACGACCTGATTCCGATGCCCTCGGGAGGGCATCGTTTGACTGGTTCAACGTCGAGTGCCAAGAGAAGGAGTAGCTTTACTAACAGGTCTTTGTGGATTAGTTTGGATCAAAGCAATCGAGTCCTACGATGAAGGACGGCACATTGAAAGGTGGCGCTTCCAATGGGGCTGATGGTGGAAATCACACGACTGCGGTTCACCACTCGATTCGCCTTCACGACGCCAGCCCCATTTTCACATCTTTTGGGGCAGGCGGGCCACACGTGGCTTCCAACGAGAATACCCAGTCGCCGAGCTCCATCTCGAGGGAACTCATGAGATCGACGCCTCCCGCGCTGGCTTCGGGGGCCGGTACACCATCGAGCGACGTGTCGTATCATAGTCAGCCGCTCCCAGAAAGGTTCCACTGGGCCACGGAATCCCAGGCAGCCACTGCGATTCGAGGCTAGCGGCCGATGAAGGGCGAGGAAGCTGATGAGGCCGATGCGAGCCCCGATGGATGATCTTTCTGATCGCTTGCTTCGGGCAATGCGAACACTTAACGCGGTTGGAACGGACCGTGGCGAAACACTGCTCTGTGCTTTCATCTCTCACAACCGAGAGAAGAATGGGTTTTAACATGGATTTTGCAAGCATTGCTGGGTCGGATGGGTTGCTCGGCGTTATGGGAATATGGGAATTGAGTTCTTTGCATCAGGAAGCAAGGCAAAAGCTGGCAACGGGTGTTTTCTGCATTGTACTCGTTTAAGTTGTCACGGCCAGAACCATGATGACCTGGAGACGAAGGTTTCGGCGAAAAACTAATGATTTTTGGGAATCCGCCAACTGGCGAGGGAACTAAGGATGGAGAACGGCCACGATCCTATGGGGCGGCTTTACAGAATCAGGACCGCACGCGTTGACTTTTCAAGCGTTTTTGCAGCGGAGGCAGACACATCCGGATAAGCAGAATAATGGATATTATCACACCTCACTCGCTGCTCCTCGAAGTGACTGAACGTGTCTTGACGACCGACCGAGTCGACGGACCTGGACTTGGATGGATGCCTGCTGTACCAAGGCACAGAGACGGCGACTTGGGGACATTGTAAATACGACTAATCGCTAATATAGCCGTGAGAGCTCATCTTAGACACTCGTGAGGGTGGCGTTGGAAAACGCAACATCATTGCAGAGAGCCATCCAGGCGCCCCGCATCGCCGTCGGATCACGGGCAGATGTGGCGCAGACGAGCGTTAGTCGTCGGCGTCAGCATCGGCAGGTTTCCGGTCTTGAAGGTCTTGTGATCCCGATGCCTCTCCGAAAAGAAACTTGGTACCAATCTGCCGCTACGACAATGGCCCGACCACGGCTTTATCTAAAGTCCTATCACGCATATATAGAACCCTCTCGTTCCACCCATCCTTCCGTTCTAGCCTCATTTCTCATCGCTAAGGCTTGTTCCGGTTCATCCATAATACCTTCTCTAAGCTGCGCAGCATTCACCAGTGAAGAAAATTAAGGGTGTGGAACCTGCGGCCTTTGGACAGCACATATTGGAAGGAAGAAAAAACCTAGATTAGATATTCAAGCACCAGTCCAAGCATGACTGGGAAGTGAAAATGCTCGCTGTGATACCCGGACATTCAAAACGCATGTGTTAATACAAAATCTCCCCCTCCTTGCCCTAGTCCTTGCCATCCACATTCTTGAGAGCTTCAGCTATCCACTGCTTGACGTGTGCTCTATTTCCCTCTATTAGACGTGTACGCGTAACCTTGGTATGTTCCCTCTTCCTGATGTACTCGTCCCTGTCCCCAATTACCCTCAAAATGACATCCATCTCGCTTTCGCCCGGTTTCGAAACCCATGCCGCGTCCCGAGGCAGGTAGGAGTACGCAGCGAGAAGCTTCTCGCTAGCCACAATGGGCACCCCTGCCATTAACGAAGCGGGAACCGTGGACGAAGCCTTCCGATCGAAGTAGGTATCGGACGCGAACGCGGCAAGGATGGAGAAAGAACGAGACAGGACCGCGTAAAACTCATGGTATGAGAGATTCTGATCGAATATGACATGGTCTCGTACGGCTTGGGGGACTTTTGGGGGGGTTCCATGCCCTATCACATGGAGGGAAACCTTTTCCGTTTCTTCAGTGTTAAGAGCAGATTCATTCACCTTGCGAATGACGCTACCTAGGTGCTCGTAAATACTTTGGTAGTCGCGACGCTCCGAGGAATAATCCCCCTGCATGGCGAGGGAAAGGCTATCCGCGGCATCGGACTCGGGGAGGTCGACGGGAAATACGGGCGGAAAAGTCCACGCCCTAACAGACGCGTTTGAATCCCATGTAGAAACGGTCTCGTTCAATAGGAAATCGCCCGTGTGCTGGCTAAGCGCGATAAAGTCCAGCCTGCCTTGTTCTAAGTACTCCCGGGCGACGTTGACGTGCCTTCCTTTGGCCCACCTATCCGCGTGGTGTATTACGCAAAATATATGGGTGGTTCCGTTTGCAAGTATAGCTCGGATAGGCCCGGCGAGGCGTTCCAAGTCAAGCTCGCACGTCGTGGACACGAGGATGTCTGGAAGCGACTCCTCCGTGGCGGCCACGAAAGATTTGGAAGGGTAGTTGAATGTAATGGGCGCCACCAGGTTGAACTTGCCAACAATGTCCCCCATATTATAGCGCCAATGCTCGACGTAGACACTAAGCTCGGTGCTCTCTTGGCTGCCGAAGGCGTGTACTAGGGCGGCTGTGACCTCGTCGTGTGTTCCGCCTGTTTCGACAATCGCTATCCTCAGCGGCTCTTTCTTTGTGTTTGGGTTGGCCCCGAATAATAGGATGCCATCGTCGGTGGTGAAGGGGATTCGCCAACTCCTAGGCGGGCTAGGGATCGAGAACCAGGCATTATATATAAACCCTGGGAAGGAAAACGCGATGCAAAGAAAGATGAGAAGCCAGAGACAGTAACAAAATCTCCTGGGGAGAGCTGTGACCGATTTCTCCCGAGCTTGAAAGGAAAGATGATAGAGTAGGGATTTGAACATGATGTCCCCTACAATTAGCGAAAGACGCCGGGATTGGTGACGACTACGGGGACAAGGAGGGTAAAGTAGCATGTATCCTTCACCAATATAGAGCTTTAAGGGGAAGCCACTCCACGACAATCATTACATATGTATATGCAAGGGAGTTGACTTTCCTGCGGTGGCTTGCGAGTATTATACCTTATGATAGGTAACGGGGATAGCGCGCTAGACAGGTGCCAATGCTCAATCACGCAACGGCGGAGTTGGCGTGCGGTCCAAAAAAGGACAGGGGCAGGGGTAATCCTCTATGCGGCGCGCTTTGTCGAGGCGACCCAAGTCACTCTAGCCAGCTTCGATCCTTCGATAGGCCAGAGTCACTCGCTATATTGCCAGGGAGACAGAAGCCAAGATGGCTAGTTCCACATATGCTTTCATAGCGAGCTTTAAGGATACGCCAATCTTGGCAAATATGGAGCATGCGTCAACCGCAGAATCCTCGGAGTATTAGGGCGAGCTAACCATAGCGTCCTGGCAGTCTGATCGTTTTGCATGCGTGGTCGTGTAATTGTCCATGGCAGCTGGCTTCTCCGTAAGGTGGATTAATTCTGGAACCGGAATTACGGTGGATACTAAGGCTATGTATACGTAGCCTCGCCTTTCACTGCTTGCGTATGAGACGCAGTGCCACACCTCTATAATGCTCTGATCGGCTGCGCGCGGTTAGTGTAACCGCGCCTGGAATAGTGTGACGGTTTGGGTTCACAAGGGATAAACCGGAGGTTTATCTTGGCAGAAAGGTTAGGGCGTAATATTACCGTAGGTGATGGATCCGTAGGATCGTAACCAAGTGTTTTAGCCGCAACACTAAATTTAATCGATATTAGTATCATTTTGAGCTACTTCTACACTTCTTAGATATTTTTAGTATTCTATCTACGTCTCCGACGAACTGGCGCAATGTACCTGTATGCCAGTCGAATGATGAGGATAGACGTAAATACATGCACCCTCTGGGATGTTACTTTGCTAAATTTCAGACAAGTCTTGGAAACATGGCTACAGGCTCGGTTGCCAGGTGTGAACTTGCGCAAAAGGCGATCATTCATTTGTTTGAGCGGAATAATGAAACTAAGAATGGCCACTATATGCCCCCTCCAGAACTAATTGCTGTGTGAGCCGCCTGTAGTGGACCAATAACGCCATAATGGCAATCTCCATCCACTGCTAATGACACTCAGGGCCATTCAGCGGTTGAATTCCTATGGTAGCGAAAGCAAATGCCGCCGGCGAACCAAGGGAAGTCCGGATTCGTATAATACATGCTATGCTACATACCACATGTGTTGCCTCCTTGCTGGCCTCTCTGCATGAGTTACAAGGACATTGCCCCTTCAGCTTCTAGTATTTGACACAAAGCGCTCTCTTCAAAACAGTTTAGGGCCTTCATCTTGATATCAACAGCCCTCCATTTCCGTACATCCCATCTCTCAATGCCCCATGCTCGGACCGCACCCCCGCCCAGTGCAATGGGATCCTATTCGCTTGTTGCTGCACTTTACCCGTAGCTTCATCCAACCTGTCCGAGAAGCTCCGGCTCCTCTCGGCAGCACGAGTCTCAGTCACGGTCAAGGGGGGGACCCAATTGACTCGTCCAAGGATAGCCAGAGTCGTTATGACGTCTTGGGCATATTCGCCGGCCGATGCTTCCTGGTCGGCATTCACCACGGACGGGTGCAGGTAGCCCATCAGCACAACCCTCAGCTTGGCGCCGAAGAATACAGCTCCATTGAAATCGTACGTGATGTGAACCGCGACACTGTTGTGCATGGCGACGCTGAGCGGCGCATGTCGCGGAGGTGCAATCGTCACGACAGCTTCATGCCAGTCGCGAGATATGTCGTCTAGTTCTTCGGCGGGCAAAATCATGGCCCATGCGGCAAAGACTCCTTTGAACTGTGCTTTGATTGTCTCGGGAACTCCCTTGAGATTCGCAGTCGGGAACCCAAGATCAACCGTGGACATACCGGTTGCCCTGGCCACCCTTCCCTCAAAATTGACAGGAAATGGCGGTGCGGGCCCCGAGTCAGACCCGATGGCGGTCAAAGTTGGCTCCAACAACCGCGTGTTGAAAAGTTGGTCATATTCCCTGAGCTTGTTCCTTCTCCAGCTCTCATTAACAGCGTCGTCGAGGCCAGCGTGGTGATACCCCTGATGGATGACCTGCCTAACCCGTTTCGCCCCGGCGACCTTGACCACCTTGCCAGCACCATTTCGGACTGCGGCGCCTGCGACACCCGTGTACTTCTTTGCGGCTTGTTGGCCAATCGTGCTGGCGACTTTGACGCCCAGCTCGAGCGGCATGGTACCGATGCCGGCCCCGCGGACAACGGCCACGTCCGTTGATGTGCTCGCGACTCTGAAGACTGGGCTGCCACAGAGAACCTTTTTGCCGTCTTCGTCTGCACACAGAACCAGACGAAAGTAGCCGTCGGCGGCCGCGGCAGGGATTCGGACTACATGGGTCTCCCGCGGGACGTGACCCTTCAGCCTCCCCGATGCCTTCTTCGCAAACCTCTTGAGATCGCGTTGGATCCCTCGTTCATCCACCTCTGGCAGATGCTCTGGGAGAGCATGCTTCTCGGGGGTCACGTCGAGCCAGCTCCCTGTCGACCCTAGAAGCGCCTTGACCGTCATGCCCACGTTGCCAGTGTAGCCCTTCTGCTGCAGCCACACCGTCCTGGTCGCCGGTAGCGGCTTATCTGAGAGAACCGTGATGGACACAGAGGTGGACGGGCCGCGATACCATACAAGAGCATGCGAGTGGCGGATGATGCTATGGTGCCGAGTCGACTCGGCCGGTCTGCTAACAAGGCTGCCGGCGACATACTGAGCCTCGCTGAGCGCATTCTTCCACACTGAGGGTCCTTTTAGGGCCGAGTTGACGGCAGGTGTACCGCCAACTGATAGAGCAGATGAGCTCCGGACTCGGCGAACCTCGTGCCCGATGGAGCGCGGCGCGAAGGGAGCTCCGGGGGGCGGCAACTCATCAACAATAAAACCGGTTGGCAGTGTGTGCTGGTCGGCGACCGTAGTAGCAAATGAGTTGACTGTTGGAGGTCTCGGTAGTTCCTGGGGCTTCGATCGCAGCCGCATTGTCGATCTGCTTGGGCGCAGAGGCAGGGGAGGGCAGTCAGAATCGGATCCATTGCGGGAGCGGCTCGTTAGCGGCCGCTTGCTTGCGTGCTCCATGTAGGTAGCTTGGGAATGAAAGCATGACTAGCTGCGAAGTGACACGTAGATGATGGGGGAAGTGCAAATCGGCGTGAATATGACACCTCGTTGGGGGAACCCCTTCCACGGCAAATGAGACTCTTGGCGTAGCGAGATTCGCACAGTGCAAGTTACGTGCTGGGTGTGCGCAGGTAGGTGCCGGGTACAGTGTGAAGTTACGATGGTGGCGATTGGGACGCGTGTAGCCACCCGTTCCATGTCTGGCGCATCGACACCGTATATTCCCTAATGCTGCATCTTTTACTTGTGACTCTGTTTGCATCAAACTCATCAGATTGGATTTATATTTCGCATTGTCTCTATTAACACAACGGCTTTCAGCTAGCGAAGATGGCCTCGACCTCACCAGCCGCCTTGACGGCCGGTGTCAAATTCTCATACCCAGTCTCAGTGACGAGGATGTTGTCCTCAATGCTTCAAATTTAACATGTTAGCTCCGGGCCTGGCGCGAAGTCTTCTTTTAGAAAGTATTACTCACCGAACACCACCCACATCCCAATACTTGTCGAGCACGGCGGCGTCGATGTACTTGCTGTGAACCGGGTCGTTGAGATACGGCTCGATGATAAACTCGCAAAAGTACACCTATAGAGTCAGTGATGATTCGTTCCGAGAGGGAAAAAGGCCTAGATGCTTACGCCTGGCTCGACGGTCACAACGCTGCCTGCGGGAATACGGCCACGCAGCCGCAGGTACCGGAAAAGCTTGTCACTGTCGTTGGGGTTCGGATTGCCTCCCACATCGTGCGTGTCAAGGCCGAGGAAGTGACCCAGGCCATGGGGGAAGAAGGCGGCGCTGGTTCGGGCCTCGAGGATCTCCTTGGCATCACCCTTGAGGATTCCAAGCTCCAGGAGGCCGTCTATGGCGATTTTATGCGCATGCAGGTGAATATCGTCCCAGAGCATGCCGGCCTTGATCATATTGGTGCAGTCTATGTTCATCTTGTGGACCAAGTCGTAGATCTGCCTCGACTCCTTGGTGAACTTGCCGTTCAGAGGGAAGGTCCTGGTCTGGAAACCGTCAGCAAATGTTTGGCGAGAACAATAAGCGGCAAAGAAACCCACAATATCCGAGGCGTAGTTCTCCCACTCGGCACCGGCGTCAATCAGCACATTCTGCTTGCCTGCGAGCGGCGCGTTGTTGTCCACGTAGTGTAGGGTCGCTGCGGCCTTTCCGCCGGCGAGGATGGGGTGGTAAGCCATCTCCTTTGCGCCGTTGGCCACGCAGACGTCCAGAAAGGCAGCCTCCAGCTCGCGCTCGTACTTGGCTGAGCGAGCGCGCTCGACGACAGCCTTATGCGCCAAGCTGGAAATATGGTTGGCCTTGCGGATCATGGCGACCTCGAACTCGTCCTTGACGACACGAGATGTCTCAATGGCGCGCTTGAGGGCTTCGAAATCCTTGTTGGCGAAGCCGAGAAAGGTGACGCTGTCAGAGACCTGGCCGGCGAGGGCAAAGACGGTCGATTCGGGATTCTCCTTGGCAAGATGGGCGAGCGTGGCGTTGACCTCGTTGGTGTATCGGACTTCATCGACGTCGTAGCGCGCAAGGGCGTCGTCGATGCTCACGGGTAGGCCCGACCAGATGACATCGTCGGGGTCGATCGGGGGGATGAAGAGGATTGACTTGGCGGCGGCGATGTCATAGGCGAAGTGGCAGTCGGCGAGATTGCAGCCCGTAAGGTAGTAGAAGAACCGGCGCTGACTGCAGGAGCCCGTCAGTGTCTTGGAACACGGCCAGGGAAGCGTTCACCGCAAGGGCAATGCAGCCATGGGCCTACCGGAAGTGCTCGGGGGAGTCGTTGTCCTCCTGCATCTTGGTCATGCGACCCTCGAGGTACAAGACGCCATTGGCGCCGGGGACTTTGCTGCGGATAACGTCGACAACGCGCTTGGCGTGCGACTTGCCGGGGTATTTGCCCTTGAGGACGGCCTCGAAGTCCTGCGCGACCATGGTGGCGGAGGCGGCGGAAGCGGTGGAGGAGAAGGGACGGCGATGCTCTGGGCGTGCTTGCGGGCGGGAGATGAAGCCCCGGAGGTGGCAATGGCTGTGGAAGCAGGCTGACTTGGGTGGTGGTAGCAGTGTAGCGAAGCGGTTTCCGACAACAGTTGGCCGCGGGCAAGGCTGGGCCGTCGGCGGAGGCGGGGGAGCTATTATAGTGGTAGTTGACGACAACAGACGCCGAGCCAGGGGACGGCGTGGCACCAGCAACGACGCGCACATCGTTCGGCGAACCGGCATTCCAGGCACGGAAGACACGCACTGATTTAGCAATGCAGTTGCCCACTTGAGCCACCTCTGCGGCCTCCCGCCCAGTCCGTTGGACTACAGACGGGCAGCGGATTGGACAGAGCGCATCGTGACGTGACGTGAACGCGAGCCGCGACCCCACGGTTGACAGACCCTGAAGAACCCCACCATGGCGGGGTATCGCCTTGGCCCACCTTGGGGGGCCTTCGGGTACTGTACCAGTGCTAGATAGTAATGCGGTGATTGGCCGTCGATCTCGCGACCCGTCCCCGCAGCGGTTGTCAGCGGTCTTGGAAAATTGGGCGGTGCCACGACGACCCAACATCTGGCACTGACTGCGTTACGCTACCTCTGTTTCGTCTTGGGAATGAAGCTCCGGAACGATGTTCAAGGCCGTGGCTCTGAAGATAACTTGAGAGCCGGCGAGGTCATCGGGTGCTTATGCGGTCCGGAATCGGTTCCAATAAGACACCATCTACAAATACCGGACGAAGACTGCGTTGAACGTTGGCATTTGAACCACGTATACCCCGTACCGTCTCTATCTGTCGCTGCTTCGGCTATAGTTACCATTACTATCTGAACATATCATCTCTCCGCGAGTGGACCTTTTGCCTATTCTACGAGAATTGGCCTCATGGACCCCGGGCTTCATTGAAAGCAGATGCCTACTATTATCGGGGCGCCTTCTGGGTCTTATTCCTTTTGGATCATAAGGGTACGTACTACGTAGTAAAGGTCTGGCAATGGATCCATGTGATGTCAATGATACCCTTGCTAGGCCCATCTGGTGAGAGCAATATTTCCGTTCATTGCAAGATAGTCAAGAACCAGACGGCAAAGCGGGACGGAACGCGATGTCGAGCAATGGAGGCAAGATGCTTCCAGCCGTTTCATTGCAGGTTTCCAACACCTTCATCGTCACGTTTTTGTAAGAAATGAGATCCCCCTGGCATTCTCCATAATGCGCCAACTTGCACCTTGCACTTTACATCCGAGTCCCATACGCACAAAAGGGAATAACATGGCGAAACGGGGATGGCCTCCGTTGCTTTTGCCGCATTCTTCAACCGTTGTGGGAGCCAAAAGAAGGAACAAGAACAGAAAAGCAAAACGTATGCGAATCTCCTACCGCCCGATTCCCGCTCCCGCGGTCGAATGGGTTGCAAGCCGCCCCCTTTGGTACCGCCTCGCTAGTATGCGCCACATCGATCTATGAGCTGTCACATCTCCAAGGAAGCTGAGCCACCGTTTGTCTTTCGCTAGCGCAAGGCAGCAGAACGGTTGGCGGTGAGGTGTTGTTCCCCTCCGGGCAGTTGGTTTCGTCAAAGAGAAAACAACATCGAAAAAACATCACATGCGCACCCAATCACCAGGCACGGAGCTACTTCCGTAAGACAGGTTTTCTGTCCTGTGGTCTGTCTCGCCGCGCCACGGCTGGCGGCCAGCCACACATCCGTACAGGGCCCGCGTGTGCCAGTGCCAGGGATTAGCAACGGACGGTGGGGAGCTGTCAAAGCGGTTGCCTCTCACCTGTCCCTTCGCTTATCTCGGTGGGCATCTGGCTTCACGCAGATGCAGTGTTGGCAGCGACTACCCGCACGGCATATGCAACGCCTGTCCCGTCCCATCGCAGCTCTGCATGGGGTGCATCGTACATACGTCGGGCATGCATGCTGCCAGGCTGTTCTGCTATGCATACCGTAGGGCAGCATCCAACAACTGCGACTGTCGCCAAGCTTTACGTCGCCGGAGTCATGTTGCCTGCCCGGATTACACCAGTCCCACCTGAAGCGTGTCGATGTAGCCTGATGATGACGGACGTACGGATGCTTCCTGCTTGAAAACTACCAGCATAAAAATCGCTGGTATCGCGGCGGCCGAAAAAGAAAGGTCGACTGTCGTCATCTAATCTGTGGTAGCAGCGCCGGCACGCCGGGTCAGATCCTAGGCCCATGTCCGCCCTGCGAACCCCTGGCCTGTGTAGCGCAAGTCGCAGGGCTTGCCTGCATGCGCGCCGCCATCCGGGTTTCCCGACAAAATGATTGATGGCGGGCAGTGACATGGTAGCCGAAGGTGAAGTGTCTATCCGTACTCGTGGTCTGTCGCAGACGAATTAGCTGCCCCAGGACTGGATTGCGACTTTCTGTTGCGTTTCCCATCTCCTTTGATGTACCTATGCTCTGGGTTCATTGGGCATCCCCGCTGCCCGCAATCAAGAACAAGGATACAACAACATAGCTGAGGATAGTGAGGGCACGGGGGCTCTTTTTGTTGTTCCCTCGCGAGGGAAGAGCAAGCCGCGGGGGGCCAACACACATCCACGCACGCACACACACACACACACACACACACAGATGTCACCTCTTTACACCCCAGCCAGCTCACTGCCTGCCCTGACTCTGGAGCCCCGGAACAATGCCCATTGGTTCGGCGGGATAGCAGGCTCTTCCCTCGCCCTGCCGTGGGCCCTGGAATGCCCTCTATGAGGACAGTCGGTCTCTTCATTGTCGGCTCCATCCTTGGTGAACGGAGACCCATCTCGCGTCTCAGACAGGCTCGCCGGGAGGTCCCCGCAAATGACAGCTCAGGCCGCGGGCAGGTTTCCGGTCTGTCATGGAGATCCAGAGTCTAGCACGATACGCCCCAGCGGTCCGTAGGAGATTACTGATCTTCTACTAACTCGAGAACGAGCGTCCCGATCCGCTGGGCTGGAACCGGCGTTGCTCTCGATCCCGGTAAGCACGATCATTGGCGGCGAGAAGTCGACCCTTGAGCGGAGCCATTGCCTGCCCCGTCAAGCGAGACAAAGGTCCAAAAAACCATCGCCAGGGCTGACGATGACTTGACTCCATCAATCTGACGAGCGTCGGCGCGAATCGTTTCCGAAGCATGGCATCACTCGCGTTCAACCAATGCCGTGAGAGCAGACTTCCCTTTCCGGGCATTTGGCCTGCGGGTCCGGACGCCTCCTCGTTGCACAGGTATATACGTCCGTACTCGCCGCCCAGGCTCGCGAGACCGCTCACATCTCCAAGTGCGGGTTCGTCATCGGATTTGCGTACAGTGCAGCCTTCACTCTCGTTAACCGTTCCTCCGTTGGGGAAACCTGAAAGCCCCATTTCACACTGCCCCTTCGCTGCGTCTCACATCTCGCCGCTGACGGACAGCCATCGGCCTCTCGTTCGCTCACATCTCGTCGCGCCAATCTCGTTGCGAAAAGAGTCGGGCACCGCAAAGTCTCAGTGTTCTCCGATCATCGCTCCCTGATTACAACCGGTGAGCGCTGGGCCGGATCGGTGCTTGGATTTCCATACTCGACAAGGATACGACGGGTTCCGCTTCAGTCAGGTGTAGCAAGAGGCGGCTCGACGGAGAACACGCGGCACAAGTCTTTCAGGGCTATATCAAGGGGTCGCCATGCCGACCAAAATTGACTACAAGCCAACAAGGAGGATTGGCCATCACACGATTCAAGAACGATTCCACATTCCCATCATCATGGCAGACATCACGATTGGCGTTCAGCCTCCGAAGCGCGCACAAGTTGGAGCACGTCTGTATCCGCCTATCGTTGCGAAGCAGTCGACGCGGGAGAATGACCCCAACATCGACTACTTTGCCACTGCAGCGCTTCTTGATCGACACGGCTTGGTGGTGGACGGTCTCCTCGAAGGCACCAAGGCCGCCAGCAGCTTCGAAGTTGCCCAGTCTAAGACGGCTCCAGCGTCGTATGTGTTTTCCTTTGCAGACCTGTCCATATCGCAGCCGGGGACGTACGCAATCCGCATCGACCTCTACCAGTTTGTACCCGGAGACCATGCTGGAGCTACGTTGGTGGAGCAGCTCGTGACAAGGGTGGTCTCTGTCTTCGATGCTGATGTTGCTTCTGAGAGCCCATGTAAGATCACTCATGTTGCGGCAGAAGACATCAACGCTAATATACGTTTACCAGCGCTCGACGAGCGCTCCCTCATTCGCAGGGCTCGGGACGCAGGCGTCCCCATGCCCCCGTCTCCATAAGGAGAAAATCACGTCGGATGGGTTTGAGCGGTGTCTTTTTGAAGCGTTGTTATAGAGCACCAAGCAGGCAATGGTTTCCACAAACCCTCCTTATTCCATATTATGGCTCAGTTGATCCCAGGGGCAGAGACTTATTGGCGGCCGAGAGTAGAAGCAGACTTGCAGCGTTAGGGCACTTGAAATCGACAGCGTTCTGTGCACACGGTCTCAGTTATATGTGCGACGTGGTGAGTGTTCTGAGGGAGTAGTTAATCAGGTTGTATCACCATCGTCCAGAGCTGTCGCACCACAGCTACCCCACGAGACATCCGACATCTGTCGGACATTAGCACGATGCTTCTTGACATATGGCGGCGCTCAAAGGGTGCATCCGTGCTTCGTACACCGCTGCATGCGCATTACGTTGTGAGGAGTGGTGAATAATGCCATAGAAGCCAACTTGCTTGTCCATGGTCCCTTTGGCTTAAACTGGCGATGCAAAGCCCATCCCAAGGGGTGGCCGAAGGGCCGGAGTGGCTGCTGAGACATTGACGAGTCCAGCAGCTAACCACTCCGAATCAAAATTTTCGGCAAGGCCAATACCATCACTAAGAGGAGGTCCGAGGGCGCAGGGGCCCAGCGCCCTCTGAGTACGGGAAATTCGACACAGGTCAAGGAAGCCTCGGCGCTCTTGTCTCTCTCATCGGGTTCTCTGAGGCGCTGTCTCGAAGGGAGGACGGCAAGGGGGGATGGCCAGCATTGATATTGATATCGGTCTGGGCCAGAGCCCGGCCAGCAATTGCTGAGACAGGTTCACACAGCAGTGGGCGCCGAGTACGCACGAGTACGGTTTGGCAGAGAAGGATGATGCGGTGCTGCGGCGATCAAGAAGCATCTCGTTGTAGGGCTCGCGCTCCACGATGGAAAGGCCAATGAGGACCAGCAATCACGTGGGTCAAACCGTCGGTACTTGCATGCTATCCCCGCTAACCGAAAAGTGGGCTATTTTCCGCAGGCAATTCCACAAGAATTGTTAATTAACATGTATTTTACCATGCTGTTCTCTACCATCAATTTCTCCTCTCATGACACTTTCTAGCCGCCGTTGCGAAGAATCGCTGCATGGCACAGCTTGCAAAGACTTAGAACTCAGCCATCAGCCGAACAGTCTTCCCGACTGTTTACGAACGGCGGCCTAGCGTGCAGCTAGGCAGAGCGCAGCAAAATGGTGTATTACTACACGTCGAGCGTCGTTGAACCGAAAGGTTTCATCTACGTCGGCAAGGACAAGTTTGAGAGTGAGCAAAGCCTCCCTTCTCCGTACGCCAAATTGCTCTCTATCAGCTCCCTGACGTGCATCAGATGAGGATTTGATCAAGTTTGGCTGGGATGAAGACGTCTGGTGAGTGCCATCTCGGTCACCCGCCGCAGCTTTCAACTCGGCTCATGGCTCACATCTTGAGGTTCCCAGGGTATGACGGTTCCGTGTGCACCTCGCGATTCCGTTGGCTGACAGGGGACTCAGTTCCACGTCGACAAACTCTCCAGCGCCCACGTCTACCTTCGCATGCAGGAGGGCCAGTCCTGGGATGAACTCCCTGAGGATCTCGTCACCGACCTCGCCCAGTTGACAAAGGCAAACTCCATCGAGGGTGCGTAGCTACCCGTGCCCTCTCAGACATTATTACTCCGAACCAATGGGCTGATATGCGCCGCAGGCAACAAGAAGGACAACATTACCATCATATATACGCCCTGGTCTAATCTCAAAAAAGATGGCAGCATGGACGTCGGCCAGGTCAGCTTCAAGGACCCGCGCAAGGTGCGTCAGCACACCTCCAGGCAGCTCTCTACTGCAGTCTGATTAATTGCAACAGGTCAAGCGCGTGCTCGTTGCTCAGCGGGAGAATCCCATCGTCAACCGTCTCAACAAGACGAAGGTCGAGAAGAAGCCGGACCTGAAATCAGAGCGCGACGACCGCCTAAAGGAGCTGCGCCGCCGCGACCAGGCAGCACAGCAACAACGGGTTAGTAGCCGATATCTCTTCAACCCCTTGCTCGCTCGCGCTTCAGGATGCTCGCTGCCTGCGAGGGAGCACGCTTCGCGAAGCGCACGAGAATCGTCAGCCTTGCACTCGACCGCACGCTAACATTTTTCAACAACCAGCGAAAGGAAGAAGCCAAGCAGGCGAGGGAGTGGCAGGAGAAGAAGTGGCAAAAGGACCATGCTTACGACGAGCTGTTTACGGACGAAAACATGGCTGCGGCGAGCAACCAGGATCGGGATGCCAACTGGGAAGATGATTTCATGTAGTCAAGTCATGATATTGTTCATCGAGCACATACTAATCAAGCAATCGCTGGCGTGCCTTCCCGCCCCAGTCCTACTAGTCCTTCCCATTGATCGCTGCCGAGCGACGGTGATAATATGTTAAATCCAAGGGTATTCATAATCGCCGTCTCATTCCGCAGTAACATGAAAATGATTTCTATCCGCCGCGCCCTCAATTGATGCCAATCCTCCTGGTCCTGCCAATGCTCAAGTCGTCCAATCTGCTTGCGAGTCCCCGAAGCTCGCTCGAAGCGTCGGGTCGCATCGGGCTGGAAGATCCCTGGTTGCTTCTGCTGAAACTATGGATGCTCGACGAGCTGGCTGTCGGTGAGTGACCCTCAGTTGCGGCGGTGTCGAAGAGGGGTGGCAGGCGGTCATCCTCCTCCTCTGCATCGAATTTGTCCAGAGCTTCGTCGTCGTTGGCCACAGCCTGTCCTTTGGAGCTTGAGAGCTCGTCCAAGCTGGCGAGTGTCACAATAGGCTCGCCCCCAGGAAGTTTGACTTCGGCTGCCTCGAGCGTCTGAGCCACATCTAGGAGAAGCACGTCCATAGGGCAGATGTAGGCAACATGCTTCCGCTGGCTCCATGCCAACACGTGCCCGCAGAGCTGTCCTTGATGACGCTCAACTACCCAAGCGCCGCTGTCCCCTGGGATGCCCATTGGAATGCCACTGTCGCAATTCGCCTCCCCTTCGGCCGTCGTCGACGGCACGCTAGCGATCTGATATGTGTGGCTGGGCGACGTGCGACCATAGATTTTGACGCTGGTCAAAGCGGGGAGGATCTGTCCGGTCTGCAGACCGCTCGTCCGCGCCATGCATTGGACCTCCATGCCCGGGAGGGACGAGAATGGCGCAACGGTTGTCGGGCGCAGCAGTGTCACGCCGTCCTTCTTGCCAGAATGTGCTCGCCTTTTCAGCGTCGCCTGGGAAGCGGAAGGGATGCGGTTGTCCTCTGGCAGACGTCCGTCGGCAAACTCGAACAAGGCCCAGTCCACCTCGTGCACCAAGCCGTTGACCTGCTTGCGACGGATGCCGCTCGACGCAAACACCTGGCCCAGGCTGAATGAATCAAGATGATCTTCATCCACCGTTTCCGCACAGGGATAGAAGCCGTCTTCCACGTCGTCCAAGGCGGGCTGGGTGACAATGTAGCCATCACCACAGCCTGGCTCGACGCCAGGAATGTCCCCCGGCTCAAACTCATCCTCATCTTCGTCGTCACCGTAGTCGCTCGTAATATCAGTCTCAGAATACGGTTCAGACTCAGTGTCAGAAAGCTCGTAGGAAAAGTCCTCTTCGCCGCTGCTCCCTGAGGCGAATTCGGCATACCAATCCCGGTCAGGCATGGCGCTGCTGCGTAAGTTATCCGCTTGTGCGAGGTCGCGGTCCGGGTCGTCGAGCATGTGATGCACCGTCATCCCATACGGCTTGTCGTCGACTATGACCAATCCGCCAAAGCTGACAGGGGGCAAATGGCGATCTCCAATCCAGGCTCCGATGCTGGCTCCATTGCCCGGTTGCTCCTGATACTCGGGATTGACGGCCTCGACATCCTCGTCTTCGGCGTCTGGCCTGTTTGAGTCTCCTAGGCATGTGCCAGCCATCGACCGCTTAACGGGATTCGTCTGCCTGCGCGATCGAAGCACATGACCTCTACAGACCTTGAGTGCAAACCCAGTGGTCCCGTCAAACAAGTCGCCAAGCCTCTTCTTCAAGATAGCGCGGACTTTGCCGACTGATGTGCAGACCACTAGCACTGTGGGCTGTGTCTTTTGTGGGCTCGTGCCAACCGACTCGAGCGAGATTTCAACCGACTCGGGGTGCTTTCGGTAAAAGTGTCTAAGAGCTTGGTTCACCTGAGGCATGAGGAGGGTATTCCACTTCTCAACCACGTCCGGTGCAAGGGCAACATGCGGATAGAGGCGCACTTTCGTCTCAGACTTGGCCGCTTTCCCGAGGGCATCTAAAGAGTGATTAGCTGGAAGATATTTGTAGTGGGCGGAAGCTGGCAAAATACCATCAACGTCGACATCTCCTAGAGCCAATTCATGCGCTTTCTTGGGCACGGCAGGCTCTTGAATGGCCACTTTCACATCGCTGGCAAAGTTAAGCGGAGGCTTGGGACCTTTGTCTTTGGAAGATTCGACGGGCTGTCGACTGTCAGAGCCATCCCTGTGCAGCTCCTGCGTCAGTCGCTCCTCCAACCCGCCGACACCATCCAGAATACAGCAGGTCTCCAGATACCGGCTCACGCGCACCTGCACGGCGGAGAGTAGGGACTCGCCGCCAGCGTTGCCGGAGGCCTCCTCATCAGTGGCTTGCCAACAAGCCTGTACAGCCTTCATGTACAAGCTGCCGCACTTGACAGCAAGTCGATCGAAAAGAGGATTGCCAACTGACGCCGACGCCACTTCGGGGGCGATGGTCTCAATCTTGGTCCAGAGGCCGATGGAAAGGAGAATCATAGCCAGGGAATAAAGCTCGAGCACGCGGTCGTCGGTGTTGGTCAATGGTGATGTCGGCGCGCTGCGAGGGTCCAGAGGGTGGCGCCAGAGCGAGAAATCGACGACGGAGTCGCCCTCTGCAAAAAGGTCAAATGACGAGACGAGTGGGCGCCGCACATCGACCATCCCATCGGCAGCGCCAGCCTCCTTGGTGGTTGCGTCGCAGAACGAAACGTTGCGATCGCTCAAGTTGCCGTGGGTAACGCCACGGGCGTGCATGTCAAAAATGGTATTCGTAAGATTGTAGGCGAGCCTGAATTTACACTCGAGCAACGGTTCCGAGTCAGGCCGGGACAGGAGGTCGTTGAGAGTCGGAAGGTTGTAAAGTGGGTTCTGAGTAAGTCGCTCGAATGATACGGCGTTGAAAGATGGCGGGAACCGGTAAACGAGGCCCAGTCTCGAGTTTTCCATGTCCTCGAAATAGCCAAGAAGACGGGGCAGACCAGTCCAAGTACCCGGGGCGCGTTGGGGGTCCTGCTGCAGGCCGGCTGACAGTTTCTCGAAACGAGCCATGGGAGGCATGATGCCTGTCGTGGCGTAAATCGAGTCGAACGCGGCATACTCTAGCAGAAGCGGTGCCCAGGGTTCCCGAGTCGTCCCTTGGGTCAGCTCCGAGTACGCCGTCTTGCTCATGAAGACGACCTCTCGGAGGGGCGGCTGGCCATCGTCGCGCTTCATAGGCCGTAGGTGCGTCAGGGTCTGCGCATCGATGTGTTGGGGCGTCTGCATGCGACTTGACTCGAACGGGCGAAATTCGTCGCCCGCCGAGGAGCCCTTGTGAGCGGCCTTGGACATGCGCCGCGGCACTGCGGAAGATGACCGGGTGCGAGACAAGTCGTAAAGTGTGTCGATGGAGGCCGTCAGGTCGCGAACGAGATCCTCGAAGCGACCCTTGTCCCACTGAATCAGCGGCGGCTTACGATCCGGCGACGCGGGGTTGCCCTCGACGACGCGCTTGGAGCTCAGCCAAAGCGGTTCGGCCTCGGCCAGGATATCCTTGATGGTGGACATGATGCTGCCGACAACCTCGCTGAGGCCGGCCTTGGAGAGCGACTCGTCGATCTCGGCGGCCTGGTTGGGATCGGACCACTCGAGGCCCCAGGTGACGAGGCGATCCTTTTGGATGCGCAGTTTGCGGTGCAGTCCCTTGATCTCAGGGTCATCCTCGCTAGGGATGGGGCCCTTGACGAAGTCGGTCGACTTTTTTGTGTCATTGTAGAGGCGGCTTAGGCGGCGCTGGAAGGGCAGCTGGAAGCTGGCCATGGGGAGGAACGAGTCCATGGTGGTGAGGCAGTAAGCGTCCGGAAGAGCTGCGGTACGAGCGGGTGTGTAAGTGAGCTCAAGTCGGGTCAAGGTGCCGGTGACGGAATCCGTAGCAATCAGGCCAGGTCACCAGCGACGACCCTTGGCTGTGCGATGCCAAAAACCGCGACAAGATCCACGCGCCGCGAGCTCTAGCAGTGGGTGAGGGCTTCGCAACAGCGCATGGCCAGCGCAGGACTGCTGTCGGGTGAAGTCGAGGATGAAGATGAAGACGCAACGCGCGAGGACGTGCGAGAGGTGTACGTCGTCTGCAGCCTCGCGGGCAGGTCTCAGGTTTCAGAGACACACTAGGCAACACGTCGCAGGCTGAGAAGAAGAAAGCCTGCGCCGGCCGATGCTCCCGAGTCGTGGGACGGCAAATTATTCGGCTGCCTGTCCAACGTTGCTGGCATTCATGCATGGGTTGATATCAGCGGCTCGGCCCCATTGTGGGTGTCGCTCGTGGCGCGCGGGGGGTGGTCTCGCGCCCATCAAATGAATGCTGCTGCCTGGCCCTCGGCCGCAAACGCCGAGACGGTCCCATTGGTAGGAGCCGACGGAAGAGCAGCCTGTTGGGCCAATGAGACAATAAAGGACGGCCTTGGACAGTCATTGGCCACGGCTCGGGGAGCGGAGCCCATCTTGCCAATCGAAGTCACGTGATTCGGAGGAACTCGTGGCCCGTCACGTGCTCCCTCTGCATCCTCCTGTGACGATGGTTTGAGTCGGTACTCCGTTCCAACGCATTCGAATTCGAAAAACGATGTACCGGCCGCAATCCCTGGGTCATGTTTCACCTACGTATAAGAAAAGTACCACCTTGCCCTATTTCACGATATGCCTGCCGGCTGGGGGGCTGTGGATACGAGATTGGTGGAATGCTGGACCCCCGGCTTGTGTCCACTCTTCATGCAAACGGAGGAAAACACCCTCTAACACGCCGTAGTTATATGCTACCTATCTACTGTATGGAGTACGTGCCTAGGCACGGAGTAGGTCCCGTTCGATATCAATTGAACTTCCCCCTCTATGTACAGTCCAGCATCGTGTGGGTCGGCGGCAAGACCAGACCTAAAGATGGACCCAGAGAATCCTGTTCTTCCCTTGAAGATGTGTTCCCAGTGACCCCGCTCGCCAGAATATTCGTTTACAGCCCGATGACGTTCCTTGGCCGGCCAACATCGGAGTATGCCGAGCACAGAGTCGATGGCTGTGGCCTTTTCGAACCAGGTGCTTCGCCGGAGCAGATTATGAGGTCATCCGCGAGTGAGCCAGTTAACGGTTGCGGCCACCGCGGCAGGAGAATCGTCAGCTGCTCAAGGACACGTCCAGCGACCTTGTGATTCATCAGGCGCGGCCTCCATTTCAGTTCAAAGCCCCCAAAGCCTCAAAGCCTCAAAGCGCCCGCTCAGGCCGCGCTCCGCGGCAGAGTGAAGCCGCGGGGAGTATCGACCACGACGGCGAGGTCGGACCGTATCTCCGGCGGCGGCGTGGGTCCCGCCGTGTCGATGCCGGAGGTGCTCGAGAGGCGAGCCGAGCCGGTCCGCCGTGGCAAGCGCGCGTGGAGCTCGGGCAGCGGGGCCGTGTTGAAGTGGGCGACCGCAACCGTGGGGATGACGAGACGGGAAATGATGCGGCAGACGCGCATGGCGACTCATACCGGGCGCCGCGGGCCGAGTGCTGGAATTGGCGCGAACCTGTACTCGTAAGTTGCATGTGAATTGAGGTCGACGTGGGCAAGTCCCCATGGCTTGTCTGAGGTAGGCACGGCAGGACTTACGTATTTGATCTCTCGTTGGCACAGTACATTCCGTAGCAACCTACCTCAGGTAGGTAGGTGCCTACCCCGCAGCGTACCGAGCTTCTCAACCATGACGTTCCCTCGCAGCCTCTCGGAGTGTCCATACTGTATCCTTCTATACGACCGCCGAAATTTGACAAAAGCACCATTTACGCCAATTAGTATCTGACATGTCATTGGACCATTTGATTATGTATTCTCATGCCGATAAAATCCTCCCTTGTACGGAGTACATGTAGCTTGATACCTGAAGGTCGTTGACTCTCAAACTTCAGTTGTGTAAAAGGACCACGACAGATGGAGCCTGAAAGTATACCACTTGCTGCTGGCCGAATTCGCTACTGTAAGACGTTCTTGAAGAAATTTTGATATTTCAGATTCAAATCCGCTCTTCAAGTAAATTATCTACACAAATGGAGCCTTCAAGTTTCGTTCCTTCATCCCCAGTTCTTCCAATCCCTCCACCATCGGACCATGGTCTTCCGTCTCAGCATTACCGCCTACGAGTACTGGATCTTGAACGCCGGCGATTCGCTCACGTCATACTGAGCCTTGTCCTTGGCGTCGCCAAAGATCCTCAGCGCGCGCACCACAAACTTGTACTTGCCTGGAGGCGCGTAGTTGCCCGAGTTGAGGCGGCCATCCCAAGGGTAGGGGCCGGCGCCGCGCGTGGCGTACTTGGACGGGAAACCGTAGGGCTGACCAATCGTCTTGTAGCCCCAGTGCTCTGTCGTCAGGTTCTTGGGCGGGCAAGTCGTCATGGGCACAATGTCGGCGCGGAGGAGCGACGAGCCCATGGCCAGGTTGACGACGAGCGCGGGCAGAGTAGAGCTGCCGTCGGCATTGCCGGGAGCAGGGATCGTGAAGGTCTGGTTGGCGGTGACAGGCTTGAGGTCCTTGTCCGTCGAGAGCGCAATCCAGGTGTCCTTGGCGCCCAGCACCGTGGCGTCGTGGAGCGAGCCCGTGAGGCCCTGGTAGGGGATGGAGAGAGAGCTGCCATCGGTTCCGTTGAGGGCGACCCAGCCGGACCACAGGGCCAGGCGCTTGCCGTCGAGGCCCGTGGGCGCAGTAGCGGACACCTCAATGGTGGCCGAGTCGCCGGGGGCGACCTTGACGGAGTCCTGGCTGAGCTTGAGCGTCGCGACGCCATCGACAGGCTCGTTGGGGAAGGGAGCCGGGTAGATGGAGTCGGCAGCCAGCGTGTACATGGTGACGGCAGGCACGTGAGAGAGCTTGTACGTGATCTCCTCCTTGCCCTTGTTGCTGACCTTGAACTTGAGCGACTTGGCGAAGTGGTCGGTGTCGTTGAAGGACAGGCCGGACGGCTCGAGCAGCGTCGTGGCGTAGGCGGCGTCGTGAGCCTGGACCAGGCCACCACCCTGCTGAGCAGCGGGGGCAAGGAAGGTGTAGAACTTGGTTCCGTCGTTGAAGAACTGCGGGTTCGAGTTGGACGACATGAGGCTGTCAATGGTGGCGGGATCGAAGGTGCCGCGCACTTGGCCGATGAGGGCGACAATGCCGGCCGCGAGGGGGCAGGCCATCGAGGTTCCCGACAGCACCGCATAGCCGCCGAGGGCCAGAGGGTAGGTGGACAGGATGTTGCCGCCGGGGGTTCCGACCTGGGGCTTGAGGTCCATCTCCCAGGACGGGCCCCAGGTGGTGTAGGTGCTGAGGGCACCGCCGGTGGAGTTGTTGGGCAGGGAGAGCAGCTGGTTGTCCGTCTTCTCGCGGCTGACCATCTTGAGGGTGACCTTCTTGCCGTCTTTGAGAGCCTTGACCCAGGTCTCGCCGACATCCTTGGTCGCCATGCCGCCGGCCAGCACGCCGGGGACGGTGGTCAGATCAATGGACAGCGCGCCGATGACGTTGTTGTAGATCATGATGTACTTGGCGCCCTTGGCGGCAGCGTTGGTGGCCTTCTGGGTAAAGGTGCACGAGCCGCGGCGGATGAGGACGATCTTCTTGCTCAGGTCGGGCGTGCTGTCGGGCAGGGCGCTGCAGCCGTCGTCCTTGACCGTGGCGTCCTTGCCCGTGGCATAGAGCTCGAGCGTCACGCCATCCCAGGCCTCGGGCTCGGCGGGCACGTAGCCAAACTTGACATCATCGCCGGATTCGATGGTGTAGTTAGCGTTGTAGAGAAGCGTGGGCGTGAGGTTGTTGTCGAAGGAGGCGACCGAGGTGACGCCCTTGCCGTCGGCGGCACCGCTGGCGTAGAAGAGGCCGTGGTCGCCCTCGTTGCCGGCCGAAACGGTGCAGGGAACACCCTTGTCGACGATGCGGGAGACCGTCACGGCCCAGGGGTCCTCGGACCAGCCGCTAGGCCCGCCGATGGACGCGGTGATGATGTTGGCGCCGTCCTGGTAGGCCTTGTTGTAGGCGGCGATGAGCACGTCGTTGCTAACTTGACCCTTGCAGCCAAAGACACGGTAGGCACCGAGCGTGGCATCGGGAACCGCGCCCGTGAAGCCGAGCTTGTTGGGCTGAGCGGCGATGATGCCGGCGACGTGGGAGCCGTGGCCGGCACAGTCCATGGGGTCGTCGTCGGGGTGGGGCGTATTACCACCGTCGTAGGCGTCGCCGACGAGGTCGGTGCCGAAAGAAACCAGGCAGCCCTTGCCGAAGCAGCCGCCGAGCGCCGGATGCTTGTAATCGATCTGTGTCATGGAGTACGTGCGTCAGCCCTGAACATTCCTGGGGACTTGCGTCCCACGAGAGCCGCACGTCAGTGACTTACACCAGTGTCGATGACGGCAATCTTGACGCCCTTGCCAGTGTAGCCCTCGGCCCGCAGCCGGTCAACCTGGGTCATGACGTGTGGCGAGAACGTGTCCTCCGTCTTGTTGGCAGCGTCGCGCTTCTGGACATCGCTGAAGTGCTCCTTGGGGTTGGTGCCGACCCACTCAACGCGAGGGTTGGGCATGCTGTACAACTTCAGCGGCCACACGTTCTTGACCTCGGGGAGGGCGGCGATCTTGGCCGCCTTCTCGTCGGCCGTTGCCACGTCATTGAGCTGCACCGAGACGCCCTTGAAGAGCTCATAGTCGAGCGTCATGCGCGTCGTGCCCTCCTTCTCCACGGCCTTGTAAAGCGCGTTGGGACTCTGGCAGCCGTGTCAGCAGGGAAGCTCGCCGTGGGGGAAAGAGGCCCGTGGCGACCCAATTGGTGTCGTAGCTGAGCCGCAGCATGAGCGTGACCGTTTTGACTTACTTTGCCATCCTCGAGCTCAAAGATGTAGGCGCCGGGGACGACTTGGCTGGAGGCTTGGGTCGCCAGCGCAGTCGAGGCGGCGGCAGCCAGCGACGCGAGGAGCGATGAGCGCACCATGGCGGCGAGAGGGTTGACTGTAGCCCGGCGTCTGGGACTGGATCTTGCCTGGGCTCTCGACTCGAAAACGAACGAAGGGGACGAGAAGCAGGCAGTGAAGGACTGGGCGATGGGGGATCCCAGGACAACCCGAGAGAGAGGATAAGAAAGCTCTCGGGAGCGAGGCCGGGCTGGCCGGCCGTTCTATATAGCGACGATCATATCGTCAGCTGGCCGGTCTCCCGTCGTCACCGTCCTCGACCTGGCCGGCGCCAAGAGCAGGAAGCCCAGAGACAAGCATGCACGTATGCATAGACGCCATGCTAGTCAGCGGGCGGCGAGTAATGGCCGTGCCCGCGCCAACCCCAAACCAATACACATATTGGCTCCTCGCCGGGTCGCATCGCAGCAAGGCCGGCTACCGGAGCGGCCAGGTCCAGGGTCTCCTCCCCCACCCGTCTGCGAACCGAAGAGGCAGTGTACTTGACGCACTTGTGCCGTACGGGCAGGTCAGTAGGGCAGAGAGGCGGGAGAAGCACGAGGGGATGACAGGGGTAGATGGCAGGCCGTGGAGAGACATGAGAGGGACAGGAAGTGACAGCTACTCGCGGTCACTTGACCAATGGAGTGCTAATCCGCAGTCCGGAAAGGGAGCGAGACAGAGATGAGCCGTCAAACGAGCATCCAACGTCGTCGAGCCCGGCGCCAACGCTCCTGGCACCAACGCTCCTGGCGAGGAATCGCAGTTCGCAGAAACAAGCTGCCAGCATGGGCTGGCCGGCGCCGCCATCGTTCGACCACGGCCCCAGCCTTCACGCTCCCAGCTTCCCTCCTCGGCCAGGAACCGCGAGGCAGGTCCAGCTCTCGAACGCGATATCGACAGAGCCAAGCTTCGCACACCTACCGCATCAGGCAAGCGTCAGGTCCCCTCCCGGCGGGGAGGCGCACAGATCCAACCCCGCTGGAGGGGTCGCAAGGGGCGGCGTCAGGGGATCGATGAGTGAGAGTTGGAGAAAACAGTGGGGACGGGGGCGTAAGCTTGGTGATTAAGATTGGCGGGTCGGCCAGGCTCGCAAGCAGCCTGATTTGGGGATCAGCCGGCCTGCGGAGAAGAGACATCGGAGCGACAGTGTGTCGGTGGCTTGTTCTTCAGCAAGCCGTCGGCAGCGGGACAAGGTGGCACGCTGCAGCCGCATGGTCCATTGCCAGGACCACGACATATCACAAGGTTGAGGGTCGAGGGTTGAGGGTTGAGACGAATCATTCGTGCAAGGCGCTCCGTACTGTACACGCCCTGAAGCTCCGGAGGGAAGCTACTGTATACGAGTAGAAGGCGCATCCATGTCGCATGAGGGCCCCGCCCTGCCCCGTTGACTTACGAGAGATACGCATCAAACCAGTGAATCGGCGAAGTCACCTCACTGAAGGCTTCGAGTCTCCAACACTCTCCCGCAACGCGCAACGCAAGGCGGGCGGGCCATTGACAACGCACAAGGACACCGCCGTGGCGCTGCTGTCCCGCGGTGATGCGTGGCCCTTTTTGCTGCGGCTGGACGCAATGCTTCCGTGGCTGGCTCTGGGAGGCCGCCCCGGACAGTAAAAGCCGGAGTCGATCACCATCTCCTTGTACAGGGTACATATCCTTGATCTCTACCTAGGTTGTTAATCGCCAGCGCAACCAGCCAGCAGTCTCATGACAAGCTCGACTTCCCTGGTGTCGAGCTCGTGAGCTGCCACACTCGGCTCAGCCACCGCGGACAGCACAATGTCCTTCTGTTCACTCTAGCATCATTGAAGACTCCTGTCAAACAGTGTCTCGCGCCATCGGGCCCCTGTCCACCGCCGATTGACGTTGCGGCTCCCGGCGGCCCCTGGTAATTAAGGCAAGGTACCGTTCTAGACTATACCCACCCGACACCCTGCCTTATCGTGCTACTACCTACCTAGGTATGTGTGTATTACAATGCTGCTTCGCCCGTCCATTGCCTCAGCAGTGGCTCGTGTCGCTGTCAATGTTTCTCACATGTACGAGCCCTTCGGCGGTTGCGACGGTGAAGCCTCGAGAGCCACGCCCGCCGCAATCGGAACCGTGGAATGTAGCATTGACTTCCTCGCTTACCCTCTCGTCCCGCCGCGCAGCGAGATCCATTTGTCCGCCAGATAAAGAGCGCGGCTCCTTGCCTCGTTTAGTAAGGTGCAACGCGCTGCACCCTGTCCGACGATGCTGTGCCTCGGCGGCAGTTTGTCAGCCCGTCGCGCGCGTGCGCGCCGCCCGCATGCGCCTCGGTGCCCGACGGCAGACCGGGCCACGAGATGTAATAGGTAGGTAGGTGTGCACTGCATCTCTCCCGTGCGACCAGCCGCCCCTCGGTGGACTTGGACGACTCTGGAGCACGAGAGCGGCCTCACCGGAACCCACCGACGTCGGGCTTTCCCCCTCCCCCTCCATGGTTCTCGGCCCCCAAAACTCGGCGCCATCCGTTACTCCCGAGGATCAGCTCGCATGCGAACTTAGGGTTCCTGTTCTTGACCGAGTAAGTACTAATTGCTCCCTGCGTTTGCAAAGAAACAGCCAAGAGCTGCTGACTTCAATTGCACGCACACCGTAACTACAACCCTCGTTGCTTTCACGGACTCGCGGGTGAGACAATGGTGTCTTGAGAGCGCAGGATCCGACACATAGTCTTCAACTCGTCGGTTCGAGAAATCGCGTGCATACTACCTATGTATCCACAAGTTACAATGGTTTCGATAGCGGCCTTTCAACTTTGCCACCGAATGCAATCGCTACGAGAACTCGCAGGCAGATGGCTGGAGAGCTGGCAATGGCACTTCTGTAGCGTCAGCAGTCGGAGCCCCTGTACAAGTAATACCTAATACAAGATCTCGTCTATTAAGCAGGGGGGCGCGCCCGTCCGACCTCTGCCCTGCCTCCTGGCCCAATTGTGGATGAAATGCAATACGAGTGCTCCGTGCTCATACGCATCCTGCAGTGAGCCTGCGGCTGGGCCCTTCGCTACCCCGGATTCGGCATCTCAGTGTTCACAGGTGCTCTCCTGCCCCTGGCACCTCCAACATCAGGACCCTTTTTTCCCTCTTTCCTCCAAACTCGCCAACGGGTCTGGAGCGGAGCAGGGTCCCGTCTCCTTCCCGTCCGGGATCGGAACGTTTGGCGAGAGGCAATCAACGGGCGCTCGACAGGGCCCCCGTGCATAAATTATGATTCTTACGTACTACCTTCGTTCTCGGCAAAGGCGGACCTTGTTCCCGAATGGTTGTGTCCGGACAGACCTGCATCTTGCCAGTCGCATCCAATTCGACGCCCTATAATCATCGACAGACAACCTGCTGGTCTTGGGTTTTGCCCAAGGTTAACCTTTTCATCCCGAAGGGGTGCCAGGCGCGGTAGCGAGCCCATCCGAACGTGCTGGCGTTGCATCCGCTTGTGATCAACAGGTAATATTGGCAGCCGACTGGACAGCATCACGTACCCCTGTCTCTTTGGCGAACATGTCTTCCCTCTCCCCCTCCGCAGCGGGAGAGACTTCCCCGCATCGTCGAGAACCGCGTACTACGTATGCAGGTGTCTTTTTAACCGCAGGCTAGTCCAATGCAAACCAAAGGGATAGCTTGATAGCCTCCGTCCCTGGAACCTGCGTTAGTTTAACGCTACATGTACGCTTCAATTCCCCCGACGTCTCGTCTCGACCCTGCAGCTCAGCCGGCAGTATCCGAAGAGCCTGGAGCGCCCGTTCCCTCGAGTACAGTCGGATATCCCATCGCGCATCACAGCAGGTTTTCTTGAGTAGAAAGCTATAATAGCCTGGGGATTTTGCATCAACTTCTAATTTGGTAAACTTCAACAACCTGACGGTTCCAGGAGTTGTACGGGGCGAATATACCGGAAGTTGTCAACGGAGAGTCGCGGCAGTCTCAACACGTCATCTACCTTCAACCTACGGTTGCTCGTCTTGTGGTGGCCTACAATCTTTGAATTCTTCAGGCCAATGCAGTCTAAATATCTGTTCATAATAGTCGGAGGTTGGAAGTTTCCATGTTCCATGATACTCCGTATTCCGTACGGAGTACACCCAGCCCAGTGAGACGAGCTGTCGATGCTCCACTTACAAGGTCCATGCCAATGCGCACGTAGAGACGACTGCTTACGGTTTCCAAGCCGCGAATTCACCTTCGCATCTGCCCTCGAACATCCAAGCACTGCCGCCTCATGCCATCACCGCCGTGGAATCGAACCTCCAACTTCCCAACCGGCGATCCATTATTCGGGGAATGGAGCGGTTGACGAGCCCCGGCAGATCCTCGGCCCGAGTGCACCATGGCAAAGGTCTTGCCCGGCTGAATAATTCCCGACACCTCGCTCGTCAACGCCAACCGTTGACATCACCAGCAGCACGTCCCCCCAGCTTCACCAGCTCATTGTCCCGTCGCGCAGCGTCGCCCTCCAACGCCATGATCTGCCCATCCTGCCGCGCCGCCCTGCGCGCCCCGCGCACCCTCCGCAGCGCGATGCGCTCCCTCGGCGCGACCACCCTCCAACAGCCGCGGCCACTGCCCCAGTCCCGCGCGGCACCACCCGCCGTCCGCCTCTTCTCCTCCAGCCGTGGCCTCCGCTCCGCTACCCCGGCCGCGCAGGAGAACCAAGATTCGGAAAGCTCCATGACCCCCGCCGAGCGCGAGATCGCTGCCCTCCTCGCCTCCAAGCTCTCCCCGACGCACGTCCTCGTGCAGGACGTCTCGGGCGGCTGCGGCTCCATGTACGCCATCCAGATCGCCTCGCCGCTCTTCCGCGGCCAGACTCTCCTCAAGCAGCAGCGCATGGTCAACGCTGCACTCGGAGATGTCGTCAAGAGCTGGCACGGCGTGCAGATACGAACCGTCGTGTCTCCGGAAGATGCGTCTTGAGGGGGGCTGCGTGAAAACGAGACGACCGAGAATAGTAGTAGCGACTGCGGTATGCAAGGATATGTAAGATATGTGCCTGGAGAGACGGGAGGAGTCATTGACAGCGTTCGCTGTATGACAATGGGGCGGGGATGCTTTACCCGGCGACAGGCGCTGTACACCACCTGTATAAAATTCTGCACGATATTCATGCAGCATTCGGTCATTGAGATCATGCGGGCACACGGAGATCACACAGCATCCGGGACAGACTAGACAGCGGAGGAAAACGATGATGACATGACTTCACTGCATCGTCCTGAATTAGAACTACAATTGAATTCGCAACTAGAAATGCTCTATGAATTCCAAATTGCCCAACCAGACGCCATCATACACTCCCACCCCGTTAAGAGGTATTTACACGTGCAGCGCGGAAACACCCGCGGCAGCAGCTTCAACGCCCCAATGAGTGGGCTGTTGCAGCCTACTCCTTCAGGTACTTGAGAATCGCCTCCCGCTCCTCCACGGGCATGACCCTCAGCACGTCGCGGACTCCCTTGAAGCCCGACTCCTTGTGCCCGCGAACCACCTCCGACAGCTCCGACGCGAGCTTCTCCGCCTTCATGGCCTCCACCTTCTCGCCAATCGTTTTTCTCTCCTTCTCGTACCACTCAGCGACCTCTCTGTCCTTCTCCTCCCAGCCGACGATGCTGGACCAGCTCTCGAGCAGGGACAGGTTTCTGGTTCGCGCGTCGCCGGCCTTGGCCGTGGACTGGTCCTTGGCCGACGACAGCACGCTGGTGGCCATGCGCTTCAGAATGTACTCCTCGTTGAGACGGCGGCGCAGGCGCCAGTAGAAGTAACGACGCGCGTTGCTCCACTCCAGGATCTCGCGGATGGTGCCCTTGGCCTTCATGCGCCCAGCGCGATCGTGCAGGTCGGCGAACTGAACGGCAATCTGAGCGTAGACAGGCAGCAGCAGCTTCTCCCGCTCCACGAGCTGCTTCTTGAGCGCGGCTGCCTCATCAGGGGTGAGGGCCTTGTTTCCGAGCTTGCTCTTCAGGTCGGCGTACGTAGGATCCATACGCGCCATCGTCTCAAGCTGCTTCTCCTTGCGGTACTTGATGCCGATGATGCCGTCGGGTTCAAGGACTCCACCGCGCGCCTCCACATCGGCGTACATCTCCATGGCAGTGGGATTGATGGTGGGATCGACCACGACCCACGAGCCACCACGCAACTCGCCGAATGGCGGAATGTACACGAAGATGGGCTGCTCGTACTTTACCAGGGCGTCAACGATAAACGAACCGTACTTCAGAACCTCGTTGAACATGTCGCGCTGGCCGCCAGAGAAACCTCTCCAGTTGGCCAGGATCATCAATGGCAGCTGCTCTCCGTTGTTGAAGTCGTTGATGGCCTGCGCCGTCTTGAAGGCCGAGTTGGGGTACCAGACGCCACCGGCCTCGTTGCTAACCTGCTCCATCGAATCCGGGTTGGCAGGATCGGCCGGGGTGATGTTCTCAACAGAACGCGTCTCGACAGCAATGACACCCATGGGGATGCCGCCGAGACGAGCTCGACCGACCACGACGGTTCGCGCCCAGCCGCCAAGCGTCTCGACAAACGAGTCCTTGTCGAAGAGACCGCTCTGGAAGCTACCGTCGTCGTCGTGCTTACCGGAAATCATCCACCGCACGTCGTACGGCTGCTTCTGCGGCGGGCAGTACACCACGTCGCGATCCCAGTCGTCGGCGCTTGGGCTGACGGGCACGGGGCCGTTGCGCTTCTCGGGGACAAACGACATCCACTCGACGATCCTCGAGACGCCCTCGAAGTCGTCGTTGGCCGTCATGTGCGACACGCCGTTGCGGTACATGATCTGCGTGCCACCCAGTTGCAGGTTGGACGTGTAGACCTCGCGTCCCAGCAGGTTGTTCAGGGCAGGAGCACCAGTCAGGATAATGGGCTGGCCCTCAATCTGCACGGCGCGCTGGCCAAGGCGAACGAGGTAGGCACCAATACCTGCGACGTGTTAGTCTGAAACTCGACAGAGGGACAAAATATTCTTTGGGTGCAACTTACCGACGGATCGGCAGGTCACCAGAGTCACGGTAAATATGTCATTGTATGCCCGGCTCGTTGCACCAGCGATGAGACCAGAGCCACGCAAGCATTCGACACCGAGACCGTCCTCGTGTCCGATGATGGTGACAATCTTGTGGC
This sequence comes from Albophoma yamanashiensis, assembly GCA_001600555.1. Taxonomy (NCBI): domain Eukaryota; kingdom Fungi; phylum Ascomycota; class Sordariomycetes; order Hypocreales; family Ophiocordycipitaceae; genus Albophoma; species Albophoma yamanashiensis. The sequence goes on from BCKH01000001.1 coordinate 92,343, forward strand.
GCTTCTCACCGTCCTCGGACACCTCCTCGGTAATAACGTCGTCCTTGAAGGTCTCCTTTGCCTTCTCGTCCAGGTACAGGTAGCGGAAGCCACTGGACTGCTTGGCCGGGTCGTTCCAGGCGACCTTGAAGTGCGGCATCAGCTCGTCGGCCAGGCCCAGACGGGCGCCAGAGTTGGCCGAGAGGTAGATGCGCGGTATGCCCAGCTTTCGGGCAAGCTCGGTGCACTTGTGGAAGAAGTTATCTTCCTTGGGGCCAAAGGAGCCGATCTTGTAGGTGATGTCGTTGGCGACGACGATGAAGCGGCGGCCAGCGGGGTACTCGGGGGTACGGGCCTTGAAGATCCAACCAACCATGCCGCACGTGTTGGTGCCAGGCTCACGATTGACCTCGTCCAGCGTGTCCTTGTCGTCCAGCACGAGCTCTGTAAATGTGATGCACTCACCCACCTTGGGCTGCTGCGACGCCAGGGCCGGTTGGTTCTTGACCGCCTTGACCCAGGTGTTCTGAATTGCCTGACGGAACAGCTCGGGGAAGTCGTACACGTACTGGGTTCCCATGAGGTGGGCCTTGTATCGCTTGGGCTGGAGGGCATTCTTGGTGGCGTACGGCGTCGCGACGGACATGAGGTGCATGGGGCCCTTCTCCTTGGTGCCGCCGATGCTCTGGAAGACCCAGTCGCCCTTCTCCGACTTGCGCTCCGCGTACATGTCGACGTCGACGACGTAACCAGACGTGTTGGTGATGACGACGCGGAGAGGCAAGGGAACGCCAGTCTTGGGCTCCGTGCAGATGATGCGGATCTCGACCTGGGAAACGCGCAGTCTCCAGCCGCGAGCGCCGAAGCGGTCCAGGAAGCCCTGGAGGCTATGCTCAACCTCCTGGGGTTCCAGCTGGAAGACGGGGGTAAAGTTCATGAAGATATGGTTCAGATCAGATGAGTTGTTGCCAATAATCTCCAGCGCATCAAAGATGTCGTTGATGACGCGATCAGCCTCAGAGATGAGGTACTCCGCCGTCGGGATCTCGTCACGGAGGCGGCCAGGTCGGATGACAGCGCGGGTAAAGTATCGCTTATCGGTGTCGATGGACTTGCCGACGGCTTCATAGACGTGAATGTTCTTGTTCTCCGTGAAGACCGGCTTGATGTGGAACTTGGTCAGGCGCGCAAGCTCAAGCTGGAAGGCCAGAGCGGGCTCGATGTGACGGATGCTGTCGTCCTCCTCGTAATCAGGCCCACGGAAAGTGTAGTGCCCAGGGTAAGCACCGTCGTTGTGGCCGCAGATGAAGGTCAGGCGTCGCACGCCGCGAGCCAGCAACTCGCCCTTGAATTGCTGCACGATGGGGAGGATGCGAGCCATGATCTCCTGGTCATCGCCGCTCTCGGCATCCCGCACCGCCACGTTGATGACGGCGGACAGCTCGTCGTCCTTCTTGACGTCTTTCCTAACCGGAGTGGACGGCTTGCGCTTGTCGTTGAGGTCGGCAAGGAAGGTCGCGCCGTTGTTCTGCCTCTTCTGCTTGTTGTGGAAGGCCAGCGTCTCCAGCGCCTTTTGAAGCAGCTCTTCGGCCTCATCAATGTACTTGCAAGGGACGATGATGCCCTTGCGCGTCGGCTCCTCGTCCCACTTGCTGGTAAGGTACGACATGTCACTGATGGAGTAGATGCGCTTCATGTTCCCATCCAAGCCGCTGGGCGTGCCCGGGGTGGACGGCGCGGCGGACTGCAGCGGCAGACCGAATTCAGACTGGCCGATCTTGCGCAGCTGGAAATCCCAGGACACAAACAACGGGTTGTCCTTCTCATCGTTGTGGTAGGCAATCTCCTTGAGGATGTAGGCACGATACGCCCGGCGGACGTAGACCTCGAGCGCCGCCAAGCCCACCCAAGGGTCCTCGTGGCCGAAGAAGAGGGGAATGACATCAAAGACGGTGTATTTGGAGTCGACGACCTCCTTGATGACATCGAGGCTGGGCTCACGGTGGTCCCATCCACTCTCGCCGTACCGCGACTCAATCACGGACGAGCGCAGAATGTGCTCCATCTGGGCAGTGCGCTCCTCCATGGATGGCAACGAGCACTGGATCATGATCTCACGGGCCTTGAGGGAGACCTTGGAAGTGACACGCGACGAAAGCTCCGTCAGCCTGCGAAGTGGCTCGCGCAAGAACTTGCCCACATTGCCGACGTTGGGCTTGTTGGGGCGGTACTCGTCGAGGATGGCGAGAATGAGAGAGTTCTTCGCATTGACACGGCTGTGGGAGAGCACGGTCTGGACAACCTTGTCGATGCTGTCCTTGTTCTGGTCGCGCAGCTTGAGAATGACGCCTTCATCCTGGGCCTGGCTCGAGAAGAGCTTCTCAACTTCACAGTACGAGTCGAGCAAGCCCTGGACAAAGTTCAGTTCTCGCACCTTTTGGCCCTCAGCATAAGTGTCGAGGATCTCGGTCAGCGGGGCGAGCGTGGTCTTGAGCAGGGCAGCGTCGCCCTCGGCAACGCTCTCCTCGAGGAACTTGGAGAAAGCCTTCTGCAGAGACTTGGCCGGGAACTCGACGTGTCGCGCCTTTGCCCGCTCGACGATCTGGGTGAATTGGGCATCGAGCTTGGCAGGCATGCGAGCATGCAGCGCAGAGAATTGCGCATTCCACTCGCTGTAGGCAAGCTCGGGGTTTCTCAAGACCTCGATGAGCTCCTTGAGCGCCGGTGCCATGATGACCGAATTGTCGAAGCCCATCAAGATGTTGTTGACGGTGTTACGCAGGACGGTGAAGCGCTGCGCGGGCTTGTTGCCAACCACGACGGGGTCGCCGTACGGGGGCAGCTTGTCGACAAAGGCCTGAGCCTGCTTGACGCGACTCGGGTCGTCGAGGGCGAGGATACCCAGAATGTCGCCGGCTTCGAGCGTGGCGCCAGGCTGCTTGATGAGCTGGACTATGCCGTCCTCCTGGGCAACCAAGGGCATGTACATCTTCATGACCTCGACCTCGGCATAAGTCTCGCCGGCCTTGACGTGCGCGCCGTTCTCGACGGAGTACTTGACGAGCTTGCCCGGGCTGGGACTCCGCAGCTGGGTCGGATCATTCTCCTGCTCCAGCAAACACGTCTTGCTGTCGATGGACAGGCGGGTGGCGCCAACCTCCTCCTTCCAGTAGATGTTGTGGCTGTGGCCATCGAGCAGGATGAGGAGGCCGCCGTCGCTGAGAGCGCGGACGCCGACGGAGCACTTGGAGCCGTTGATGAAGAGGTGGTAGCTGTCGGCGCTGGCACGCGTGGCCGTGAACTTGTAGCGGAAGCCCTCGTAGATGAACTCAATGTTGAAGACGGTCTTGAGGATCTCCTTGGACGGGACCTGGCCCTTTTCCAGGCCGGCGCGGTACTCGGCCATGCTCAGCTCGCTGGCGATGTGCGCCTTGGTGGTGGCACCGCAGACCACGGCAAGCATGGTGTCGGGGCGCTCGGCCGTGAGGCGCTTGGAAATGAGCTCGTCAAGCCAGCCAGTCGAGATGGTGTTGTCCTCGAAGGCCTCCGTCTCCAGCAGCTTGATGAGATACTCGACCGTCGTCCTGAAGTCACCACGGATGCTCAGCTCCTTGAGGGCGATGACCATGTGCTTGCGCGATGCCTGTCGGTTCTCGCCGTAGGCAAAGATGTGGCCAAACTGGCTGTCGGAGAAGCTGTGGATGCCACCCTGGGTACCGACGGAGAAGTAGCCCCAGACGTTCGAGCTACTCCTGAAGTTGAGCTCGTGCATGACACCGTTGGACGGCTTGAAGCCCTCGCCAGGGTCCTCGGAGGTGATTCTGCAGGCCGTGGTGTGGCCGGTCGGGGTCGGTCGGCGCTGCGTCGACGAGGTGCCCTCGTGCTTGAATTCGAAGTCAATCTCGCTCGAGGTCCTCGGGTCGACGCCATACAGCAGCCTGATGTCGCGGATGCGGTGCAGGGGCAGACCCATGGCGATCTGAAGCTGGGCGGCGGGCAAGTTAACGCCGCTGACCATCTCAGTCGTAGGGTGCTCCACCTGGAGACGGGGGTTCAGCTCGAGGAAGTAGAACTTGTCGTCGGCGTGCGAGTAGAGATACTCGACAGTGCCCGCGGAGACGTAACCGACGAGCTTGCCGAGGCGGACGGCGGCATCCTCCATGGCCTTGAAGGTGTGCGACTTCGCGATTGTGACGGGGGCCTCCTCGATGATCTTCTGGTGTCGCCGCTGGACGGAGCAGTCGCGGCCGAAGAGGGAAATGTTGTTGCCGTACTGATCGGCGAGCAGCTGAACCTCGAGATGCCTGGCGTTGCCGGCCAGCTTCATGATGAAGATGGGCGAGCCGGGAATCTCGCTGGCGGCGGCTTTGTACAAGGCCTCGAAGCCGTCAGAGCTGACAGCCTTGCGAATGCCCTTGCCACCGCCGCCCTCGGAAGCCTTGATCATGACGGGGAAGCCAATCTCCTTTGCCCTCTCCAGGCCCTCCTGCCACGAAGTGACGCAGCCTCTGGCGTAGATGTCGTCGGCGACGGTGACGATGCCGTTACCGTCGACCTCGACCTGGTCGACGCCGGTTCCTGACCAAGGGATGCAGGGAACATCGGCGTGCTGCGCGACAATGGTGGAGGAGATCTTGTCACCCAGCGACCGCATGGCGGAACCAGGGGGGCCGATGAAGACGATCTTGTTGGGGGAGGCGGCCAGCGACTCTGGCAGCTTGGGGTTCTCCGAGGCGTGTCCCCTGAGGATGGTCAGTACGTACGGTTCTGCAGCAGCGGCGGCTCCGTGACAACTTACCAGCCGGCCCAAACCGCATGGACATTCATGCGCTCCGCAATGTCGACAATCAGCTCGACGTTGGCGTAGTTGTGGTTGTTGGTGCCGCCGGGAACCTCGACATAGTGGTCGGCCATGCGAATGTAGTCGGCGTTGGCCTGGAGATCCTCGGGGGTGGCCATGACGGTGAAGTGGATGGCGCGCTCATCGCCAAACGTCTCGTAGGCCCATTTCCGCACGGAGCGGATCTCCTTGACAGCGGCGATGCCGTTGTTGGCGATCAGGACCTGGGTCTGGTGAGCTGGGCCGTTCCACGGCGCTCCGGGTGGCAGGTACTCACGTTTGTGATGACGGTGTGGCCGTCGTTCTGGGCCACAAAGTCCTTGACCTTGCTGGCGGGCGCGTTGGCCAGCTTGTTGCCGCCGATGAAGTGGTCGGCGATATTGTGCTTCTCGGCGTACGACGCCTTGCCGTTGACGACGGGCACCGTCCGCCCGGCGGCGCCGCTGGAACCTGTCGCTTCCGGCATGGTCGCTGCGGGATGTGCTTGTGGGGAGAGGGAGGAATCGAGGCGGGAATCGAGGCGAGGCGAGGCCGCTCAAGGCGTCATGAACCCCGGATGACAGCGGGCTCTCGCGGAGCCTGGGGAGGTGGGATTCGGCGGGTGCGCCCACGCCCGACGACTTGCTGGCAAAGGGAAAGCAAGTCAAGAAGCAAGGAAAGGAAGAATTAGGTGCGAATGCCCGTTTGCTCGAAGGGATCGCAGGCTCGAAGGGGGGAGGAAGTCGGGGAGTCTGGGGCGGGTGTGTAGAGGTAGTTGCAGAATCGAGCTTTTGCGCAGGCGCCGGCGCAACAAGTACGGGAAAGCGATCGTAACCCAAACTGTTGGGGTCAGCGCGCGCGAGCTGGCACTGTCCCGTCGGAGGGGCGGCAGAAAAAAAAGATGGAGCGCCTCGGGCAGCGAAGGAGGCCAAAAAGGGCCTGGTGGCCACCTTTGCAGCAATGAGATGCGACTACGAGTAGGCGGCTCTGCCGTGCAACGTGCGCAAGTGCCGCACCGAACCCAGCGGGCCACTTCCGGCGCACACCCGCACAGTGCGCGGCCCAGGCAACGGGGGGGGAGGCTCGCCAGGAATTCCGTTCCAACGGGTCGTCGTCCAACGAATCGACTCTCGTGACGGGGGGTCTCACCTCACTCACTCACTCACTCACTCACTCACCAACCACCACTCGCAGTGAAACAAACGGGTTGACGGGCTATAATTCTAGCGGCGTGGGAGAGGCGAAGAGGAGCAGAGCAGAGCAGCGGAAGAGCCGAGGTGAGCACCGGCGAGACTCGTTACGCAAGACAAGGAAAGGTGCCCACGATGCGACCCCCAACTTATTCTCGAATTCGCCGCTCCGGGTTCCATGCGCCGGGGGTCAGCACGCTGCTGGATCGCGCCGCTAGGTACGGGCACCTTACGTAGTAGTACCTTCGGGTTGTCTTCCCAGGACACCCACCTCACGACATCGCCCCAGCCGAATTGCCCACCCTGGGGCCGACGACTTGGCACGACTGCTCCCTACCTGTAGGTATTCACGAGTATCCGCCCTCGGCTTGGAACCACGGAGCATCTCCAATGCCCGCCTTGCTCAAAGACAAGGCAAGCGCCCGTTCCAGCGTCCGCGTCCCGACGGAGCGACCCCCCGTGAAGCCAACCTAGGCCGGCCCCGGTCTTCCCTGGCAGTAAGGCAGGCAGCCTCGCCCTTGGCGTCGTGCTACTACGTAGTACGTCGTTGCAGCAGCCCCTCCAATCCGGAGCGTTGGGTTTGCCATCTTCGCCGCCAGCGCACCGTGGAGTTCCTTTGCCTCGCAGCTCTGACGTCGTAGCAGCAGCAGTGCCGTGGAGGGATCAGGGGTCCAGGTGGTATTCCGTGGGCAGCTTTATCGATAGCCACAGTGCGGCCTCAGGTGGGCTTCCGTGGAATGGACCCGCCTAATTTTTTAGTCGACAATCTGCGAGTAAGTACTACGAGTAAGTACCTACCTACGTACTTGTAAAGACCCGATGCGCGGCTTGCAGGGCGTCACGCCCATCGCTGACCACCTCACCATACCTTACCACAGGTTTGCAACAGCACCAAAGGCATGGGAAGCGGCTCTCTCTAGCGGTCCAACTACACTGCGCACCGAGGCAGGGACGGCGCGCACGCGAAGGCTCGGCCGCGCGCTGGGCCCCTGGAGCCGCCACCACTGCCGCAGCCGCCTGGAAAGCAAAGCTCCGTCCGACTGTTGCGCTCCGTGCCGGATCGGCAGTTGATGGCCGGTGACCCCCTCCTCCGCGGGTCATCACCCCCCCAAACTCCTCGGCGGCTAGGGACGTAAGGTAGGTACCTGTAAGAGTAAGGTACATGTACCTTGGGTTAATAGAGGGACGTCTGCGCCTCGGGGCGCCTCGTGGTCGTCCGGTGCGGCTGGCGTAATCCTCCCGGCGCTCTCCTTTCGATGCGCTTCCATGCAGTCAGAAAACGTCCCTCGTCAGCAGCGCTCAAGCATCCCTCTCGCGGCGCAACGCTCGTCCAGCACGCTTTCAGGTCGTACGAGCACTGCTGCGCTCAGTGAAAACCTGTCGGCCTGGCGGCTCGCCTAGGCTAGAGACGGCTGCTCCTTTGCTTGAGATTGGCGTCCCCCGGCCAGATTGGGCTCCCCAATTGTTGAGCACCCGCCAATCCAACGCGCCCGCGCCTCCCCTCCCCGACGGGCGCCCCCAAGCCACGGGCCCCATCCACCAAAATCGAACCCCCCCGGCGCCGCCGACCCGAAGGCTCGGGGTCATCCCCAACATTGTCCGTCCGCCAGCGGCGCCAAATCGATCGCCAGGCCCCCACTTTCTTTTCCACGACTGCCACCCTTGCTGTCAACTAAGGCACCTTGGTACGTACCATCCATTCCTCTGTCCGGGGAGTAAGCCCGAGCCGAAGCTCACTGCAGCAATGCTCGGTCGCACGCGGGGAGCGGGCAGAGTACATGCGTGACGACACGCCAGCGCACCTCCGAAGCGTCAGCCTGTCGTCTCCGTGTCCCCCTTTAGGCAATTGAGCTCGTCGACTCGGCGACTTTCTCCCCGTGCCTCTATCCGGCCTCCGTTCAGCCGCCGACCTTCCCACCTGCGTCCCGGATCGAGCCAAGTCACGCGCACGAGTCCTCATCTCAGGGTTCATGGCTACCTAGTTAACTCACGAGTACGGAGTACGGCTCGGGTTATGCACGCCAGCATGTCTCGCCCTAGTTGGCATTGCATTTCGCCCCTGGGTCGTCGGTACGGCGTCCCCAGCGCTCTATTTCCTATGTAGCTATCTACAGCCCGCTGGTCTCCGTTTCTCTTGCCTTCCCTCCAGAGCGTCTTCTTATGACAAAGGAAATGGTGCGCAGCGAGTAGGCGCATAGTCTAGACGTGCCTAGTTGATATCATGTCTCCCCTTCCCCCTCACCCCAACCATATTCTCTCCCGTCTCCCTCCCGAAACCTCCCCAGGGCCCGGTCTATGTTTGCGAGCCAAAAGTAAGCAGAGCCCGCGGAGCGGAGAGTAAACCAATTGTGCTGTGAATCGACTTCGTAATCTTCATAAAGGTACCTTCTTCGCCTTTCTCATAACCGTGTCGTCGCAAACCAAAGTCAAAGTAGAAGGGTATAGAACAGTGAGCAAAAGCGCCGGCACTCTACAGCCGCCTCTCCAAATCGTCCAGCCAAGCCAACAGTCTGCACCCTCGCCGGTGGTCATCTCCGCGAGAGGCAGCATTAGTACGTTTCGCCCAGGTCGCCCAGCTTCCTGCCGCCGGATGTGCTGGGTCGTCCAATCGACTCCCTGGGCGTGGGCACGCCTGTGCTCGGTCGCCGTCCTCCGCTCTGCCGCCGCACGCCTGGCGTCGGGATCGCGCTGCCTGCGACCAGATTCCCCGAGGCGGCAGTCTCCATCTCCAGCTTCGAATAGGTTCCTCGCCGGCTGGACGACCTGAACTCGCTCTCCAACTGCCCGTCCATGCGGCTTATGCTCGCCGAGCGGCCATGCGTTGACCCGCTCATTGACGACGGCGGCCGGCCCAGCGGCGTGCGGGCCCCCGACATGGACGTGCGCGACATGGGCCGCGGAGGAGCAATCATGTCGCTTCGAGAGGCCGGCCTGGCGTAAGACGAGATGCTAGCCCTGGAGCTTGGCCGGCTTACATCCGAGTCCGGTCCCCGGTTCGGTAACGGACCTGGGCCGAAGGAAAGGCGGCTGATCCCGGACGTACTAAGCCGCGGAACGTGACTCTTGGATGTCGAGGCGCGAGGGTTGTAGTTTGTGGGCGTCGCATCATCGGCGAGCACTGACGAGGCCGAGGATCCAGCAGCGCGTTTCCGCGACCGGATGGTAACCGACGCCGGCATGTTGGAGGCAGCATTGACAGACCTGGGTGAAGCGCGAGGCGGCGTGCTGGTCGGCGCCGGGAGCTTGGACCGGGCAGAGTGCACCCTGGCCTCGAGTCGCTGCATCTGTGCCGTGAGCGAGCGGATGTGGGAGAGCGAGTTGGAAGCGGGCAGCTTGTGCGTGGCGGGACGACCCTTGTTTGCTCGGTCCGCGGGAGTTCTGAGGGACGCGCCTGCGCCCGAGATCGGGCTGCCGCTCGCGCGGAAAGCCCCGATGCTGGGCTTGGACCGAGGCTTGGGCGTAGCGCTGTTATCGAGTGACGGTAGCCGGGACTTGCGCAGCCCGCCAGCTTTGCCGGTTGTCCTGCCCGATGCCGTCGGCTTGGGAATGGGGGCCGAGGCGTCAGACATGGGCGGCGACGGCGGGTCGTGCACCTCGGCTCGGGCCGACGGCTTGGATTCGGGAGGTGTGGTGATGAGGGGCGAGCTGGCGGTTGAGTTTGGCGATGGCTGGACGTTCTTGTCGAACGTGGGCGAGCCTAGCACCGAGAGGTCCGTTGAGATGGCCGACAGGTGCCGGGACTCCTGCTTCTTGATCTTGTCCTGCATCAGCTCCGCCTCGATCTTGAGCTCGGCCAGCTCCTCGCGAAGTCGCTGCGACTCGATGCGCAGCTTCTCGCGCTCCTGCTCGCCAGACTTGATCTCTTCCTCCATCAAAACGGCGCGCTCGATGGCCTGGTTGTACTTGGACTCCATGTCCTCTAGCGACGAGGTCGTGTTGCGCGCCTGGCGCTCAAAGTCATCGTTTGCCACCTCGATGTCCCGCAGCCTGAGCTGCAGTGACCGGTTTGAGTCGCGAAGCGTCGTTATCTCCTTCTCGAGGGCGTTTTGTGCCGCGCTGGCTTCGGTCTTGGACTCCTTGTACTTTCTCTGCGCCGCTGGTCAGCCAAGGATTCCTCGGGTCGGGGCCATAGCCATGGGCAAGGGGTGAAAGGACCTTCCACTCTTGCACCTCAAACTCCAGTGTCTCGGCCTTTTCCTGCAGGACGCGCTCCTGCTTCTCGGCGCGTTCGATGTCCCTCTCCAGCTCCTGCTCCAGCTCGCGGCTTGATTCTCGAAACTCGGCCAACTCGCCCTCGAGCAGCTCGTACTGCGCCTTGTACCACGACAGCGCGTCCTCCGCACCAGTGGCCTCGCTGGGAGGCGAGGATGGGGGCTCGACCATGGCGGAGGTGGTATCGGTCGCAGCTAGGATGGGCTGCTGGGCTGTTTATCCCATGGGCCGGTCGGTGGAGCTTTGCGGTCTTGACAAATGCGGAGGGATGGTAGCTGTGCGCGCGGCCGCGTGTGAGTCAGTCCCGCCGTCACCGTCGTCGCCACCACATAGGGGAAGCACCGCGGTACGACTTACCAACGTGTCCAAATACGCCGTGTGCTCGGCGCCCGACGGCTTCCCCGCTGTCCACAGGGGAAGGGGTGTGCGCAGGTCCACGAAGAAACGAGCTGCTGCTGCGCTGGCTACGGATGCAGCCAGACTTACCTTGTGCCTTACCTGGGGCTAGAGGCTGCGAAGCCCGTGTCGGCGTCCGCGTCGTCGTCGTCGTCGTCGTCGTCGTTGTCGATGTCGGCTGGTGGTTTGTTGGCGTGTTTTGGCTCGTGACGCCCGCTGTTGATGCGGTGCTGCGGGCCCTGGGCGGTGGTAGCCGGCGCTAATCCGTATCGGGATTGGCGCCTGGCGTCATGGGCAACCGCGACTCGCAGAACTGGAGTACGTACCAAATACCAACTTGCAAGGTAAGCTAAGGTACTCGTTCGCGCCAAGAAGGCACTGCTCGCCAGGCTCACTCGAGGCAAAATCGCCAGCTTAAGGCTGTCGTACATTGCAATGAAGACCACAGAGCCGTGTCTACACTCTGCGACATTACTTGAGGTGCGCACGCACGGAGTACGTAGTTGTGTGTTTGAAGTTACGCCACTGTCGCGAGGAAACACCGAAGCAACCTTGCATGAGCACTCGGACTCTATTCATAGAAGCCACCCACATCGTTGTGTTCTGTGCCTACCTTGCTGTACCGTAGGAATATCTGGTGAAAGCTGCAGTCGCCTTCCTAGAATTTGCCTCCAGACAAGCGGTATTATATGTCCACAGGCGTCAGCAACCTCGAAACAAATGGATTTTGCGCGGGATTTGCAGCCATGAGCCCTGGCACGAGCTCTAGGGTAGCATTTTCTCCGCCATGGCGAACCACGCATTGACTTGCATGAAGCAGCATAAAAGGGGTCCCAGCCTAACTTCTGTCTCATTTCAAGTCCCAAACTGCGTAGTAAGCTACCTAGATACGTAGTTGAGTAGGTAGGTACCTTGCCATGCTGAGTGAAGGATGAACAAACACATCTCAACCGGCGCTTGGTTATCGAGAATTCTATTTTCCAGGACAAGCAAGCTGTGGGCTACAGCCAGGGTATCACGATCTCGCTACACTTCATCTACTTGCATTCAAAGTCTCGGCCGCCCAGCTCCCCATGCCTTCCTCGCTCGGCGGGCCCCTGCCGCCGCAGCCCCAAAGTTGTGCAGACGCTCCCCTATCAGATACGCTTCGTCGCGGATCCCGGCTTTCCATCCGTTGAATACCTTGGCCATGCCAACGGCGTGCTTCACCATGACTGCCGCGACCGCAGCCGCTGGATACGAGTAGCGATACACGACTGTCAGGCCGACAGCGTCGACGCCTGCGCCCAGCACCTCCATCTTGATCAGCAGACTCGCCATAAACGGCGGCCCAAACGAGGCAACGCCCGCAACGGCCATGCCAGGGACGACAAACGCTCTAGTCAAGATGCCAACGTCCGGCCGCAGCCACCCGCGACGTATCACGGTTCGCACCGCAATGGCGGCGCGGCTGTCGGGAAAGAGTGACGTGACCATCCTCGTCCCGAGATTCAGGTAGAGCAGTCCCAAAGTCCACGCCTGGATGACGCGAACTGTGTGACGGCCTGCCTCGTCGTCCCGCGGTGCCCCCGCCAGAGCCACTGCTGAAGGTGGTGGTGGGTTCATGTACGTGTGCAGCGGGATGGTTACGTATAGCTCCATCAGTGTCGAGAATAGGAGCGGGAACAGGACCAGAAGGAACGCGTAAGCGTACAGGAGCTTCAGAGCACGCAAGATGCCAGACATGGCTCGCCGGCCAGCGTGGCCTGCCGTGATCTCGCCCCGTGCTTTTCTTGTCCAGCTCTGAACCTGGGTTGCGATGCTCGGCAGGCGCAAGAAGGAGTGAGCAACGGTGCCGAGTATGTATATGCCGATGCTAAACGCGTAAATGTCGTTTGTCCGGATGCCCTCGGGAATCAACGCCTTGAATATGGTCCTCCCGAGCGCAAGCGGAATGATGGTGATGCCAACGCCCGTGAAGGCCGCGAAAAGCCAGATGAACAGAATGAACAAGAATACCCTAGCGCGGAAGTTGGGCGGAACATAAACGACCTGGTATTGGCTGGAAGAGTAGATGTCGCTGTCAGGACTGCCATCCTTGCGCCTGTTCAGCTCATTTACTGTGAGGAAGACACGCCTTCCCTTGGGGATCTTGACGCGGTCGGACGCTGGCGCGCGTACAAAAGACCCATTCTTGATCAGCTGCCCCGAAGCCACGAGATGCTGTTTTCTGCGCCTGAGAACCCTCTCTTCGCGGGCTGAAATCGGAACGTTGGGCTTGGCGTCCGCTCCTTCGAATGTGTCTCGCCACGTCTTGGGAATGACTTGGTTGTGCTCGTCCAGCTCGAGCAACATCGACCGATACCATGACTGGCGAGCTGATGAGTCGGGACCGAGCTGCAGAGTCCCCTCCTCGTCGATTCGGCGCTCGCCAAAGAGGAAATAGGTAAGCCGCAGGCCGCGGCCACACTTGCGGAACCACCACGTGTACATGGTGTGAAGCCCGTCGCTTGGCTTGAACATCTTGACGGCTTGGGGCATGAGGAAATTGTAGAATAACAAGTCGACGGGGAACTCCAAGACTGGCTCATTAGACGAGTAGTGAATCGGCAACACACCAGGTATGGCGAAAGACAACCCCCAGACGACGCCGCCGAGACACACGATGACCAGCGCGCCGTAGACAAACGCAGAAAAGAGAATTTTACGCAGCTGCGTGGAGAGATTTCTCTCAAGCACATCACGAACAGGATGGAATTCGGGGTCATCGGGGTCTCGTATGAAATCTGCAACAGTCAGCAGCTGGTCCAAAGACTTCGACACTCGGTGGTACGTACACAATACCCCCGGCCGCATGATTTTGCGGCACATGGACACAAAAAGCGCAAAGTGAAACATGTATCCCGTGCCCACAAACCAGTGGACGAAGATAGACGTCAGAGGGAAGTTGTATGTGAAGAGTATCCGAGACCTGACGGTTGCGTTCTCGAAGAGAGGCATCAGGGCGCCATCGAGCAAGAGCCCACAGTAAAGGGGGAACACCAGCATCTCGATGCTAATGATGATGATGACCTTCATGATGCCGCTGGCCTGGTGCAGTGTGTCGATGACGCCGGCTTCCCACGCCTGTAGCATATTGCCCCTCGAAAATGGCGTGCCTCGTCTCAGATACAGGGCACCGATGGCAAATATGGTCACGTATCCGGCAAGAATGGCCCAGAAGCGGTCGAGCCCCGACCAGTACGCCAGCTTCGGATCGACAGGTAGGCGCGACCCCGTCCCGCTGAGATCGATAACCCACGAATTGGGATCGAGAAGCAGCGAGAAGAGGGTCTTTGAGCTTTCCACGGCCGAGCCTGCGAAGCCGGCGATTACCGCCGAAATCTTGCCACCTGTAAGGCTGATGCCGACAGCCGTCATGGAGGCGAGGCCAGAATAAATTCTGCCAAAGACGGACGCAACGGTTCCCTTCAGGGTGAGGAGAGCTTCATGGCTGATGGCGGAGAAGTTTTGCATCTCAGAGGCGGACAAAGGAAAGTCCATCAGGGCGTACTCCATGACTCTCTTTCCAGCACCCGTCCAAACACCCCACGAGGCCTTTCTCGCCGAAACAACCTGCAAACCCAAGGCGCCGCCAATGAGGCCGGTGAACATGTCCACGAGGTTCAGGAAGACCCATGAGCCCAACCCACCAAGCATGACGACGGCATCTTGCACGACCCGAGAGAACTCGAACAGTATGCGCGCGAGCTGCACGGGGTTCGCAACGGTCCAGACCGTAACCCTGCCAATGTTGTAAGGAACGAAGATGCAGGCGAAGATGGTGACCGAAACCAGGACGGCGCAAAAGATGGCATTTTGAAACAAACCCGCAATGGGCCCGCGCATGCCAATAAGCTCCATGACGCCCTCAAAGTCCTCCAAGTCTTCAATGGCTTCAGGATCGAGACCTCCTCCCGCGGCATCGTCAAGGTCTCCTTCGTCGGCGTCGGCGTGATCGTCGGCGCCTTCAGCCATTGGAACATCGACCCATGCGTCATCGTCGCCGTCAGCGTGGTCCTCTTCCATATCGGCGTGTTGATGGCCGTCAAGGTCACCCCACATGAAGTCGGCGACACGACCAATCAAGCCGGCTGGTTCTTCATGGTCTTGGGGAGGGGGCTCCTCAGCTGGCTGCTCTATCACCGGAATGTCGTCCAGTTGCTGGTGAGCAAGATCTGTCCCGTTCCTATGCAAGCCATGGTCACCATTGGCATTGCCGACCAGTAAGTCATCATCCTGGGACGAACCCACCCACCCGATAGAGGTGCCGGACGGTATGTTCGTCCTCGAGTCGTTGATGCCAGCATCATGCTCTAAGCCCGAGAAGGACCAGTTGTTGCTCCCAAGGGGATTGACTGAACCATGATGACGAGGGCCATCAGAGACCGCGCGGGGTCTCGATGAACCACCTTCGTCCGCGAACTCTGGAGTCGGCTCAGGCACAATGGGCAGATACGCCGTTTGCTTCCCCTTCGATGTCGCGCTTGCCGAGGTGGAGGCGTGTACGTCGACATTGGTGTTGGTGTTGGGCGTCTCATGGTCAGGAGCTGAAGCTTCAGCGAGATTCAACTGGGCGTCTGGGACCGTGCCAAACGACTTGGCAAACTCACGGGCCACATCTTCGCGCTTTATCGACCTCCGGGTGACATCGACCCAGTAGCTGAGCTTCTCCTGGAGGCCCTCTTCTTCAACGATCCGCAAGATCTGCTCTGAGTCCCCCCCCGCTTGGCGATAGATTCGAAGATAGTCGATGACACTGGCGCGATCGTCCACTCCTCCTTCGCCTGATGGGGTAGAGTCTTGACTTGTGCCGCTCGGACCCGATTCTTGAGGTCCTGATGCGTCATGTGCAATGAAATCGGTTTCGATGGCGCCAGAGCGAGATTCGTCCGCTTGCCGAAAATCCTGTTCCGCACCATCAACACCCACTGCAGGCTCCCAAGGCGTGGTGGTCGTGTGTTGATGGTTTCCCTCGTCCAGCGTCTCGGCATCCGAATCGGATTCGACCGGTTCCCGCAGCAGCTCTACTGCCGCCACTGCATCGTCGGGCTGCTCCTCGGGAGCCGGGTTGTTTTCCGGCTCATCGAAAGCAGCACGCATATTGATCTCCGGCTGCTGCTGCACCACGTAGTCGCGCACCAGTATAACGAGGATGAAGCACACAATGACCAGGATGGTGATGATCTGCCCCTCGAGAACCGTCACAATGGCTCTGTTCAAGCTCGGGCTTCGCGTGAGGTTGCGAAGAAAGCTCACGTCGCTGAGGAGGGACGGAGGCGCGGCTGGGGAGAGGGATCCATTAACCGACAACGAGGTGTTGATGGAGGATTCAACCGTAGCATCGGAGCGACCGAGCTTCATGGGCATGCCGAGCGAGCCAAGTAGAATGCGGACAAGATATTCAGAAATATCTTCGCCATCCAAACTCTTCAGCATGGCAGCAGCTTCGGCCGCGGAGGTGGTGGCAGAAGCCAGGAGAGGAGTGGCCGGGCATGTACCGACATCAGGCATGGACGCCGACAGCCACAACCTGTCCGTCTCGTTTGCGCGCGAGAGAATTGAGCTGCCGCCCAAGCCCTCGTCGCTGACCCAGAACATGAAGGACCAGACGGAACGCATAAAGTACGGTAGCCAACACACCCAGACGCTAATGGTGATGGCGGCGCGCAGCCAGACGAGCAGGTGGCGCAGCACGAACCTGGCCATGTGCTCGACGCAGACGTGCACAGGCAGGGTCTTGGGCATATCGGGGGCATAGAGCTTGGTGAAACGGAAGGACGTCTTGCAGAGCTCGCAGTACTTCTTCTGAGAGTGCGAAAGCCACTCCATCAAACAGTCCTGGTGAACGTACTTGATGCTGCCGCTGCATTTGCACGGGTAGAAGAGCGGCTCGGCGGCGGTGCCCTCGCCGCGGCATATTCGACAAATGGCCGGCGCGACATCGTGGGCGTGGCTGGTCGGCTTCGGGTGTTCGGTTCGTGGCGTCGGTCGCGGAAAGGAGAGATCAGAAGCCGGGTTGGTAGCCAGCAAGTTGTCGTCCATGTTGCGCGACCACGACGATGCGCTAAGAGTCGGGGATCCCGCAACGGGAGGACGTATTATTGCAGGATCGACGTCGGAGGAATCATCAGGATTTCAATCGTGGTGTCGATGGAAAGAAGATGGGTGTCGCTGAGTTGATGCAGGGAGCGGCCGCGTTGGACGACCGACGTTGAGAGCGTGGATTGGAGTGGTCGCTAATCGCCGACGCCTGCTTCGACCGGGGGCCAGTAGGCGAGAGGAGGCCGCAGTTGGCTTTGCACGGATTCCCCAAGGGCGCGAGTTCAGACGCTGGGACTTCGAGGATCGTGACGTATGCAGAGGGTCGAGATGTGTTCTAGTCTTGGACCACGCGAAGCGGCCGCTCGAGACGGAGACGGAAGAGTCGCCGCAGCTTGAGATGGCGTCGATAGGTAAGGTACGGCAGCGTATGTTGGGTCTTTGTAGCACCAGAGCGAGGAAGGTTTGTACGACCGAGATCCTAGACGTCCATATGAATAAGCTGCTGGAGGTTCAGCCGCTACTCCACGAGAGTAATACGGTAATAATGTAGCAACTGCTTCTGACCCGACTGGCGCACTGCATGGAGGGGGTCACGTGGACTAAACGCCGTCGCCGCCACGCTCTGGTTCCTCCGCGCCCAGACCGTAACGATGGACCAACGCACCCAGCAGTGTCACGTCCACGATCGTTCGCTGGCATTTGGATATGTCTGGGCAAGTAGGTATCCGCACCTAACTATTCTTATTGTCTTAGCACCGTAAGGCAAGGGGAGGTAAGGCAGGCTGGGGAAGTGGCTAAATATCTGCCCGTCCACACAGCTAGGCGGATCTAAACGTACTCCGTACCGCGACTGTGTTGGGGCTGCCTGCAATCCGTGCTGCTGATCGATTGGCGAGTGCAAACTGTCTATGCTGGTACGAAAGGTGGCTTGATGTCATTACCACCGTCTCGACTGCCACCAAACCTGCGCTCAAACTTGACGCGGAGCACTCGCCTGATCAAGCCTTGGATCTGGCGACTTTGAACGGACTGAAAGTGCGAAGTGCGACAAGCAAGGGCGCCACCTTTAGGCAGGTAGTCTGTTGCGTCCCTGGCGCTCGTCCAAACGTAGCGCGCTGCCCACGGAGGTGCGGAGGAGGAGCTGAGACGGGTCAAAAGCAAGCTTTGCACGGGCGAGGGGCGCCATGACGTGCCTCGGGATCTATGGCTCTCCCTCCCGACCAGAGGTACCCTCACGTCCTACGCTACCTTGATACGCATGATAAAATATCTCCGCAGGCCGACGTCACCGCCGCCTGACCACCGTTGCCTTTTGCTTTATCAAAAACCTCCCGCCCCGACGATACCCTGCGCGGCTTCTCACATCGTAGGCTTCCTCAGATTGCGGAGTGGTTCGTCGCACCCTGGAAGCCGGGATTGCTGTGGATCCTTGTCGCAGGTGGAATCCCTTCTGCCGTCCCATTTCGAGCCGCTGCGCTCCCGGCTGCGACGGCCCCTGGAGCACCACCTAGCGCTAAGCTATCTTACCTACAACTAGCTCAGGGAAGCCGCCCGTGCTGCCTGGCCACGAGCAACCTCGCACTGCGGCTTTGATCGTGCTTCATCCAGCATAAGATCCAGCTGTCATTTTCTGGCGTCGCAGCTTTAATTTCTTCTCCCTTGTCCGTTACGCCTTCAGGCACAGGCAGCCGCGGCGTGTGCTGTTCGCCAACCATCCTCGCAGTACCCTTCCGCCGCCGGATCTCGCGCAAACCGCGTCCTCGCTTTCCTCGCGCCACCGCCATCACGACGGCATTGCTTGCTCCCGACAGGTGCTCTCCGCCATGGCTGAGTCCAGCGGCTTGCCCAAGCCTGGCAACGGCTCTACAAATGCCAATGGCAAGCTGCGAGGGCCGCTAGTGACCCGGAGGAGGACAGCTAAGCAAAGACGTGGCTTCTTCGCTTGGGCCCTCAGCCTTGCCGCGAGGTTCGTCACAACTTCGCCTCGATTGATGTCGAATCGACGACTTGGCGTCCTGGCCAGCCTGACCCACAGCTGACGTGTGCTTAGACTTGCGACCTGGGCTGCCATCATCACTGTTCTGTTTCGATGCCCTTCGTCGCTGGAAGCCTGCGATGAAACCTCACCATTCATCTGCAAGCACTACTTCCGCGCCAAGAGCGCCGTCTCGCCGCACGTCGAGCCGTATTACAACCAATTCGCCGCGCCCTACGTAGATGCCGCGAAGCCATACTACGAGGCAGTCAACAACCGCGTCCTGACACCGACTCGGGTGTACGCTGTCCAATTTGGCGCGCCCTTGGCCAAGAAGGGACAGGACTACGCGTGGTCCCAATGGGAAGCGAATGGCCAGCCTCAGCTGACCAGGCTTCAAGAAATATCGAAGGCGCGTTACGACCAATCGATTGCGCCTTACCTGACCGCAGCTGGTGACGCTGTCGGGCCATACTACGACATTGCGCGCACAAACTCGCTGCAATTATACTACGAGTTCCTGCTGCCAACCTACGAGTTTGTCCGCCCGTACGCTGTGCAAGGCTACGACGCCACCTATGACTTTGCCACTGGCACAGCGCTGCCCGCTTCATACTGGGCGTGGAGCAAGACAAACCACTTCCTTGATAGATCCGTGTGGCCGCAGCTGCGCGTCCTTTACGTGGAGAATGTAGAGCCCCAGCTGGTCCGCATTGGCGAGCGACTTGGGCGATACAAGAACCAGGCAAAGACCAAAGTTCTCCCCGTACGGCCCTCGCATGTGTAAGTGAGCGCCTTTTCATATATCTGTGGACCCTACACTAATGCTGAGCAGGAGTTCCTTTAGCGGGACTGTCCAATCCTCCTTTAGCAAGCCTATGCCTCAAAGCTCCGCGTCATACTCTACGGCCGTGGAAGAGAGCATCCCTTCTACCGCTGAGGCCACGAAGCCCCAGGAGACGACTGAAGAGTCCTGGAACCCTGTGGAGGCTCCCCCGCCCACCGAGAACGAGAGTGAGATCAGGCGAAAGGCTCGCGAGATGGTTGCCGAAGACTTGGAGCTCTGGCAGAGTAAATTTGCAGCCCAGGCAGATGAGGGCGCCACGGACATTGAAGATAGCGTCGACGAGGTCGCGCGGCGCATGATTGGTGAAAATGTTGAGGTTACTGGGAAGGATCTTCTTAAGCGGCTCGAAGCCACTGTCGAATCCGAGCTTGCCGACCTCAAGACCAAAATTCTGACCATCGTGGAAGACGGCCCCGACGCTGCGGAGGACCACGCCGTCAGCGCCATCCGGTCAGCTGGTGTGGCCATTAAGAAGAGAGCCCAGATGATTCGAGGATGGCGCGAAGACTACGATGCCGAGCTGCAGGAAACCGTCGTTGGCGCCGCTGACGTGCATTTCCAAATTCTGGACGAGACCAGGGCTCTGGCTCTCCAGCAGATTGGCATGCGGTGGGCGTGGACTGATGGCGTCACGTATAAGGACTGGGCCAAGTACCATGAACTGAAGAGCACGTTGACACAGTGGACCGAGGAGCTGAAGCAGTTGGTTGTTACGCATCCTACCCTGCTCGAAGCACAGGAAGCCTCGGCCCAGATCGAGGACGAAGGCATGGCAATTGCGTCGTCTGCTGCAAAAGAACTCGCTCGCTTGAAGGAAGTCGCGCGCTGGAAAATTTTGGCCAAGGATTTGACTGACAGCTTCGACTCGGAGGCTATGCGACTGGCCGCCGAGGCCGCACAGCGGGCCGAGCAAGCTGAAGAATCGCTTGCGGAGAGTGTTGACGGCGTCGAGTCTCTGAAAGACGCCGCTGAGGAGGGGCCTATTTCTGCGGAGAAGCTCACCAGCGCTGTGAAAGAGGCCGTTGGGGAGACCGTTTCGGCGGCGAGCGAGGCTGTCGCGGACGTGACATCCTCCGTTGTCGATGCAGCAAGCGTCGCCTCAGTGGCAATTGAGGACCAGATAAGCGCGGCCAGTGAGGCAGCCTCCAGCGCGCTATTTGAATCCACAGAGGATAGCGTCCCGAGCGCTACGGATTCGGCTGAGCCCCTTATCCTTCGTGTGTCCGACTCTCTTCTGCCACTCAAAGCAAGCCCTAACAATCTCCCAGGGACGGCCGACGAGGTGCCGGAGGACGCCCAGCCAACCATGTCCCATGCCGCAGAAGCCTCCGAGGTGCCGGCGGAAGAACCTGTCGCCCTAGATAATGACGCTACAACCGCCGACGAAGTCGACTCTGCCACCGCAGAGGACGAATCGGATGATGCAGCATACGGCGACAAGTCTCGGGCAACGGAGCCTACTGTTCATGCTGCCATGTTTGGCGCTGCCGCTCAGGTCGTCTCTAATCGTCAACCCGTCCTGGATGATTACGTTGACCCTGATATGATTGAGAGCGTCACCGCCGCTGCGCAAGCAGCGTATTCTAGCGCGGTATCTACGGCGTTGGATCACTACTCGAGCGCTCGGTCTGTTGTCTCGGCCCAAATATACGGCACTACGAAACCCGTGCACGAGCAGCTCTTCTCGTCCGTCTCATCTGCATATGATAACGCTGTTGCAGGAGCCAGTCAAAAGCTCCACGAGGCTGTTGCAGCCGCTTCCACCGGGGTTTACGGCAAACCAACGCCAACCAGTGGCTCTCGGCCCATCAACTGGAACAAGGTCGAGGCCATCGCGGCGCAGCGTCTGAACGAAGGCCGGCTTTGGGCTGAGATCCAGTACCAGAGTGCTTTGATCGCTTTGGGAGTTGCCACACCGACGCCTACGTCGCCAACAGAGAAGTTTGTTGACCACGCCAAGCTTCATTACTACGCCGGGCTTGGTCTGGCGCAAGATCGATACATGAAATTCATCTCGGCTGCCTCGGCTGCTTGGTCTTCTGTCACAGCGACTCCCACTCCGACCGACTTCGTTGGTTCCGCATCATCTGTAGTCTCTGTGGCAAGTGAGTCTGCCGCCTCGGCGGCCTCTGCGGCGGGCGATGCGGCTCACTCTGCCTACTCTGCCGCGACCGAAGGTGTCTTGTCAGCAGCGGAAGCCGTTGAGGATACGTTGGCCGCTGCCGTAGATGCAGCTGAGGGCCAGGTATACGATGCGGGTGTCGCCATCGCCGAGACTTGGGACAACGTGGTGTCCGAGATCAGCGCCCAGATATACGGAGAGCCAACGGCTATTGGGTGGTACGACAATGCGATCGGAGTCGCCAGCTCATACGCATCCGCTGCGACGCAAACCGCACATGACGCTGCCGTCACGGCTTCAGCCAACGCGGCGAAACAGTACGAAGCGGTCCACAGTATCATCTCGGAGCTTATCAACGGGAAGGAGCCGTCGTTCAGCGAGAGCGTGCTGTCTCGTTTCAGCGCCGTCTACGCCACTGCCTCTGCCAGCGTGGGGAGCTTGGCGAGCGAGGCCAGCGTGTCCGCAGCGTCGGTGGGAGAGAGGGTCGGCAGCGTGGCAAGCGAGGCCACTGAAGCTGTCAAGGACGCCATTCACGGAAAGGACGAGTTGTAGACGTGTCAAGGCACGCAGACGTGATGTAACGGTCTTTTTGGACGATACCCACTGTTAATGAAATGATCATTTTTACGACAGAATGGCTTTGAAAACGCCGAAGCGCGTTGGCGTTGTTTGTTGTCAGGGAGAAGTTTAGGGTTCGCTGCAGACATTTCGGATATTTGGTGGTGACGTGGTTCGCTTCCTGTTACTGAGGATTATTTGGATACATGTAAGGACGCGACGACAACGAACAAGGCAAGATGGCCGGCCCACTAGGAAAATCTCCAATCTCCTTGAGAGAACACGATGTTTGCTGTGCCCTTCCTGGGGGAGCTTATCTGCACTAGAAGCGCACGACTATTTTACTCCCCCGTGAATACGAAGGGAATTACGTCATCGGCGAAAGAGCACTCTTAACCATTGGATATAAATATTGGATTAATGTTTTTGTCCGAAGTCCTCGAGACAGTTCGACTTTCAGGGTCCATGCCATCTTGTCCCTGCCATGACTTGAGCTGCCAGACAAAGCAGGCATTCCGAGGGTGCGTCAATTCTACTACGTAGCTTCCGTACAATGACGAGCTGGTGATCGGTGAATTATGGGGAGCACCGTCGACATGGCGAAGTCAGCCTTGCAGTCTAATAGGGACTTGCGAGGGTGGTGAGGTTGATTCGAAGAGGACGGGACTCGCTAAGATGGGCACTAGCACGTTGGGCGTCCGGCTACGAATGTAGTGCAATACGCTCGCCCAATTCTTGCGCAGTCTCTCTGAGCCGACATCGACAGCCGGGTCCTCTGCCGCGTGTCGTCACAGCTACAAGAGGTCCGCTTATATATTCTGGAATCCCTCGGCCCATCGCCATACTTTCTCGCAAAACTCGCACGTCTGGGGTGGAGTTGGGTGGTCTCGCGTGTTCCGGCGGCGGCGGCGAGTCCGGTTCGGGGCATTTTGTGGCGGTGGCGCGCACGCCAATGGCCCAACCCGTCCGGTGGCGCTCACCGGCCGCCATCGTTGCGACTAATTACTCGTATTTACGTTTGTAGGTGTGAAGGGGCAAAGGCCGAAAACATGGGATGGCTTGTGGCTGTCGACGGGCCCGCGAGGCAGAGACGACATGCGCTACGGCGAACGCATTTGCTCGACGGGCATGACTGGGACTCCTGTCGCACGAGGTTAACTCGATTTCTATATGCCATCGACACTCACGTGCTTCAACTTGGCGAGTTCCGACAACCGTGGGGAGCCCAAGCACCGTCCCCCGGGGTTCACCAATCAGTTGCAAGCAAGTGAGGTTGCGATCGTACCATAATTGATTATCAGAGGTGCTTCACTGCGCACGAGCAGCGTAGCACCCCCCGCCCTGGGTTCTGTTATGCTCCATGCTCCCCGGACGTCACCCAGCCCATTCGCACTGATGAATGGGCGACTGTGAGCGCCGCTTGAGCCCCGTCCTGTGCGCTGCGAGGAGCCCGCTGCCACGACGGCCCGCCATCTTGCAATCCCTGGCCGAGATCCAGAGTCCTTTGGTTGCCTTCCCCTCACTGCCTCACTGCGGGCGTATGTAATAATTACTGCTCGTACGTAGTACGTACGAGTGCCGGCTGCAACTTGCGTGCATGCAGAATTCGCTCGCCCACGGGACCCGCCGTTTTCGTTTGCCCTAAAAGGATTGGCTAAACCGGCGGCTCTTGTCAATTCTGACGACGATCTCATCAGCTCTTATCTCGCTCTCTTCCACCTTTTCCGCTGTGACCAATTGAGAAAGCCTGCCACACATGGCAGACGGGCATCGCCGCATCCGTTTTCGTCAGCTTTGCAACAGCCGCCTGAGGCCAGGATTGCTCAACCACATCGCAGTCGATTGCTTCTGCATGTTGCCCTCGAGTGCACTTGTCGGCACCCTTTCTTGAAAGCGCTCCCGCGTGCAGTGTGACAATCGCAAGGATTTCTGTCATCGCCGCTGAGCCAGAGCCCCGACAGAATCCGTCTCGATGGGCTCGAGCGACCCTCACACCTCGCCTAGCCTTCCGGCATACTCCTCCGACCAGGAAAAGGGCGTCGATCTCAAGCATGGCGCCGTCGTCGAGCCGGTAGCCCGCCAGGCGACCCGAGCGTCCCTGTCCAGCGAGCCAAGGCATGACTCTACACATCGCAAGCTCAAGTCGCGGCACATCCAGCTCATCGGCATCGGCGGTACCATCGGTACGGCCCTATATGTGCGTGAACGATGTACTTTGTACAATTCTCCTCCGGCTTTCCTCTTCCTTTCCCACCTTTGTCAATCGCTCATGGCCGTGTTTGTTGGTATAGGTTCAAATTGGTAAAGGCCTGCTCAATGGCGGGCCCGCTAGCCTGTTCCTCGCCTTTACCTTTTGGTGCACCTTTATCTTCGCTGTCACGCTGTGCATGGCGGAGATGGTCACCTACCTGCCCATCTCGTCGCCCTTCATTCGCTTCGCCGGCCGCTATGTCGACGAGGCGTTTGGTTTTGCCGCAGGCTGGAATTTCTTCGTCTTCGAAGCGGCACTCGTGCCCTTTGAGGTGGTCGCCTGCAATCTCATCCTGCACTATTGGACCGATGTGATTCCGACTGCCGCCGTCATCATCATCGTCATCCTCTTGTATGCGCTCATCAACGTCATGGCCGTGCAGTGGTATGGCGAGACCGAGTTTTGGGCCGCCGTTGGCAAGGTCTTGTTGGCCGTTGGCCTCATTATTTTCACCTTTATTGTGATGCTGGGTGGAAATCCACAGGGCGATCGGTTTGGCTTTCGATTCTGGAACGAGCCGGGCGCCTTTGCCGAGCTTTACTATGATGGCGCTCTAGGCAAATGGCTGGGCTTCCTTCAGTGTCTCATCCAGGCTGCCTTTACGATTGCCGGACCCGATTACGTGTCGATGGCAGCCGGAGAGGCCGAGAACCCTCGTTCGGTCATGCCCCGGGCATATAACGCCGTATTCTACAGACTCACGGCCTTTTTTGTGCTAGGATCGCTGTGCGTCGGCATCTTGGTTCCATACGACGACCAAGAGTTGACTGCTGCCTTCAAAGACTCCAAGCCCGGTGCTGCTGCTTCGCCATACGTCGTCGCCATGAACCGCCTTGGCATCAGCGTCCTGCCGCACATTGTCAACGCCATGGTCTTGACGGCCGCCTTTTCCGCCGGCAACTCGTACGTCTACTGCGCCTCGCGAAGCTTGTACGGACTGGCCCTGGAGGGCAAGGCCCCGAAGTTCATGACGACATGCACCAAGAAGGGCGTGCCCGTCTACTGCGTTGGATTTGTCCTCTTGTTCGCGCTGTTGGCCTTCCTCCAGCTGTCCTCCAACGCTGCCGTCGTGCTCAACTGGTTCGTCTCGCTGGTAACGGCATCACAACTCATCAACTTTGCCGTCGTCTGCACGACGTACCTATGCTTCTACAAAGCTCTCCAAGCCCAGGGCATCAGTCGCGATACTCTGCCCTACAAGGCGTGGTTCATGCCCTACGCTGCGTGGTATGGACTGGTTGGCACGTTTGTCATGGCATTTGTAGGAGGATACACGGTGTTTTTGCCGCTGCCCGGGTATTGGAAAGTGCCCGACTTTTTGTTCTCGTGAGTTGTGCCCCAGGGCTCAGGTTTGCGCATGGCTGACGTGTAAAAGGTATACGATGCTGATTTTCTTCCCGATACTTTACGTCGGCTGGAAGGTGTTCCACAAGACACACATCTACAAGCCCAGCCAGGTAGACTTGCAAAAAGACCTGGCTGAAATAGAAGAGTATGAACGAAACTTCGTACCACAACCTCCCAAGTATGTACTCCTTCACCTTCCCTGCTTGCATGCGACTTACTGACTTGTTGCGCAGGAATTTCTTCGAGAAAGCGTTAGACAAGATGTTTGGATAGACAGTGCGCCCCATTGAATTGAGAACGTATGAAACATCCCAACCATAGGCGCTGTGAACGTGGCACAAACTGGTCATTCGTGGCGATGCAGGTCGAACAATAATGTTAACAGTGGTGAGCGCGTTGTCGCAGTAGTCGTGTTTGCAAATTTCAACAGTGCCGATCCTGTTCGGTGGACTCTTTCCCCTTTATCCCATTCCCATGAGGCCTCAACCTGGTTCGTACATGTAAGCCGTCCCCCGTCTTCACAAGGTAATGGTCATTCATGGAGTCCTCGTATTCCATCACACACTCTAAATATCGCGATCTCAGTTTCTTGGGTTTTGTGCCGCGGCGACCCACGACTGTACATGTAACTTCCGATATTTCATGCAGAGGCCCTTGGATCTCGGACAGGCCTCGAAGAGATCAACCGTTAAATTTCTTCAAATTGTCGAAATGGCCAAAATCCCATCGAGTGGTGCGTTTCTACTTAAACATTGCGTTGACTGTCTGAAATGATGGGCTTTTGATAACGAATCTCTCGTCTGTCCCTTTTGTATAAAAGAATAAAAAAACTATCGAGCATCCTAAACTTCATCATCCAAGTCGCTATACAGCAGTTCGCAGATCATCTAACCTTCGTTTTCACGGAATATTTCGGATACTATAACGCGTCAACCGATACTTGTCCTGCAAGGGGCCCATAAGCCCGAAGGAAGAATTCGCAAAAATCTCTTGCCCCATTCTCTCCAAACAATATCTGACCGTTGCTGTATGTCTCCTCCGCCTTTTCCTTGGCACGTCGCGCCATGTCTTCTTCAAACACCCTAATCAACGGATCTAGCGCTTGCTGAAATGACACTCCATTCTGTCTAGAGGCTTCATGCGCCTCAGAGACGGCATGAGCCAGCAGCAACGAATCCCACATCGCAAGATTGACTCCCTCGCCAGCCCACGGACACATCAAATGTGCGGCGTCGCCGACGAGTGTTGCGCCCGGCTGGTGTTCCCATGACATGTCAATGGGCAACGTGTATAGCGGCTTGATATCCATGACTTTGTGTTGGTTCTCAGTGTCCTCCTCGTCGCACGCGACTATGACCAGCTCCTTGATAGCCGGACCCCAGAGGCCAAGAAGGGCGTCGTCGCCCAAGAGCCGGTCCTTTGCAGCCACGATGGGCAGGCTGGATAGCCCCGACGAGGCGGCAAATCCCTCGTCTGCGACCGTTAAAAAAATGTAGATGCGAGCCGAGTCCTGTGGCCCGCGCTGCGACATAACGCCGTGCCGGAGACCAAGTGCCGAGAAGCTGCCATGGCCGACAAGCGCTGCCAAGTGCGGATACTTTTTCGTTATCTGTGGTATGTTTGCAGTAATGCATTGCGTCCCCGCGTAGCATGGCTTGATGTCCGTCAGCAGACCGCGTACCTGGGACCAGGCGCCGTCGGCGCCAATGACCAGGTCGAATGCCAGCTTGCCGTGTGTCCCAAAGTCCAGTACCGTCTCCGTGCCGCTCGAGGTGGCAGAAGTGGACGCGGACAAGAGTTTGTGGCCCCATTTGATGGCATTGGCAGGTAGTTGGGAGCTCAGGATCTTTGTGAGTGCGTGGCGAGAGATCTCTGGGCGCTCACTCAACTCCCCTTCATCGGCATAGAGGATTTTGCCATCCATGTCGGAGACCTTTTGCGCCTCGGCACATTCCCCAGTGAGCTGTAAAAATTGGTCGTACAGCCCGCATTCCCTAATAGCAGCGAGCCCGGACTCGTCATGGAGGTCCAGCATTCCCGAAGGTTTGGCCAGCTCATCGTCGGTGGGTTTCTGGCGAAGCTCATACACTGTGAACGGGATACCTCGCTTCTGGAGCAGAATTCCAACAGTGAGTCCAGCTGGACCACCGCCAATAATGGCAATTCTGGGATGAGGCGGGGKCATTGGGKTGTTTGAGGTCTGAGAAGCCGCAAAATATAACAGGCGGAAGATGTGTTAGTGCTTGTAACCTTGATGCCCAGGATAGAATGAAGGCTAAATGCTAAGCTATTTATACGCGAAAAACCAACATGGATTACAAGTACTGTAAGATGCAGGGCGCAAATGCATTGCCGGGCGGAACGCCGTTACTTCGAGATCGGGGCCGGTCGGCGGCGAACCGTTCTGTCGGGGTTTAGAAAACCCCGACGCCAGACACCCACTAATTCGGTCGGGAGTTAGAATCGTGCGCGTCGACGAACAATGAGCTAGGCAACTTTGCAGTACTTTCCTCGAGCCGATACGTATATGGGATTTTGACACCGTCTTCATAGTTTCTCAACGCTTATATGCATTCACAGACTTTTTTCCCCATGGCATGAAGTGTCTCGGTACCATTGCCGCTATGGCCTCGGCGTGCAGTGAGCGGTAGGTTCCGAGCAGAACCCCGCAAGGGCCACCTCCTAACACGGGGTTTGCGTCCGACACTTGAACGCCTTGTGTCAGTATCCTCGTCTTGAGTTGTTCCAGGCATTTGGCTTGCAGGAATACTGGGAAATCAGTCAAGATCTTGCTTCTGCTACCGGAGAAAACATGGCCGCGCAGTAGCAAATGACGATGATTCGAACATGCTGCACCGAACAGCATCTGCTCGTTCTGTTACATGATAATAGTCTCTCTTTTGTATCTTCATTACTCTGTTTCTCTCTCTAATATGCCCTTGGTTTTTGAGGCGGAACAAGCACACAACAGGCCAAGATTAATATGCATACAGGGCGTATACGTATTAAAAAAAATGCGTTTTGGCACAAACTAACATTCAGTCGCCCGCAGTCAGGCCAACATCTACAGGGCAACCAGAAAACTACCTAGGCAGCTGACCGACCACCTGACTTCCATTGCTGCCGCAAACTTGAATAACCAACAAACATTCCGCATGCAACCCCCGGTTGTTTGCTCGCCAGGCGCGCAGCATCCCTAGTGCGAAGAGTTCCCACCTGATCTGACTTTATAGCCGTCGCCTCATCCTTCTTCGCCAGCCCACAAGGCGCATTTATCGTCATGTCAGAAGACCAAATAGCGAAGCAGATCCGCCACATCAACTATGCCGACGCCGTCCAGGGAAAGGAACTCTACAACTTCTTCGGCAACCGCGTCCTGGAGCATACAACCTCGACGGGCGCCGTCCTGGCTATCAAGATCAATCCTTGCCAGGGCCTGGACCGCGCCGAGGGCGATATGATGCATTACGCCGCGACAAATGGCGTCCTTGCCCCCAGGGTCCGAGGCACCTATGACATCGTCACAACCAAGCCCATCGCTCGGGCCATGGTCAGCGACCGCGTTCCCGGCGAGCCTCTTGCAGATATCTGGCACGACCTCGACGATGCCACAAAGTCGGACATCAAAGCGCAGCTCCGCGTCCAGCTAGCCCGCATGCGCGCCTGTACCCAGCCTTATATCGGACGCATCGGGTGCCTGCCCACGCACAACGTCTACGACCTCATCCCGACAACGTACTGCGGCCCGTTTGCTAGCGAAAAGGCCTTCGATGAATGGTGTCTGGCCCGTATTCCCGGCACTCCCTTTACGCGCTGGAAGTGGAAGCGGGTGCTGGAGCGAGCGCGACGGGACTCTCCCGCCACCTTTGTCTTGACCCATGGTGATCTTACGCCGCTAAATATCCTTGTGCAGGACGGTGTCGTTACCGGCATCGTCGACTGGGCGACGAGTGGCTTCTTTCCAGAGTACGCCGAGTATGCATTTGCCATAGCGCTATGCCGTCCACACGACGCATGGTGGATATCCGTCTTGAAGGACGTGTTGGAGCCTTGCTCGGCGGAGAGACTCAGGTTTACGCGTTTAGTAGAGGACAGATGTTTCGAGTAAGGCCAGGTGTAGCCGTTATTGGGAAAACATAGAGTGTAGCCATGTGTTTGCGACTCCAAGTGGCAGCGCTGTACCTTCCAGCAGGGAAACCGCCGCCCGGGGACCAAACTACCAGTAAATTAGTGGATGGACATGCGCGGATGTCCATCACGATCGCTGCTATCCTGCGCCTGACTCGGTGCCGGCTCTTAACGGCGGCTGCGGCGCACACGACTGGTCAAATCGGTAAGGATAGTGCCTCGGATAGACAAGGCCTCGACAGCAGCAGCGGGAACCGAGTCGGGCCAGTTTCGGTTCAGCTCAGTCACGACGTCGATGCAGAAGTGCTGACAGTTGTTGCTTAGTGCGTTGTAAGACCCTTGGCGGAAAACGTTTTCGGCGGCACGGGTCAACTGATCTTCTGTGACAAAGGCATGATCGATGGGAAATACGCTCCTGGCCTGACTGTTTCGAAGAGTGACGTTTTCTACGCGAATCCTGTGGTTCTGCTTAGTCCCGCTCCTATTTGTATGGACCCCGATGTGAACCAGTGTTCCGTGCGTGCTCCCTACTATGGAAGGGAGGAATAGAGCCCAGTGTGCGGCTGATGGGCCTGCAGATGTTTGCATGCGGGTTTCTTCCAAGCATCCGACTATGGCATCACCCTCCTTCAAGGATGCCATTCTAGGGCCAACACACCGGGCCGTTGTTTACGCGACTCCTGAGGAACCTCTGACAGTCACCGCTACAACACTTACATATGGACTGTAAAAACCTCGGCATATAATTATACCAAGGCGGCCGAATCGCAGCAAAGTGTATTGGTGCGGACTTTATACCTTCCATCGTAGTAGTAGACCCTGTATATCGTGAGTTAGTCCAAGCCAGACCACCACCCGCGTGGGAGCAAAGCAAATGGCCGCCAGAAATCGACATCACACCCCTTCGCCCCTTCGTCCATCCTTAGTTTTGATACATCGAGACATAGCATGATACGCCTCTGTGGTTTATTCGAGCTAGTAGTCAACCATACCGTCCACAACGGCGAGGCGCTGCTTGCACGTGGCCATCTTGGCTCTCTTGCCGCGCTCGACCCACCCCTTTTCGCTGTCGGGCGGGTGTCGCTGTGCCCGACGCAGCCGCCTTGCTGCCATGGGCAAGGTTGCCATCGCCTGCAAAAACGTTTGTCTGTTTGACCACGGCAAGGGTAGACAAAAGGAAGATAAGAATCTCGGGTCGGGTCTAGACATGTACACCGTGTCACAACGGTCGAGCTTGGCCATCCCAGGAAGGATATAATTCCAGCATGAATGGAGTCACGGGAAGGGATGAGATGGGTGGAATTCCAGGAAGCGTGCAATCCCCGGATCGATGCGGTCTCGGGACGTTAGCTCGATCTCGACGTCAAGCATACTGGGATGGGCGAACTATTTCACCAATGGTCCTGGCTGACGCGTAACAGTTCTTATTCTGCTCTGGTAGATGCACACGAGTTCGAAATATGTCATAGAACATATGACCTAGGGCGACGTACATCCCAGGCGTTGTGTGCGAGCATGAAGTGTACACTGGAGCACAAGGATGACTAGGAGGCGCAATGGTGACCTCAGGCAAGCTCATGCTAAAGCGGCGCTGCTCTGGGACCTGTTCAATCAATACCTGCAGCTGAGAAACCCATCTATGGGGTGATCCGTATTTCGTATCAGCAGATACACCACCAAAGAGACAGGCTGCTAGAAGCAATTGCCCGCGTGACTCACCCGGAAGAATGGCCAATCAGCTGACACCATTGCCGGCGTGTACCGATTAGAACACAGTTCCTCGAGGTCTAGTTGTTTACATGTACATATTCACCTAACATCTCGCAGAAATATAAAAGCATTCGATAATAATCTTTCTCTCCTTCTGCCTACAGTCATTTGCTATTGATAAGAACAAGTGCGAGCACTTTCACCGTCCACACAATGTCAAGCAACGGGATCAAGGGAACGCTCGATGCCTGGGAAGCCAACGCTGACCTGTGGGACGAAACAATGGGCGCCGACGGCAATGACTACTGGAATTTCCTGCAGAAGCCGTACCTGAAAACCCTGATCGACGTGCAGCCTGGGTGCCGCGTGCTCGACCTCGCCACAGGCAACGGCATGGCCTCGCGCTATCTGGCCAGCTGTGGTGCCTCGGTCGTTGCAACAGACGGGTCCACGCAGATGCTCAAAAACTGCCGCAAGCGGTGCACACCTGAGCAAGAAGAGCGTATGAGTTTTGCGCAGCTGGACGTAACCAAGCCCGCGGAATTTAGCGACTTTCTCATGTCGCCGCTGGCGGTAAGCCTTCGTTTGGGGCACCCATCAGGCCAGTGGCCTTTGCTGAGGCGGGCAAACTTGTGCCGGCTGACGTGCAGAAGGAGGGCGCTTTTGACGTCGTGCTCATAAACATGGCACTCATGGACATCGAGACGCTAGATCCCCTGGCGGACGCGCTGCCGAAGCTTTTGAAGAAGAACGGCATGTGCGTGTCTGCCTGTCTCCATAGTTGATACTCGTGCTTAGACATTCATATTCATGGGAATTTCGTGCTAATGCCACCACATCTAGCTTCGTCGCGACGATGCTGCACCCTGTCTTTAGCACATCCGGAGCGACACGTGTTGTGGAAACTTTTGCCGATGCCCAGACGGGTGAGTATTACAACATTCTGGGCAAGGTCGTACGCCACTACATGACAGTTGAACCTTGGAGGGGCATCGCCGTGAGTGGGCAGCCCGCGCACCAGGTACGGTCTAACTGAGCGATGAGCGCGAATAGCGGGCTGATTCGTTCGAATTGCTTATAGCTGTACTTTCATCGGCCCTTGCACGAGCTCTTTGGCATCTTTTTCAAGAGAGGCCTCGTCATGGACGCCCTGGAGGAGGCATCCTTTAAAGAACAAGACGCAGAGAGGCGACAAATGGCACGGCCATCGCCGCAACGGAGTCTGAATTATACGCAGATTCCCCAGGTCTTGGCTTTTAGGATGCGCAAAATGAATTGATGGCGACAAAGCACACATACATCTAGTCTCCCGGCGCGAGGACGAGCTTTGGGAGCCTTTGCAAGGACTAGCCATATTTGGGATCGTACGTGTGGGTCGTGGTTGACGATTCTGGTGATAACTTGGCATCGACCGTAAGAGCAGAAACAGTTTTAAGAATAGCAGATGCGATTACGGAGTATAAAACATCAAGTTCAATCTTCACGACTCAAATGTTGCGTTTCGTCAGCTTACTGCAGCCCTGTCGAGTGCCACGTCGGATTCCACTTTTGTCAGCGGAACTATGCCACATGCAGTATGAAAACGTGGGTTCGGCAGTCGATAGCTGGTTCAGCTCCCATTGACAGGCGGGGTAGCCGGGCATCCCGGGTCCGTCGTGTTGGTAGAGAGTAACGAGCAAAGTCCGACCGAGCACGAAGCTACATGTATATAAGCATGAGCCCTGTGCTGATGCCTTTCGTGGATCATGAAATTATATGTATTCATTATACTATTCCAACAATATGACTGACAGACACGAATCGTTGCGCCAGCAGATCACGACGGGCGTCGTCCTCTCACCCGCCGATGACGGCTTCAAGCAAAGTCTCATCCGTTGGAGTTATGCGGCCATTAAGCCGGCGGCTATTGTTGTCCAGCCCGGCACCGCGCAGGAAGTCTCAGCGACCGTCAAATACGCCACCGCTCACAAGATCTCCATCGTGGTTATGGGTGGCGGCCATTCGACCAGCGGCTCCTCGTCTTCAGACGGCGGCATGGTCATTGACCTGCGGCGCATGAATTCTGTCAAAGTTGACACTGCAGCCAAGACAGTGACGTTTGGCGGTGGGTGCAAGTGGAAGGAAGTGGACGAAACATGCGCAAAGCATGGCCTTGCGACGGTTGGCGGGACGGTGAATCACACTGGCGTTGGCGGCCTAACTCTCGGTGGAGGATACGGCTGGCTGTCGTCCAAGTACGGTTTGACGATTGACAACCTCGTCAGCGCCGAGGTTGTTCTTGCCGATGGACGGATCGTTACTGTGTCGGAGACGGAGAACGCGGACCTCTTCTGGGCAGTTCGAGGAGCGGGACAGAACTTTGGCGTAAGTCACCTACATGTATTGATGGGAGGACGACTTGAGGCTGACTGCAATCAATAGGTCGCCACGAGCTTCACTCTCAAAGCGTACTCCCAAGGTGATGTCTGGACGGGGCCGATTGTCTTCACGCTCGACAAGATCCCCGAAGTGGTCGCTTTCGCCAACTGGTTTCATGAGCACAATACCGGTGCCGAGTCCTTCTGGTTCGGCTCCTTCGGGGCCGCGCCAGGCGTCCCAACCCCGGTACTCTTGTGCATGGTCTTCAAAGACGGCACGCAAGCGGACGGCGAGAGCTTTTTCAAACCGCTCCTTGACATCGGCCCTGTGGCCAACATGGCCCGCAGTATGCCATACAGTGAAGCGAACAACCAGATCCCGAATCGCGATGAGCAGAAGCGCCGGTTGCAGGGAGGCGCAAATTTCGTTATGCCGCTGACCGTAGAGTTTGTCGAAAGTGTAGTCAATGAGTTTGTGCCCTTCGTCGTGTCGAGGGGCATTGGCGAGGGCTCCGCGGTCATGTTCGAAATGTTTCCTCACAAGAAGATCTGCGAGGTGGCCGCCGATGCGACGGCGTTTCCCTCGCGGGGTAACTTTTACCACGCAGCGACCATGTTCTCGTGGGATGACGACTCGATGGACCAGGATATCCGGCACTTCAATCGCAAGGTCGCCGGCCTATTCAGGGAGAAGGGCTTTCAAGGAGGCGGCGGGCAGTATGCCAACTACGACGGTGAGTCTTCTGTTTCATTTGCAAGGTTGAGTTGACAGTTTCGACTTACACGTACAGGCGAGTATCTGGACCCGAGCAGGGCGTTTGGAGGCAACCTGTCGAGGCTGCAGGAGCTCAAGAGAAAATACGATCCACAGAATGTGTTTGACAAGTGGCATAGCGTGTGGCCGCGTAAGGCCGCGTGATACGAGCGCAATTTTCCCGAGGGGAAGGTGGGGGGAAGCAGCCATGATCTAGCTTCACTCCGTAGGTCCTTGCTATCAATAAATATTTACGAGGAACCTACTGTGATAGGACAGTCGTCGTTCATCGTGGTGCACAGGCTCACGGGATCCACCATAGAGCAGCGCAACGTTCCACAGGCAAATGTTCATGGAGGGTTCTCGTGTTTCCACCTTGTACACAGTAAAACAAAACTTCATGGTTCCTTCTGACTGGCGAGAACATATCTCTCTATGCGTAGAAACGCTGTGTGTTCAAACTATCCACCTCAAAACTATCCACCTCATGAGGCACAACATCTCGATCTCGTGTGACATCACTCCTCGATTCTCAAGGCCGTTCCCAGATTCCCTGCTGGACCACACTCAACAACCTGCCCATGGTCCAGCCGCAGGCACCAATTTGCGTCCTCGACCGCCTCTAGCCGATGCGCTATTGTGATAACCGTGCTCTCGGACAGCTCCTCGCGCAGGATACGCTGCACCATGGCCGCTGTCCCGCGGTCGATGGACGCCGTCGCCTCGTCTAATATGACGAGCCCGCTGCGTCGCAACACTGCCCTTCCGATGCCCACAAGCTGGCGCTGTCCCTGGCTGAGGTTCTTGCCGCCCGCGTCGATGTGCGAGTCGAGGCTCCACTCTCGGCCGAGGACGCTGTGGATGGCGTTGAGACACTCATCGTTAGAGAACCTACCCTCAGGATCGAGGTTGTCGCGCAGAGTACCGGGGAACAGCGTCGGATCCTGCTGTATATAAGTTACGCGGTTGCGCAGCGTCGTTCGGTTGACGCGAGCAAGATCCACGCCGCCGATCTCGACATAGCCCTCACTGGCCATTTGCGTCGCGAGAAGCGCGTTGGCAATGGTTGACTTGCCAGATCCCGTCCGGCCGAGTACGGCGCACGTGGAACCTCCGGGGATCTCGAAGGTCACCTTTTCCAGGACATTTGGTAGGCTATCAGCGTACCGGAAAGACATGTCCTTGAACACGACAGCATCTGAGGGTCGTGGCCAGTCGTCTGGCGGGTAGTCGTCACCGCTGGGCTCCTCCGGAATACGGTTGAGTGCATTTACTCGCTCGAGGGAGACGGCGTCAAGCTGCAGCTGTGCAAATCTCTCGCACAGCTGTTGGACGGATGCGGTGGCGATGGTTGTCTGCGTCAGAACGAAACCAATGGCGCTCGCAGGAGTTCCGTACCACACCATAAAAAATATTAAGAGGGCTCTCGTGCACGCGGAAGACATGCTCAGTCGAAAATCAAGCCAGAAAGCCATGCTCCAGAAAAAGTGGTCCTGCTTTTGGAAATCGTCGACGGCATCCAGATGGCGGTCCTGGAAGTGTCCTTCGACTCGCAGCGCGCGGATTGTTACCAGGCCGTCCTGCATGACGCCAATGTTGGCGATTATGGGTGTCAGGTACCGCATTTCCAGGCGTCGCAAGCAACGGGACACCGGAACGTAGATTCGAAAGAAGTAAACGAAAACAATTGCAACGGCAACGAGCATGATGAGAAGTATGGGCTGGTGCGTCATGATAGCGACCATGCTCAGTATCAGCGCGATCAGGTTGTATATAAAAGATTCCAACGGGGCGAGAATTCCACCGTCAACCATGCCCATGTCCGAAATCAGGCGGTTTTTCAACTGGCCAGTCGGCGTAATGTCGTGGTAGCGGAAGGATGCCTTGCTGACCTTGTCGATGGCAATTTTGAAAAGGCCCTGAGCGGCGTCGATACTGATTTGGGCAAGCAGAAGCTGGGCGATGGCGTACGTGATAACCTGACCTGCGGACAGTGCGCCGAGGACATAGAGCCAGATCTGGGGATGCGCCTCGGGGTTTGGAAGCCCCCAGTACCCTCGAGAACCTCCGCTTGCCGTGTCGTTACCCCAGGCTTCCAAGAGTCGGGCCCTCGAGATATCGCAGTATCGCGAAGATCCATAAAATACGGCCAGGCATACCCACTTGTACCAGCCGCCAGCCTTCATGTAGGTAAGGTACACGGACAGAGGGACCCCACCAGTCTCAGAGGGTTCTTCTGGGGCTTCATTGACACCGGCAATCTCCTCTTCCGGGGTGTCATGAACATGCTCAGCCTCCTCTGTGGCACCATGACCGGAGGGGGTATGGATAGGGTGCTCAAGTTCAAGCTTGACCTGTTCATCTGATAGAACCCTGGCTCGGCCATCACCCATGTCGATAACTTGATTGGCGATGCGGAGAACAAGATCGTCTCGATGAGTTACCATGACGATGGCACGTCCCTTTGCCAGAGGACCTTGAAGGAAGCGTCGAACAATGTTGCTGGCGGTGTCATGGTCCAAGGCAGCGAGGGGGTCGTCGAGAAGCAGTATACGGCAAGGACTGTAGACGGCCCTTGCTAATGCAACCCGCGCCCGTTGTCCACCAGACAGACCCACGCCGCCCTCTTCAAGTCTTGTCTGATCCCCGTCCGGAAACACGGCCAAATCCGGGATGAGGGCGCAAGCATGAATAACCTGCCTGTATCTCGTCGCGTCAAATTGCTGATGAAAGACAATGTTGTCGCGAATGGTCTTATTTTGCAAAAATGGGAGCTGCTGCGCGTATCCAACGGGTTCATCTGGCCGGTAGAGGTCGCCTCCGTGGAGTTCCATTTCGTTTAGCGCCGCGAGTAGCAGGCTGGACTTACCGGATCCCACCTTGCCACGAACGACGGTCAGCCCATCAGGGAACTTGAGGTTGAGGTCCTTGAGAACCATTTGGTCAGTCGATGGCCAGGAAAAGGACGCGTGTCGAAACTTGATGTCTTTCGTCCCGGCAGAATTGAAATCGGACTCGTCACGGTCTGGCTCAAGCATGAACTTGTTGACACGCTCAACCGGGATCGTGGCCTTCCAGTATGCAGACACCAGGTCAAATGCTTCCTTGACACTAGCCTCAAGCTGACTGAATAGCTGCAATGATGGCCATATGACGTCGTTGGGGAGGCCCTGTCGTAGAATGAGCGTATATAGACAAATGCTGGCCAACGGATAAGCAGCTCCGCCGGCGACATTTGCGGTGGATATTGCTGCCGTGACACGAGCTAGCTGCAGGCGCTTGAACATTTCGAGAGAACGAAACTTCATTATGCGATCGCTCCACGACGCCGTCCAGCCGTTTAGCTTGAGTGGGCGGCTCGCCTCGACAAAATGGGAGACAGCCTGGGCACGCTTATCCGAGAGCACTGTCCGCGACCGCTCCAGCGTAATGAGCTTGCGGACGAGCATTGAGTTGCTCGCAAGAAAAATAATCATAAGGCCAAATCCAACGGTCGACGGCCATCCCATGATATCAATAAGATAGTACATGGTTACGATTACCTTGATCG
This sequence comes from Albophoma yamanashiensis, assembly GCA_001600555.1. Classification (NCBI taxonomy): domain Eukaryota; kingdom Fungi; phylum Ascomycota; class Sordariomycetes; order Hypocreales; family Ophiocordycipitaceae; genus Albophoma; species Albophoma yamanashiensis. The sequence goes on from BCKH01000001.1 coordinate 130,601, forward strand.
GTTGAGAGACGAGTTTGGGGAAGTCCCAGAAGCGCTGAGAGATTTCATAGGTGTCTCCGCGAACGAGATTAACCACCTTTGCGTTAGATGCCGGTTGGCTGTGTTGGGCCGCGGCTGACATGTCTGTTTTGCGGCCACCGCAGCATTTTCCAATGATGCGTTTGAGCCTAGAAAGCTGGAGACCTTTATTGAGGACCGCATCAGATTCCACAGGTCCCTTTTCGGTAGTATCTGAGCCCGGAACTGCTCGCGTCAGGAGCTTGCGGAAAAGGCTGATGAATGTCTCTCCACGCGATCTCTCGTATGCTTTGCGCGAATACCATGATGACGTTGTCTTGGCTATTTGACGCAAAGCATCCACACACAGCATGACCAGACACCAGAAGTTGGCGTCGTCCGGCTCATTGGCATCGAGGGCGGCATAAAGTCGACCCGTCAAGCGGATATTCGAAACCTCTGCAACCTTCTCAACGATAGCGAGGGTCGTGGAAATAAAGAGATCGAGACCATTGGCCTCAATGAGGCACGGGATGAGCTTCCCTTCGAGTTCACGAAAGGCCATGCATAGTCGTGTGTGCTGGAACTCAAGGGGGAGCTGCCAGACGTCTTCAACAGTAATGTCCTTGGCTTGGGCGATGCGCGCCAAAGGATACACCCAGGTCGTAGTCCAGAAGCGGAAGAGGGTCAGGTTGTCTTCCGGGCTGCGGACGTGGTGGGAAGGCGGGAGCCGGGGGTTACCGATATCCTCCGTATCCCACGCCGGGTTCCGGAGCGGCATGTTGATTATGGCCATGACGGCTGCAGCAGACAAGCCGATGCGGGCCAGGCGATATGGATCCAGGATTCCTATCGAATGTCCAAGGAACATAAATGCGTAAGTGGTCAGACCGGCGACGAGAATGAGCAAATATTGGAGCAGCAGGATGTGAGGTGCCATCGTCGGCCTATTAATGGCAGTGATGAGCACCACAGACAGCCAGGGCACGACCTCGAGCATCGCCACCAGCTGCTTAGGGGAGAGGCACGCGGAGATGATGCTCAGGATCAGTCCAGCGGTGCAGATCAAACCCAGAATAAGCGTCCAATGTGTCCACGACTTGCGCTTTTGGGGTCCGGGGCCCTCTTCCCTGGCAAACGGCTGCAGCCATCGAGGCAAAAGGGACCGGAGCTTGCGGCGGAAGGCGTACAGCCAAAGCACGGCGAAGGACAAGCCCGTCAGCCAGTACAGGATTTTGATGTCCGTGTTAGAGAGCGGGGCTGCGGGAACGACATGTGCGCCGAACAGAGTAATTTGGTCGGGAGCTTTGAAAGCGTCGGCCAGTCTCCCGAGATGCGCTTTTAGTGATTCGATGGTAGTCATCTTTGTGGTGAAAGGTGAGGCAGATAGTGCCTCTACTCAAGGTGGCTTGTTTTCCAAAGGAGCCAAGGACCGATGAACAGGACAGCAGGGCAATATTGGCATCGATCTAGCTCTATCCGAGGGGGGCAGAACAAGGAGCGGGTAAGGACCAGTAGAGAAACCTTCGAGAGTATCCAAGAGCAAAAAGAGGACTCGGCTTATATCAGTCAGCCACGAACAAGAAACAGACGCAAGTCGAGGCTCTGCTCCGGTGTGGCTTCTTCAAGTCCACATGTCGGAAAGGTTATCCGCCGAGTTACATATAGCAGTGCATGGCGGCGGCCAAACGACAAACTAGAGCGGATTGACGGTCGCGAACAACGAGCCGAGGTGCGCAGCGGTGCATGTAAGGCAAATTGAAGGCGCCAAGCCACCTGGTCGGCAATCACCTCATGCCACTCAATTGACAAGGGCCCTGAATAGTGACAATGGTACGTGTCGGCGTAAACAAACGAGCGGTACAAAAAGCCGCACAGAAGCCTCAAGGAATCAAGCTTTGGCACGCCTGAGCACAACCCGATGGCACAAAGCTGGCGCAGGGCTGAATGTTGACAGTCAAAAGTCGGGGGGGCATCGTGAGATGGAATTGAACTCAAAGTGTGGGGGTCGCATTGGGGTGACGGGAATAAGCGGGGCGCTGCCGAATTTGACGCCGGCGCCAGCGTGAAATTGGCTCTGGAAGGTATTGCTAGAGTTCCTGGGCCGCGAATCATGGAGATGAAAGGTTCGGTTCAAGCTGTAGGAAGTAATTGGAGCCAGGCACCGTGGCCACATACAACTAGGAGCTGTGGGCACGAGGCAATTGGTGCTTTTCTGTCAGTCGACCATCCACAAATATGTGCTGTTTGCACGTCAGTCCGGAAATATTCGTAAAAACCGTCACCTCAATACCGATTCGCAGGACGCCAATGGTATAAGCGGGAGACAATCGCATCGATTGGACATTTGGCGAGACGTAGCGTTTGCAAACACCGTTCGTTAAAGCGCGGCCGCAAAAGTGTATTGATGTGGATAATTGATCCCCAAAAAATTAACCTCGGCGAAACCGCGTCCTCGGACCATTACGTCGTAACCTCGATTCAATCGAGTACCTGGGTATCTAAACAGGCCCTTTCAAATGACAAACGCACCGCCCAGCAGCACCATGCTCAGCACCGTCACGGCGTTGCTCCAGCCCAGCGCCAACGGAGTCGACGCCTGCAGCGATGCGGCAGCGCCCGTGCTGGTGGACTTGCCCGCAGAGGAGGTGGTCTGCGTGGCGGTGGAAGAAGACGACGCAGTGCTGCTGCTGTTGTTGTCGGCAGACTTGCCCACGAGGGCCGACAGCTTAGCGTCGTCGGTGAAAAAGGCCTTGATGGTTGAGTTCGTGCACTCGGAGGGCTTGTCGGCGCTGCCTTTGACGAAGTTGACGGCGACGCACTGAAACGCGCAAAGTTAGCCATCCCATGTCCCAATCAATATCGATCAGCTCCAACACGCGGACGTACCTGGTACAGCAAGCCGTCCACGGCGGACGACACGACGCTCACGACGCCCTTCTTGCCAACGTAGCTCTCCGGTACCGTGACGCTGGGCTCGCAGAAGTTGCCCAGGCCGCTCTGCATGACGATGGGGAAGATTTGCTCCCAGCCGGACTGCGCAGTCTGGTCGGTGGTGACCCGGAACAGCCAGTTGCACTGCGGGTGCGCCAGCTTCATGGCCAGCGCCTCTCCGCCGACGTGAAAGTCGACGACATCCTTGGAGAAGTCGGGCGTGAAGCCGCCGCAGGGGGCCTTGCCTTCGTCATCGTCCGAGAAGCCAATGGACTTGGGGTACAAGAGCTCGAAGTGGGCAGACACGAGGCCGGCGAGGGCAACGGGGAGGAGCAGGGCGGACTTCATCTTGGCGGCGATCAAGGTCTTCGGGAAGGGATCAACGGGCGAGGGTGAGGCAATTGGAGATGAGGTCACAGGAGGGAAGAGTGTGACGTGCCGGGGGCGGGTGACGGGACTTATAAGACGCGGCACCCGCAGCCTGTGCATCCGCAACTGCAGGACCTATTGGCTCGACCGATTCTCCGGGCCATCTGTGCCGCCTGCACCGCATCCACGTCCTACCGCTGCGGCGCACGACTGTGGCGCCCGGAGATGCGGCAACGTGCTCGGGCCTAGGCCGCCATGTTTCGAGCTGGTTGTCTCGACCGCAAGGCTCCGGCACGCGAGTTCCAGGCAATTGCAGGCGCGTCCCAAGCCGGGCGCGCGCCAGAGGATGCAGCTACCGCGGGCTGAAGAGCATGGCGGTTTCGACATCGGCTGGCGTCGCGTCCGGGTCCGCCGGTGGGGGCCCCGAACGCTAGCCCCGGTCCCGGGCCGCGAGCGCCCAATAAGCGGGCACGAAACGGGCGCAAATGAGTGTGTTTGAGCAAGTTGTTTGTCTGCCTTTGCGATGGACCCAACCGCTTCCATCCTAGCCTGCAGGGCAAGAGTGGTGAGGACGTCGGCCGCGGGTTCCATGGAGAGGGACTTTCACGGCCACGCTTACCGTGTGAACGCTGGGTGTCTCAGGCCTTACATGCACAAACACCTCCGTCTCCACGACTTGCACTGTCCTGAACGGATTGTTGCGCTGGGCCCACACGGAACGGCACCTTGTGGCGAGCAGATTTGCGTGTATGTGCATGACGTGCGTCTTGCAGGTCGATTCCTAACCCTGGGCGTGTGGTGAGCGAGTTCCAACTTCAACTTGCTCAACTCCAAAATCAATAACAGCTGGCAACGAGCCGAACCACCCGCTGTCGTCACCGTGTTCAGTCGTTGGCGAACCTTGACACAAGACGTCTTTCTTGTCCGACCGCGAAATGCATTCGTAGCCGAGGCGCTCGTCATCTGGACTTTGCACGACGTAGCAACCCCTCACCCCGGCATGTCCTCCTCGGTCTCTTGAACACTCAACATCACAACAGCGCCCTCGGCGGCAATACCGGCATCATGAGCATGGACATGGGCATGGGCATGGGCATGGACATGCCCACTGCCGAGGTTGGCTCCGACACCAACTACGCATTCGCTCGCGACTACTGGTATATCGTCGCCGGCGTCACGGGCACGCTCGTCGCCATCCGCGGCGCCACTGTCTATGGTGCGAGACAGAGGTACGGGAGCCTTCGTCCAAAGAGTAGACGACGCGACGCCATCATGCTGACCTTTGACATAGATTAAGCGCCTGTCATGACCCCTCCGTCAAGCAGCCCACTCGTCCCGACGGTCGACTCAACCAGGCCTGGGCCACCGCAACGGCCGTCCTCCGAGAGGTCGGCCACCCGCAGTTCTACGTGCCGGCTCGGGGATTGCAATGGGCGACGCCGCCACCGCTCGGCCGCGTGCTCGTGCTGCTGGCGTACTGGGCCATGATCGTCTACTTCATGTCGTGGAACGTCGTCGTCGACGACGCCTACTACTGGGAGCGCATCGGCTTTCGCAACGCCTGGGTCAGCATCACGCAGCTGCCGCTGCTGTTCTTGCTCGCCATGAAGGTCAACCCCGTTGCCTGGCTGATTGGGTCGAGTCACGAGCGCCTGAATTGGCTGCATCGCTGGGTTGCGCGGACCATGTTCGTCACCGCGACGGTCCACGGGTTTCACTTCTGGACCGAGTGGGTGCTGGCCGACTTTGTGCAGTACGAGCTGTCCATGATGCCGCTCGTCCGCTATGGCCTTGGCGCCTGGGGCGTCTTGCTGTGGTCCGTCGTCGTTGGCTTCCTTCCGCTCCGCCGGCTGGCGTACGAGGCCTGGCTGGTCCAGCACATTGTCTCGTCCGTCGTCATGCTGTGGTTGCTGTACAATCACATCCCCAACAACGCCAGGTACAACCTCTGGATGGCCATATCGTTCCTCGCCTTCGACCGTGCCGCGCGCTGGCTGCTGCTGCTGTGGCAGAACACGAGGTTCAAAAAGCCCAACGGCTCGTCCTGCCAGGGCATGAGGCGCGTGGGTCACAACATGTCCATGCGGGCCATGGGCGATGCCACGACGGTCGTGACCATCAAGGACGTCCACTTCAAGTGGCGCGCCGGCCAGCACATATACCTCTGGGTGCCGCGCTTGGGCCCGTTCGAAGCGCATCCCTACACCATCGCGTGTGCCCACAAGATAAAGGGCACATGTTGCTGCAACAGCATTCAGCTCATCGTGCGTGCCCACGGCGGCTTCTCCAAGCGCATCCACGAGTTCGCATCACGACACCCGGAGAAGACGCTCACTGGCCTCGTCTCAGGGCCCTTCGGTGCACCGCCGCGGTGGGATATTTACGAGACGCTCGTCTTGATCGGCGCGTCTACGGGTGCAAGCTTCACCGTTCCCATACTGGAGTGTGCGGCGGAGGCAACGCACAGGACGTGCGTACGGAGGATAGAGGTTGTCTTGATGGCAAAGACCAGCAACGAGGTTGAGTACTACGTGCAGCGGGCCAAAGAAGCCGCGCAGGTGGCGCGGGAAAAGGGCATCGACGTGAGATTGCATGTTGCCATCACGGGCCGCAGCTCGGAGGGAGAGTCTGGCGTTCCGTTGGTGCAACTCCGGCACAAACGGGCCAGCACGGCGGCCAAAACAGGTCCCGTCGACACGGCAGCAGCCTCTGAGAAGACGGCCGCCTTGCTGGGCAACGACGCGGCCGTCGAGAAAGCCTCACATGCCAACGAGGTCTCCGAGAAAACAGGCTCGTCGCACAGCTCCGGGCGCACCGACCAAGCCGGCGGGTGTTGCTGCCGTCGCAGCTCCTCCTCCTCCATCACCAGCTCCCAGCGCAGCAGCACTGCCTCTAGCGGCGTCGGATTCGTCCGCGACTACGCTTCACGGCCGGATCTCGAGGCGCTGATACGCGCGCCCGTGGAGCAGGCCTGGGGCGAAACGGCCGTGGTAGTCTGCGGCGGGCGTGAGGTGGTTGCGCGCGCGCGAAACTGCGTTAGCCGGCTGAGCGATGAGCGGGCGGTGCACAAGGGCACGGGCGCGCAGGGGATCTACTTGCACGTCGAGGAGTATTCGTTCTGATACCGTCAACTGATTATGGGAGCAAGATGAATGGCAGGACTCATACGTCGGGGAGACTTATTTGCGGCGTTGGATGGTTTATGGGCTGGGCATTTATGAAGAGCGGGCTGCAGTACGGAGTACATGTAGGTAAACTACCTTACGCAAGCAGTGCACAAAGCACATCACGACACCACCGTTTGCCCACCGCGAAGCCCACCACATGTACGTTGTGTACGGAGCAAGGTACATGCATGGGGCGAATCGTCCAGCACTCCGCATGCACGTCGTTGCTCCAAAAAAAGGCACACAGCCAGCCCGCGCGTGGGGCCAGTTGCATAATAAATGTCAGAACCAACAACCACGGCAACACGGCTCGGCTGCGCGCATTTCCCTCACCTAAGCTCCGCACCGTTGGTTGGATCCTCTTCTCCAAAACACTCCGGCTCGCAGAATGAGATGAGCACGTCCTCGCGCCGTCGACAGTCCAAATGGCCTCCTGGCGCTTCCCTGGGTGGTCCGCACTCGTGCAGGCCCTTGCGCGGGCGATCAGCTGGCTGACGGACCTCGTCGCGATTGTCGTCTTGGGATATATTGCGCAGGGCTGGCCGGAGACGGGAGGCGCCGTTGCACCGGGTCTGATGGGTGTAAGTTCCTTTCTACTCTCTCGTTTTAGTACAATTTTCGCCAGCTCCTATACGGAACGCAGTCGGCTCTGTTATCTGCGACTAGCTCTTGATCTGCACATTAAATGACCGGCTGATTGACCAGTTGGCTGACCGACTACTGCAGGCCGCTGTCGCGCTTCTCACAGACAGCTGGCAGGCCGTTGCCCTCGTGAACCGCACGCTCGGCATCCCGCTCATGTCAGCGGCTCGCACCGTGGTGCACGACATGTTCGCGCTGTGCGTGTCGGCTGGTGGCGTCGTACTCATCATGCTCCTCGGCGTGCGCGGCGACGATGATGACTGGGAGGGTCCGCCGTCCGTACGGCTTGGGGGCTTTGGCGCTGCCGGCAGCAGGGAGTATGCACGGGGCACAGTGGTGGAGGCGGCGATGTGGTGCTTAGTCGCCATTGTGTAAGTCCCTCCGGCGATAGGGAGAGGAGCTTCGTTTCCACAGCTGGAGTTACGAATTTGCTAACAAGTCACAGAATCTGGAGGTTCCTGTTCAGTTTCTGGGCATGTTGGGACTTCTATTGGGACCTTAACAGGCAGCAGAGACGAAGGGCTAGGCGCCAAGAAGCATGGTAGCGGAAGAGAGTATGAAATTCTACGCAGAAAGATGGGCATCATTCTAGGTTGTAAAACCAAGACTTGGAGACGATCAGCGACGGCATTGCAGGGCGTTTGACGGCTGGTAAACTGTAACAGGAAACGACATTCCGTTAGGAGATCATAGTGGATATTAAGTTCAACCTCCGAATTCCAACGTACGAAATAACTGATGTCGACTATCTCGTCGGATTTGCTGTCGTCGGGCTAACACCTCAGGGGCACCGCGGTACGTCAGACATATCTGGAAGACACAGAAGTGTTGACCTGCCGTCCATTTGTGCATCCTTGTTCTCCCGCTCATGTTTTATTGTTGAACTCTACGCCGACGGTCTTTCGCGCTTCCCTAATCTCAACAGGCCCATGAAGCTAGGGAGCACCAAACACGCCTTGAAAGGGATCGAATGGATCCCGAAGTGAAGTGTGAGCTTGACGAAAATGCGCCAGCTCTAGATGTATATTGGCTACAGCATGTGCGAGTGTTCGATAATTCGTCCAGGTGATGATGGCTACGGTACTTTAAAGATTCCAGCCCCTTTAATAATTCCTTTGACAGATAAGAAACGGTATCTGGAGGTGAGCTTCAAACTTGACGAACTCGCCCTCGTCATTGTCGTCGGTGTCTGACGCCCTTGGCTCGACAGTGATATCTTGCCTCTTGACAGCATGACCTTTCCAGACCACATCGGAACGTTCCTTGGCTCCTGTGGCGACACATGGCAAGGGCCGCACTCGAGACCGTGCTCCACGCGTACGACCCAGCTAGGCTGACTCCAGGTCTTTGCTCCCAACCGTGGACGCCTCTCCAAAGCCGCACGGCCACGCAAAGCCTACGGAATTGCAGCTAGGATCAGGATCGAGGTCTCGCCGCAACGCCCCCGACCACTCCGTTCCCAGGGACACTAGAGCATGACGTCGAACATAGGATATGGGAAGGGAGTCACGACTGTCCCAAATGAGGCACAACTTTGCAATTGTTTGTACTCGACACTGGACTGCGGATGGGTTAAGCCATAGTAGACAGAGAAGTGGTGCAAGTCCTCGCAGCTCAGGCTTCGGCCCCTTTCTCACTCTACCTTGTCTCGAGGGGTGTCTTTATCGGTCTGTTTCCAGGCAACCAGTCGCCACCAGAAGACCCGTGGAGAGATCCACCGTCAACCGCCCGACGGGCGTGCGGGTCTCCAGCGAGAAGTGTCTCGTGGACAGGAGGACGAGGCGGCAGCATTGCGACATTGGTCGCCATACGCCTCATGCTGAGCGCTGCAGGCAGGAGCCAAGGGGTCTAATTCAGCGATGATTGCATGGGTGTCCTGCCGCTGATCCGGAGGTGGCTCACTTGATGACCAAGCTCTGTACCTCTCAGTGGCGAAAAGCTTCTGTTTTTAGAACGCTTGCGGCTGGAAGAACCAAGTTCCAAATGAAGAGACGTTGCCGCCAGAGGAAGCAATGCAGGTATTCAACGCCTAGAGCGGTCGCCGGGAGGTCCCATTGCGAGGCATCAGCAAGCGCCTTCCAAGACTGCGTCAAGGAAACAGCAATAGGCGCCACATAGGTTCGTGAGCGCTGTTTTGAAGAGACGGTCGCAGTATAGCCTATCGATTTTGATAGATTTCGCATGGCGCCGAGGGGGGGAGAGAGGCGGCCAACAGTCCCATTGTGCCTCGAGCAGGAACCGCCCGGGTTCGCTGGAGATGGCTCGAGGGGTCGTTTATCTAGGCCAACAGTTGAAGCAAGCGACTGTGAATATGCGAATCGCTGGTCGACGACGCGAGTTGCAATCTGCGGCTGCAATGTGAGCCGCTCGGGAGGAAAGGTGAAACGCCAGCGACCTGACGAAGCGCGCGCGAAAGATGTGGCCTCAAGTGCATCCGGGGCACTTGGATGGGAGTTGCAACGTGCAGAAGTCAAAACAATCGGAATCATGAAGGTTCTCAGGGACGCATGAACACCTGGAGCATGCAGATTCCATGGCCGCCTGAAACATGACGATAGCCAACGGCGGGGTAATCAACAGATGGTGAACAGACTGACAGGATGAAGCAAGCGGAGTTGGAGTTTAGCGCCAAGGGACCAGCAGGCGTGAGGCTCTGTCCAAGGGCATCGGCGAGACGAGCCAACCCAATCAAGGCGAAAGGGGCCTCCCACTCGACCAAGGCTGACCCCACATAACCCGCAACGCAGGAGTCTGCCCTGCGCCAGGGACGGGCCAGCACATCCTCCCGTTGATGGCGTGGGTCTCCGACGCCTTCGCCAGAGTACCTGTACAGTACGTGGTAGTTATCCTGGCGCGCTTCGTGCTCCCATCCAGATGGCGATTTGCCCGCTTCAGACCATGCGACAGCGACGGACCGGGCTGGAAATCAACCATCCTCTGACGCCATTGCTATTTGGAGGCCGCCGTGTTGTGATCGCCCACGAGAGCCGCAATCCCAGCCAGAAAGTTGGGGGCCGTTCGTATTGTCTTATTGTCGGAGAGGCATCCCGGGGAGCTGGCTGGGGGCTGAAGATGTCCTACGGAGTCCGTTTGAGGCAGCCAACATGGCTAGAACTTAGGGCAGGGGTCAGCATCGCGGCCTCCGATGAGCTAAAATCCAATCCAGGACAAGCGTCATTCCTGACGTAGCGAACATCGTGCTCCGTACATGGGAGAGGAAAGGCGAAGCGTTCACACTCCGCACTTGTACCTCAGTAATCTGTTGGGGCCTGGGCATGGGGGAGCGGCTTGGCGATCGGAACCGTGGACTTGGCTGTGAAGATCACCCCGGCCACGCCGGAAACTGCACTGGCAATGCAGTATCGCAGCAATTTTGACCGTAGGACAGCAATGAGATGCCTTGGGACACGGTTCACTGCGAAGGGGGGGTATATTGGCTCGACGCTGCAAAGTTGACACAGTAAACGCAAGATATGGTGGCAGGTACGTGGTCGGTGGGCACGTGATTGCCTGAATGATGGAGGAAAGGTCTCATCTCGGATGTTCTGTGCTCGTCCTCCGTACTCCATGCGGCTGATGTCGACAATGGCGGCAGCAAGCCAATGAGGCACTATGCCAGCGGACATGGCGACTCTGGAGGCGTGGTCTCTCTCGCGCGTCATCGCGGCGAGCGACAAACCGCGCCCGCGGCAATGAATATCCGACGAGCGGCATGGCGCATCGCTTGACAAGCCGGGCCGCGACACCAACGTGGCGACGACGCAGGACAGAAGCCACTTCCGTCGTGACGCCCATCGGTGGCTTGCACCAGCTGTCCAAAACCCGCCATTGTCCCTCAATGGGAGGCGGAGTCTCTGGGACGAGCGTCTCGGTGACGTGCCTCCCCGTCCAGCATAGAACCGGTGGAGAGGACTAGCGAACCGCCGCAGCCCATTCATCATGTGGCCACGAGAACCCATAATCTCACTGCCTTTCCCGTTCACTCGTCTGTGGCGCATGGCGTATGCTGCTTACCAAGGGAGCGTGCTTCTTTTGTCCTGGAGGCGAGAGGTGGTGGCTTGTCTTGCTCACCAGGCTCACCAGGCAGCACAGCCCCCCTGGCAGCTGAACAGCGACATGCGCCTAGGGGACGGAGCCCTTCGTTGCCATCGTCATCGGCCTGGTACCCCGAAATCTACTAAGCGGCACGGGACCAGAGGACCCATGGCAGGAGCCAATCCAGGCTTGGAGGCCTGCACAGAGCCGGGTGTCGTCGCCGTGGCTCCTGAGTCCTGCAACGTCCGGTGGCAAGGGTGGGCAGCTGCTGCACCTATCCTTCCCAAGGACTGTGCAGGACGACGGGGTCCATCTGCTCACGTCTGGTTTGCTGGTTATGGGTACAAGGAAAAAGGCGTCGCTGTGAGTCAACTGGCGCCCGCAGGGGACAGTTCGTCTGGAGCGCCGCTGGGCGACACGGCCATTGATGTATCAACGGGCCGCGTCGGGCTCGACCTGTTTGATGAAGCGCTCGACGCTTGGCGTTCGTCCACTGTCTGCGCGCAATCGCGCCTGCTGGTGGGAAGTTAGCCAAGAGCGCGTGCATATGACAGTGCAACTAATGGGAGCGCCCGACTGCGAGCCCACCTCCAGCGGACGCAGGCTATTTTCATCGTCCAAGGCCACGACAGCAGACCCAGGAGTTGCGTGCCTGTTTCGAGTCTCGCCTACTCGAACGACAATGGTGGATAGCAAGAGTCCTTGGCTCGCCGTGGCCCTTTCTGTCCTCTTCCAACCCCGTCGCTCCTGTTCTGTCCTGTTCCCCCCGTGGTACGAGCATTCTCGGTGTTGGCTGCTCAGCCGTAACGCCATTGGACTCCCCCGCCGGCATCGTCTCCACACGACCAGGGAGTCACCGGCGGACGGGTCCGCTCCTCTAGTTCTGCGCTGCAAGATGCGCGAGGCCTCTGCGAGGCATCCCTGACAGGCAGACACGGGAGGGCCTAAGAGCAGCGGTGGCAGGGGAGTGCGCGCATTGCATCCTGGGAGGCAGCACAACAAGCCACACACCACCCTCTTCCAAGCTCTCTTCCACTTACACGCAGTTTAAAAGTCCCACGACGCCGGCTCGTTTTCCAGGCAGCGACTCAACCTACAATTCACTCCACGACTATCTATTCTATTTCCGACTTGGTTTTGATCGGAGAGGGTAGAGCCCAGACGACCACGCGGCACCCCCAGCTCAGATCGTGAGCTGCGGCGTATAAGGACTCCACCTCGCTGCATCCAGCTGCAGTGAGGACGCCCTTACAAAAACCAATCTCCCCGTCCCATCGACCGACTTTTTTTCTTCGGCCCTTCTCCTCCTTCGACCGACGCCAGCTTCAACTTGGACGAACACGCTCTTGTCTGTTAAGAATTAGACACAGCCCACGTCGACTGCGAATCGACGTGGCAACCAACGACGCCGCGGGGACCGTCTCGTCCAACCACCGCGCTCTGTCATTGAGCTCACCGCGACCCGGGCTCTCTATACGTTTCACCACCGCCAAGATGTGCACCACCTACATTTACACCTACGTCCACCCTGACGGCCGTCGTGAGCAGAAGCGTCGCCCTGCGCTCTGCAACGCCGCTCGCTACGGCCAGGTCTGCGTCGACAATGTCGTCCTGCAGCACCCGCCGCAATACGTTTCCTCGCCCTTCTCGTCCTCGCTGCCGACGCCCTACACGGGCCACTTCCCGCCCTCGCCGCCCAACTACACGCCGCGCTCTAGCACGCCCAACTACCGCTCTGGCGACGATTCGGACCGCTCCTACCACAGTTCGTCGAGCAGCCGACGTCGTTCAGGCGTCTACATCAACGGCCAGCGCGTGGTGGATCTCAACCGCCGCGATCGCGACCGTCACTCGTCGCGGCGCGAGCGCATCGTACTTGTCGACAACCCACCTACGCCTCGGACGCCGCCGCAGACCTTCACCTTCCCGCACACCGCTCCCTCATCCCCCAATGTCGGCGCCTCCCTCCCCTACATCGTCGACGCCTCGCCGCGAGAGTCATCCTCGCGACGGCCCGTCATTGTTGACGAGCGACCCCGGGCAGATCGTCCGCGAGTTCAGATCGAAGTCGTGGACGCATCACGGCGATCCAGCAAGAAGCAGCACAACCGCCATTCCTCCACCAGCTCGCACGACAGCCGCCCCTCGTACACCAGTGCCGAGGAAGAGGAGTTCCGTCAGCGTCGAGCCGAGCGCGAGGCTATCCGGCAGGAACGCCGGATGCGCGACGCCCAGGCTAAGGAAGCCCGCGAGAAGGAGGCTCGCGAGAAGGAAGCCCGCGAGCTGCGCATACGGCAGCGCATCGCCGAGGCCAACGCCGAGATCAACAGCCGACCCCCCGTGCCAATGCCGCCGATGCCCCGGCGCGCATCGACCTTTGTCGCCGCCAAAGCTGCCCGCGAGGTGCGCGACCGCGAGGCGGAGCTGATTGATGCGGTGCGACGCCTCGACATTGAGGAGAAGCGACATGGAGAGAAGCGCTTCGAGCGTGACGAGGACGAGGCGCAGCGGGCGCGGCTTCGCGAGAGGATGGTTCCGCGACGGCGCGCCTCAGTTGGGCCGGGCAGCCGACGGCACCGAGTCCTGTATGACGACGGTGTGTACCGCTGGGAATAAGCGTTTTGGGAATTCTTGAGAGGTGTATTTTTGGAGCGGGCGTTTTTTTACAACTATGGAGCAATACGGGATCACAAAAAACAGAGGGTCCCCGAGAGCCACATTGGGACATGGCATAGCTTAATGCCGGGCCGGGATTTGCGTCGGGCTTGAGAATTGGAGATTTGATACCATTGGGATACTGCACAAGATAGAGAAATGAAGCGAACGCTGGAATGCGACTCTCGAAAATGACAACAGTCCGACGCTCCTGAGCTCGACGTGACATGTTGCCGGCATCCGCAGCTCGCGAACACCACGCTGCTTCCTGCAGACACCCCTTTCGTGTCCAACCACGCGCACAGCGCACCCTCCCTCACCTCACATCCCCCCCATGGAGGATTGCGGTCCCGCACTCGCCGCTGACTCACCGGCCGTGAACTCGTGATCTGCGATACGGGTCCGGGCCAAGTGCAGATGGAAAGGGAACACCGCGCTCAATAGACGGCGAGACACCATTGTGATTGGAACATGGCGTCCATTGCCAACCTCGGTGGCCCGGCTTGGCATGACCCCGTCGACTCACGAGGGGGCGTGCATCAAATGGAGGGGCAGCGGGATGCCCCGCTGCTTATCGATAGATATCCAGCCCAGGCTTCCGGGTTGGGTCGGTTCAGGCAGACGGCCTGGGTTGCTGTTGCTGCCTTGATCTAGCGGAAGTTGAAATACTGCGGGTGCTTCTGGCAGCGGCCGGTTGCTGGGCGCGATCTGAGTCCTACCTACCTACCTAGGTGGCGACTAAGATTGGTAGGTAGGCTGTCCTTTTGTCAGGAGCCTGGAGATGGTGTAGCAGACCCGAGAATAGCTAGCCAGATACAGTGGGGTCCGAAATGACCGTCCGTTATTTTTGTCAATTGTCCATTGTAACTAGGCCTGTTTCGGGCCAACAGTGGCCCGATTGGATGCGGGACCCCATAGGCACACGGGGCCCCCGTGGCGGTTATGTAAGCCGGGCTCGACACCAAAGCCGGCCACCGTAATAGACATCATAATAGACTTATCGGCAGCACTATAGAGGTACTCCTCTTAACCAACCGGGTGGTGGTAATGGACGTCGTGAGCCTATCTATTACGGCTCAGATAGTCATCGAGCACCACCTCGACTAGGCCACCACCACCACCCAGGTGCGAGGGGCCCTCCGCCGCCGCCACCGTTATCTTAGCAACTGCCCTGTTACGACCCTGGCATGCCTGGCAAGGTGGCCGCGGGAAAGGGCCGGCTGTGCAGGCGCCAGCGTGGGCAGACTGACCTCCCAGTCGGAATAATGATCGGACCGGCAGCTCGAATGCGCGGCACTAAAAGCGGGTCTAGGACCAGTACTCCGTACTCCGTACTCCGTGGTGAACCGATCATTGTGGTACGTACTGGGATCAGTGGTGATTGAAGGTCAATCACCAGTGATCGAAGAACAATCACCGGTGATCGAGGGAGAATCAGTGGTGATTCCTCGTATGTCACGAATGATGGAAACTAGTATATAGGGACCCCAAATTCCACTCCATAGCATAGATACCTAGCCAGCTTGCAACACGATCATTATCTCGCACATACTGACCACTTGGTTACGATCCTACGGATCCATCACCTGCCGTAACACTACGCCCTGACCTTTCTGCTAACATAAACCTCCGGTTTATCCCTTGGGAACCCAAACCGTTACACGAACCGAAAATGGCCCTGTGAGATCTAGTCTTGCTGTTTCACAAAATAATATCAGATGTGTCCAAAAACCCCACTGCTGTGCTCTACCATGTTATATAAACCTGTTTTGGCTAAACTAACTGCAACGTTTATGCTTTCCTCTCTCTTCTGTGAGCAGTACCTATTCTACAAATCTGCCAACCACTTGAATAACGTACAGTGTCACGCTAAGCAGTCGACGGGTCCATGTGCTGGCAAGTCCGCGACAGCCTGATCAACTGGCGGTTCGTGAGCCTATTGTTGACCCAATGATAAAAAAAAGGTGCCTGAAGAGCAGACAGGCTTCATAATCCCAGCTGTAAGTTCATTCCTGTTCTCAAACTGACGGGGTAGATTAGATCATGGGGTAACTTACACTCTGTGACTGTACATTAACTCAAAGGTTGCTCTCGATCGCCTTACCATAGAGTCTAATGAGACGCGCATATAGCTCTTCCATTCATCTTGTAGCTTCACTGTTCCGCCATTTCTGGCGTACCAGCTGTCGAAGACGCCAAGACGATCATATATCGCTTCGTACGTGCCGCAAAATGCATCCCATACCTCCTTGGTATTCAAATATGTAAAAACCATGCCTATAAATAAATGAATGATTAGTAAAACCAAATTTACACTTTAAGACTAGAAAAGCTCCTTTTTACACTTTTAGAGCTTTGTCGTCTTACTCACCCATTTCTTTGACAGCCTGAAGCTGATCGTCTGCGTCCATAGTGCGATAGACATCTTCTGCTGTTGGCTGGTTGCCAGAAAACATCTATGATATGTAACTTAGTTATGGACATAAAAGACGGCTGGAGTAATGAAATTTCATACGCTGCCTTTCATTCTGTTAGGCCTTGCCAAAAAAATGGTCAGGCGATCCATGTGAGCCTGAGAGCCGAGCTCGGTCAACATGAGCTGGAGAAATCCGACCCTCTTATTGCCAAGGGTCCATGGAAATGAAGGGTCAGGGTTCTTGATGTATTTTGATATGTCAACGCAGGACATCTTTTGTACAGGGTTCGCTGGTGCTGGGTTCTGTTTGTTCACATGTCCCTCGTTGAGCCATAAGGTAAAAAAGTCGCTGATCAGTTGAGCTTCGAAAACATGCTCGGCTGTCAGAGTTGGTTAGCAGAAAGTGACGTAGCCGTGAAGTGACAGTTTCGAGGTGAAACGTACTTTGATATTTAGCCCGAGCGAATTGCCCAGGACCAATAGTTCTCTTGTCGGCGATTCTTAAATCAGTTACTGCCCAATCAGAGCAGCTAGCAGACGAGTTTCCCCAATACCGAGAAATTGAATCCCACTTCCCGTTTTGAATTCCATCCCAGGGGTTCGCGGCCGCCGCAGGGAAGGCAGGATACTTGTACTGACCGCCAAGCGAGATTTTTGTGTCGTCGCAAACCGTCACATGCTTATATGACATCGTCGCTACCCCAGGGGCACGCTCTTGGATCTCATGGTATTCGTCTTTGATCTCGCTGCTTGTGTGTTCTTTTTCTCCGAGAAGCAGGTCATCGTGGCCATGCGGCTCTCTCTTCTTTAAGTGAAAACCTCCCGGCCACATCCCATCATCAGGATTGCACCTACTGCACTCACCTATGTCCCTATAACCGTATTTGAGGTCCATGCAAGTGCAGCCGCAGCATCGAGCAGGTTTTTCGGAGTCGTCAGTTTCGCAAGACACGCATATGGAACATGGAATTTTTGGCTTCGAGTAGTCGAGACTTTTGCCATCGCCAACTCCGATATACTTGCTTGGGTCTATATCCATGCCTGGGGCATAATCCCAGCCGGGGATATATTGGCCGCTATCGCCTCGAGTAGAAATAAGATCTTCTTCGGTCGTCGCGCCCTCTGCATCAGTGATGCCCCTTTTGGTGCTGGTGTTTGTTGCGTCTATATAGCATAAACCTTCGCCCTGGGGTCCTTGCTGCTAGGGATCAACATTTCGATCAAATCAAGACAAAGATGCACCTACTCGATCATATACCAGATTAGCTGCTGCATCGTCTGTCCATCCAAAGTTATTCCTAGCATTTGGTGACTATGTTAGTGTTGCCAAACAGCTTAGGATTGGATGTACCTCATCCTAGAAGCCTTACCCATTTTCAGCTGACTGAAACACACCCGTTCTGACAAATGTATAAGTAAATGGTAAGA
Source organism: Albophoma yamanashiensis (assembly GCA_001600555.1). Classification (NCBI taxonomy): domain Eukaryota; kingdom Fungi; phylum Ascomycota; class Sordariomycetes; order Hypocreales; family Ophiocordycipitaceae; genus Albophoma; species Albophoma yamanashiensis. The sequence continues at coordinate 148,244 of BCKH01000001.1, forward strand.
ATGGCCACTCGTGTCGTCCCTGCTTACAAGGTATCATAGTCGCTACAGGATAGTCCTCGGTGCTCTGCGTCGCCCGGGAAAAAGCTGAACTCTGTCATCGTGTTGTACAGCAGTTCCATCTGCAACTGGTTAGAAAAAGCTTTGTCTATTGTTGACTGTACTTACATTCGCTGGGATATTTGACCAAGGGCTGTTGTAGGCTATGCCGTTGCGTTGGACTAGTTGCACGTTCAAGCCGAACGTAACCTCAGTTGCAAGGGCAATTCTGCCGCCTACACCAGCACTGCCGTAGAGAACATTGCTGCTCGGGATGGAAATCTTGTTCGGATTACGCAAGCCCGCTGTCGCGTTGGGGTTGGCATTATCTGGTGGGAAATATGCCGTGAACTTTCCCATATCGGAGACAATGCGCGTGTCCAGACGCCCGTTGAATTGAGCAGGACCGTTGTAGGGGTTGGAACGATCCGTTGAGTTGAAGGTACCGGCTAGTTCGTATGATACTTGATAGTATGGATTGAACTTGACTCTTGCAGGCATCCACCCATTCGCAACTTCTATGGTATGACCGGAAAGGCGGACGGGCCGGCTGTTATATACAGCAGGATTGCCTCTGTGCGCTTTTTCGATGTCAATGGATGCAATGCCTCCAATACCGTACGTCACGTCAGTCTCGCCTCTGACCTGCAGAAACCCAGTGGCCTGCTGCACTTTCATGACAGCGGGAGCGCCAGATGCCTATACCTTTGTGAGCATGCCTCGCCATAGCCAGTTTGTGAGATGAGAGACTTACGATCATAGAGAACCCGAATGACATCTTGGCATCGAGAGTGCCTTCAACGTAGGCCGCGAAGCCCTCGCTGTAGTCGTTTCCATTGACAGCACATTGCTTCGACTTGTCCCAGAAAATGGGTGCGCTTAAGTCCTCTTTAATGGTTAAAGCATCCGCTGGGCTGTACTCAATGTCTGATTTGAGGTATAGACTTCGCCAGTCCGTTGGTGTCGGCGCAAAAAACCTATCTTCCAGCTTGTGTAGATCACGAGACTGGATGCCCTCGGAGTTTACGATAGCATCCCAATAGCCTTTGGCATTAGAATAGTCCAGGCGGATGCTGGTGTTATTTGAATCTCTTCGCATGAGATCGATATTGAAATCAAATGAGAAGTCATAGACTTTCGAAGTGGGATCTCTTTTTGCCACATCGCCAGGGACATGCTGATCTGTGTAACCATTAGTAACAGAGTGACACATCTTGAATATATTTATACTGACCTTTTGAGATTTCCAGGGAGATCGCCCTGGCGAACGTATTCGCCGCGCACTGTAAAACCTCTCATCAGTGATTGACTCAGAACTTCAGCACTGAAACTCACGTTATCTGGCATTTCGACAAGAGTTCCCTCGATGCCCTGCTCCAGGACACGGAAGCACCCCTGCACGTCTTCGCTCAAGCAAATGACTCTGGCTTTGTGAATCTTATCCACGGATACATCCTTTACATTTGGGGGGCAATCAAGGAACACAAATGGGTCAGGCTTGCCATCTCGTTTTCTTAACTGCGTAATGACATGCGAGTCGCCCGCAACGAGAAGAAAACCAAACCCGGACCCACTGGGGTTCATATTGCCTGAATCTGCATTGCCGCCAAAGGTGACTATACCGTAATCGGGCACGGTGCCAGCTGGTGGAAGGTCTTCTTTAGGAAATAACTTGCTCAAGTCGGTAAGTCTGAAGGGTGTACCACGACGACCACTTGCAACGCCTGAAACGGACGAGAGTGCGTCCAGATTATTATTGTCGAGGTCAATCGCCCATACCATCAAGCCAGCGAGACCCATTTTGTTAGCGTACTTGATCTTGGCCTGGATTGTGGCCGTATCATCAAAGCTTTGACTATTAGCATGATGCTCTCGAGTCTTTTTCAGATGCGGAAGGACTCACGATATCCAGCTATTGTTGCCGTAAACAAGGTATCTAGCTGCAGCCTCCTGGTCCAAGTATGCAGTGGCGCCTGTGCTATCCAAAATAGCCGTGATTTCTGTGTGTGTAAACTGTCAGAAACGCCACTGATGGGTACATATGGAAGGCCTCTTACCACGATAAGACAAAATACCTGCCGTGTTAGTGCAGGGCCCTGCAGCACCAGGGCCACTGAAAACGCAGCCAGGCTTCCAGCATGACGCATCTTTCAGGGTAAAAGAGCGCCCGTAGAATCCTATCCCTAGCACAATGCTGGAAGGACTGACTCCAACACGCCAAAACTAAAAGCAGACCATGTCAATATTAACAAAAGATCAGCAAGAGGCTCTGTAATACTTACCAAGTTAAGTGCAAGGTCAATCTCGGTCAGGTTAGTGTGAGAGAGTATTTGGTTTCCAATTGGATTATTGCCGTCCCAGACTCCGTGAAGGTCATAGGACATAAGGTTGATCCAGTCAACATGCGCCTCCATGTTCTTAATGTCGAAATGCCGAAGATACCAATAAGACGTCGGAGCCGTGAACGTAACAATGTATGCATGTCCACTCGCACGTATGGCCTCCCTCAATTCCTTGAGAAGAGCCGTATAATTGACTCCATCTTAATCAGAGCCACCGCGGTCTTCTGCTCCGGGGTACTCCCAGTCTAGAAGCTTGTCAGCCACGAGAACTATTGCTTGTTTCGAATTACAGCAGAGTCCAGCATCCACCCCACGGCCTGCCGCCAGCCGAAACCGGAGACAGCCGTTCGGGTAGGGGAAAAGGCCCATTGACGACGCGTATTGTTACAGCAGCTCAAATTGCCGAATACTCACCAAAATCTGAAGTACGTTAGCAATTTGGGAACATATCGGCTAAGCCACAGGACGGATGGAGCGATTGCGACCTACCAACACCGTCATAGCCATACTCGGACAGGAACCCTAGGAGATTCTTGATAAACAAGGCTCTGTTCGCTTGACTAGAGACCATGGTTGGGAAAACGTTCTGCCATGTTCCTGGGTCGCTGAATGTCCAGCCACCTAGGGCGATGATGATTTTGAGATCTGGGTTCCGGGATTTAATATTGCCGATATTCCTATACACATCTGAAGACAACCCGTCCATGTTTGTAATCCGGAATTCGTGGTTGATGTAACCGAAAGCAATGTTCAAATGCGTCAGCATGTTAACAGGAATTTCGCCGGGGCTCATTTTTCCACAGTCGTGCTGCGAATTCCACGCTTCCCAGTAGCCGACAACCCTCTTCTGAACGTCCGAGGAGGGAGCTGACGGCTTAGGTTGATTACAATTAGATTGGCATCCCGTGCCGCAAAACTCGGCAGTAGTACCGCAGAAGCCATACTGGGAGCAGCACACGTTGAGAGGGCAGGAGTGTCCTGGTGCAGCAGCAAGCTCACCACACTCGGCAGTTGCATTGCAATTAGATTGACAGCCCATTCCACAGTACTTGGGACCGTATCCGCACCAGCCACTATCACCACAGCAGGCACCATTGTAACATGGCTTATCTGGGCCGCAGGAGTAGTCTCCCTGTCCCGCTTTCGCTGCTGTTGCCAGTGCCAGTGAGTTGTCTCTGAGACCAACGTCCTTTGCAGATTTATCAACAAACTCGGGGACCCTCACTATGGTTCCGAACGCATGGGATATATTGAAAACAAGTAATATGCAGCAAGAAAGGAGTGTGAAGCGAAACCAAAAAGAATGCACTGGGAAGGCCATGGTGCTGGCGTGAGCATGTATCGTATAAATGCAACTGGATGTAGGTTAAAACTTGTGTGAAGAGAGGATAGATCAAAACAGAGAGAAGTAGACCATAAAGGGGGCTATTTTTCAACGTATATTTTTCGTCCTGAACAATATGCATGATTTGCTCTTTACGTGAAATGCCTGCCACGTGAGACCGCTCAAAATCATATCATCCTCGGCCTCGGCTGGAACGGCATTCCTCATCCAACATTGACCAACCCGATCGACGCAGGTCAACTACTAGTGGGTTTACGCAGGTACATGGATTGATACACCCGATGATCGCGGTGTTGGCTGAATAGGGCATCGTGTAACATCTGTCGGGCTGATCTGCTGCCAAAGAAACAGGTTTGGAAACCTTAGGAAACGGCAAGTCTTTCGGCACGGAAATTGTCTCGGCCAGTTCCGCTCCGAAATAGTGTAAGTATCCCTGTCGCTGCATATTTTAAAACAACCTAACGACCGGCAATATACGTCCTGTTGGTTGATCTCGTACAGAACCTTGTCTGATCAACTGCTATGCGTGACCAGATGCTCCTCTCACCAACCTGGGACCCTTGCAACTGCAGATATATGATGCGCAACCTCCAAACTGATCGTCGCTGCGGCCCGTGATATCATGCGTAGGTTGATCGGCTATGAACGAATATGGCAAGTCGTAACTATGCAGCCGGTACGAAGTACGGTACACGTCTTTTTGTTTGCGCAATGAGCGTAATTTCTGTTCCGCGGCTATTGGAGTCGGGAAGACTTGCGTCATCACGGACGTTCCTGGGCATGGCCGGAGGAAATGAGCCTTGACAGTTCACCGGGGTGCCATAGTTGCGGATTTGGACACGAGTCAGCCCCTTTCTACTTTCCGCAACCCGAGTATTGGTTCATCCATGGTCGCTTGCGCGGAAGTGCAGTGCCCTTGACATCAGAAGAGTGCTGCATGCGTTCCCACGTTCCTTCTTGCTTGTAGTCTCCCTTAGCTCTTCATCTTTCTTGTTCAGGACTCACTACAAGATGTCCGTGACTATGAATTGTCTGGGCCAAGTCCTCTTGTTCTTCACCGCTGCGCAGGCAGCATCCTTCAATGTCTCAGCTCTGTCCAGCCAGTCTATAAGCTGTACTCTCTACACTGTTGGTGCCGGTGACACATGCGAAAGTATCTACAGAGCTACAAATGCTACCTACGCACAGCTCATCTCTTGGAACCCGACACTCGACCCATTCTGCTCGTATGTTTGACGAGACTCGCAACGTGTTGTTAATTATCATAGCTAATATTCTGGATAAAAGGAATCTCGGGAACTTCACAAATGGCATTTGTATTAGCAATCCGCTTGGCGACTATGCTATTCCTACAAACACTCAAGGCGCAACGACTATCGTGTCGACGGTCGCGTGAGTGCCAGCCTGCTAAGCACGGAAGCTCGTACTAATGTTACCAGCCCTGCGCCGACACCAGTACCAGACAAGACGAACCAGTATTGCGGAAGCTACCATTTAGTTCAAGCAGGGGAGGATTGCGGTACCTTAACCACCAAATTTGGAGTTACACTGAAGAATTTGTGAGTGTCTTGCACCCGAATAATGCGAGTCCTTCCATCGCCCAATTCCTAACTTGGCCACTCAGTCTCTTCTTGAACCCTGAAGTATGGCCGAACTGTACCAATCTCATGGCGCAATATCACTACTGCGTGGAGCGTGGAGCCTGTTGGGTATATTTCGACATATCCAGGTTATGATGGCGCGACCGCAACGCGGCCGCCGTTTAACCAGACCGCTGCTACGGCGCTACCAAATATTGGTAATATATTGGGGAATTACACGTTGAGAATGCCCGTCATTCCTGTCGCCAACCTGACGCGCAAAGACTGCTACTTGTAAGAGCATATTATGTTGCAGCTATTTTAGCTCTGGCTAACTCATTTCGAAGGTACTCCTGAGCCGAGGATACGACAGATAACCCACTTGCAGACTGCTGGAGTCTGGCCATGGTGTATGGTATTACCCCTCAGGTATGTCATCTGGACGAGGACTTGGAGTCTCATTCTATCCAGCTATTTCTTTGCCAAAAGCTAACAAGCAAAGGAATTCATTCTTTGGAATCCATCACTGGATGAGCAGCCGACAGTTAGTGGCTCTGTTGCTCCAACCTCGACGGCGAACAATCAGTACGCATATCCGTGCACCTTGTCGCAGAGCTTTTCTTACTGCGTGCTTCTAGCTTCTCCAACGCCCGGTAAGTCTAAAACCAGCTGCCATTGCTGGCAAAGTCTCGCGCTAATACGTAGCTGAATAGACCCCAAGCCTACCATTGTTCCTCCGAGTCCTCGTGCAGCAGGCGAGATAGCTAACTGTACCTCTTGGTACGCGCCGAAGTCGTTCGATACCTGTGAAGGCATCCTTATATTATATCAACTGACGATAAAAGACTTCTTCGCCATGAATCCGACAGTCTTGAGCGATTGCACGGGAATGGCACTCGGTACTTACTACTGCATATCGACTATGCCTGACGGCGGTCCTCCCGCTGGCGCGGACGATAATTATCCTACCACAACCACGGACACGACTACGACCACCTCAAAGATTACGACAGGTGTCGTAACTCCCACGCCCACACAAAGCGGAATGGTAGACCATTGCGTAACATTTTATCAAGTTCAGCCTGGCGATGGTTGCTGGAATATTGTTCACACGAAAGGCATCGATCTGAGCCTATTTTATGCGTGGAACCCGGCTGTCAAGATTGACTGCTCGGGATTGCAAGCTTATGTTTACGTTTGCGTGGGCATTGCGGCCACCGGAACCACAGCCGTTCCCACTACCACAACTACCAACGGCGGCGTTGTCACGCCCACTCCTACGCAAAGCGGCATGGTGAACCACTGTACTAGTTTTTACAAGGTTAAGTCTGGCGATGGTTGCTATAACATTGCCCACGATAAGGGCATCTCTTTAGACAATTTCTATGCGTGGAATCCCGCTGTCAAGAATGACTGCTCAGGGCTGCAAGCAGACGAGTATGTCTGCATCGGCATTGCATAGGTTGCATGAGACATGGCTACGTGGGTGGGGACGATAGTTGAGGATTGGCTATTAAATTATACGGACGCCTGCTCCCGGGTTTCACATTAACCTGGAAAAGAATCATGAAATCCAGCTCCATATCGAATGTCCCATGTCTTTGATGTATATTTTTTTCTTCTTCTGGAAGTAACATTCTGTCACATGTAAATATCCACGTATGCATGTGGTACTACTACTAGCTGTGCTTGCTAGAGAATGCGTATTGCTTCTCGTACCCCTTCTGGCTAACGTGATATGTTCATTTCGTACGCTTATCTGTAAAACGCTTTCCAGCGCATCGAAATATGTAACTTCGAAGCTTTTCTTAAGAGTAAGTAATACGGCTAGAAATAGAGAGATGAATTGTTAAAGGGATATTTTGACCTCGATGTCTAATCCGCAAGATTCCAACTTCTAATTCTATCCATGATAGTACCCCAGCCGTAGCATTTCTGTATATGATTCATTGGGTCGCTCATGAGCCGTGTCAAACTCGTCCCGAACAACCCCCACGCCCATTAAGACCTCATTCGGCCCCCATACGTCATCGAATAGTTTTGGACCATCGCCGTAAAGAAATTCGTTTACCTCCTTGGTGATCCAAATAGCACGCCCAGCCATAGGCGACAACATTCTATCCAGCGCGATACGGACGCTCGGCCTCTCACCCACAGCCCGCTTGTGCCAGCCTAGCGTTTGGCGCATATCGTCTATCAAGTCCCTGTAACACCCGCTATTATCTAAGAACCGGAGGAAACTTAGCTCTACCGACCGTAGCGTCACCGGCAATGCAGCAAGAAGAGCAAGTAGATCGGCCTGCTGGACAAGAAACCTCGAGAGCCCAAAATGTCGTAGGTTAGGCCACTTATCGATAGGAAATATGGAGCGTAACGGGATGAAGCACTCCATACTGCTACCGCCATCAGGATCCTGCGTATTAAAATCATTATTTAGATCCACGTCGGTTCTGAGGCTAACGTGCTCGAGCTCGGTAGCAGCGCCCAGCGCACGTCCTAGATCACCGCTTCGAAGAGATCGCCAGTTTTGATATTCGATTCCCATAACCATAAGCGCAAGGTCAACACGGCGGAAGCCAGGCTGTTGGAGAATAGTAAGTAGATTATCGTATTCTTCACAAGGCTGGTCGAATATATGACAATTTAAGCCAGTATTAAGTTGGTGGACGTCGATAATGAACTCCAGGATACGGTATTGATCCTGGTATCGTATTTTCTGCGCAAGTAGATGCGTGACGAGTCTAAAGCCACGCCACTTCTCCTTCTCTGCTTCGACTTCTTCGCCACTGGTTCCAGCTTCCTCGACCCACGGGGACGGCCAAGGAAGCGGTTCATAGTCCCCGGCCGCCGGCCAGCCCCGGGGAATCGGATAGTTGAAGCCATACGGGAAGGCGCGAATCATAGGCGTCTCATATAGCGGACAAAATGTAAAGCCATGTGCCGCTGGAGAGATAGTAACTCTCCTTAGTGAAGGGAATCGCTGTAAACCATACTCGAAAGCGTTAATATCGGCGCCGGACGATATTATATGCCTCTGTTGCTGGAGTAATTCTTGGTAGTATGCCCATGACTCTCTGACTGGTAATTGAGCGGCGACCTCTTTTGCCCGTGCCTCATGATCGGGGCTGTTTATATCTGAACCCTTGCGCCCCTTTAGAACCTCTATGTTCTCTTTGCACGCTTTGCTATACCACAAGGGGCAGTCTCCTACGTAATTGTCCGGGTCAATCCCATAATAGACCTCTGCGTCTTCATCTTCAATGGACTCAACCAGGCGCGCGTCGTCCCAGATAATCTCGACGATTTTCTTACGAAACGAGTCGTGGTCCGCGATAGCGCGAAACACGTCAACATTACGCGGATTGGCGGATATGAAGACCCTATCGAGGCGCAGATGGGCTGTGTCGCGGATAGCTGAGCATGTTAACCGTAAATTTTTAATATCTCGGTTAGGTAGAAGGGACCAGATAGAAAAAAGAAGCTCCTTAGGGAGTCGAATGAGGTCGCTTTGGCCTGCCACCAATGATAATGTGTTGGATAGCCGGGACATCGTGAACTGGATTTGATGCGGTCAGCAACGCCGAGTTCTTCGTCGAGCTGTGTCGGCGTGGGCGGGGGGGTTGGCTGGGGATAGAGGGGAATGGGGGATTGCGCCATTTATGTCTGCGAAGTAATTGATACAAGTACAACTAATCATGGGATGACTGAACCCCGCACGAAGGGAGCGCAGTCTCCAATTCTAGCGTTAGCCGTACATACATAGCTCTGGCATGAATGTCTATAGGGCCTCTCCACTGTGGCGAACACGAGGAGCCGGTAATGCAAAGAAATGTTTTAGGAGTCCTTGGATCGTGGCCGACCCCCCTGCTGGCCTGCGCTGTCATCCCATCCATCCCTCGCGCCGTTCCACCCGCCTGCGGCTTCATACGGCTTGAACTATCACTTCGCCGACGTTCACGAGTGCGGCTTATCTGCGCCTCCGCTCGCCGTCGCTCGTATTCCCTCAGCAGTAGCGCAGCGCCGTCCGGCTCCGACGGCACGTGCTTGTTTGATCGCGACGCGGGTGATCGGCTTCTCGCTTCCGCCTGGCCAGATATTGAGATCAGCCCAGCTCGGCGGTGCTCGGCGGCAGGAATTCCCTCAAATTTAGTACTGATCGCTGCAGGTGCTAGGAAAGCGGAAAGCCGGCATAAAGCACGTGTTGTGATGTTGCATGTGACGACTGGTCTGTTGTTGGTTCTCGGGGCGGCTTGAAGCAGGAAAGAAAGCGCCTCGGTCAGTTTGAATCACGACGTTTATTAGGCATGCAGCCAGGATGGGGTCAGTGGGCCCTCGACAGCCTTGCGGAAGCTATGCAAGCCACAGCCGAACCCCTTGCGCAGCGTGATGACCTGGTCCAATGTTGTGGTCGGCCACGCTTCCCCGTACTCGTACTTCGTACATAAACAGTGCAAAACGAAAAAAAATATGCATGGAATTTCCTTGATAAGTCTATTAGGATGTCTCTTACGGTGGCCGGCTTTGGTGTTGGGCCCTGCTTACATAACCGCTACGGGGGCCCCGTGTGCCTATGGGGTCCCGCAGTTCCCAGTCTACGCCAAGATGAACAAAAATTACATCAAGGCATATCCTTCTCATGCGAAGTCTTCGTGAGCGGATTCGTATTCCAGCATCACTCTCGACCCCGCGTCCTCTTCGCCGAGGTCTTTGGCTTCGCTCAGGTTCCCTCTCAACTTGGATGGGGTCACCCACCGCCTGGGCCTCTAGTCCAGTGACGCATCCGGGAGCCACCGGTGCGTTTGCGAGGTGCTGCGGCAATACTCCGCCCAACAGGAGAGAAGGATCACATGGATTTTGCGCCGGCTACGTTATTCGTGGGGTGGGGGTGGACTTTACCGTAACGGCATTCTTTCATGCATAAGGTGTTTAGGTGCTGCCATAAAGAAATGACCCCGAGGTGGGTCTACTCTCTGTAGCATGAGAGGTTTGAACACGAAGAAGTATGGAGTACTTCCAGTGCTTCTCGACCTTGTTTCAACAGGATACACTTGTAGGAAGTTCCCCCGCCCCCCACCACATGGCTTCCCGCGGCGCTGGCAGTCTCAAGATCTCCGCCCAAACAAGATGGTACGACAACCACGGTACGACGTTGCTGTGTGGCAGATCCACGACACGGAAGACGATTGCGAGTTGATCATTCGGACTAGCAATGGGAAAGCATTTTATTGCACAGTCCTTCCTTCTGGGTTTTGCCAATCCCCTCAGGTCACGCAACAATACTTCAAATGCCTCAACCTGCTGCGATCTGGAGAAGAGGATGTTGATGATTTCTACATCGAAGATGCGCTTGAATGGCTGTCATGCGCCTTCGAGCCCTTGATTCTGCAGCATTCGTCAAGCCCCCTCATGCTCCCTCGTGGACGGCCGACTTTGTCTGAATACCTTTTCCCCGCCTCCTACGTTTGTCGCCTTGCTGCATTGGATGACGAGCTGCAACCATACGCTCTCAATGTTAAAGACCACGGTTGGGGCAGCCCCCTAATTGCATTTGACGATGCATATATCGACGGACTGGAGCAATGGACGCAGTCATATGACCTATATGACGTCGAGATCTGCTACGACCGCGATGAAGATGTCCTCATTCAACCGCCGACTCGAGTCATAGTTGAGGCCAAAGACGGTCAAATCACTTGTTTTTTTAAGCGGCTCAATACATCATTTGGGAGAAAGCATGCGGTGGGAGAGCTTGAGGCGCTGAGACGGATCGCCTTGGCAGAGCTCCCACCAGATGCACTCGTCTGTCGCCTCCAGGGTATTGTGCGAGCCAAGCGCGGTGTGGCAGGAATGCTTTTCCCTTGGATCAACAAGAAATGTGTACTGTCCCGGGCAAAGGCGGACCAGGTTTCGGGTTCGCTGAGGAGGCGTTGGGCCGATCAGATTTCGTATTCTCTGAGGCAACTGCACGAGCGAGGCATCATCTGGGGGGATGCAAAAGCCGACAATATCCTGATTGATGAAAATGACGATGCATGGATTATTGATTTTGGCGGCAGTTACACAGTTGGGTGGGTCGACAAGGAAAAGGCCGGGACGCTAGAGGGCGACATGCAAGGCTTGGCAAAGATTATGGATGTACTTTCCACTCACATAGGTAGGTAGTTAATAAGAATCAGGCAACTCTCAGCAATTACTGATATCGCAGAGGTGCGCTTGCATTGGAGAAGGTCCATTGTCACGCCGCGATATAGCCTACCAGAGATCACCGTAGAGGCGCTGGGCGACTTGTTACTCTACCAGCGTCGAGCCACACTTTCTCATCCGCGACTTGATAAGTCATCTCAAGTGATCTGCGAAGATTCACACACGTGCGTCAAACATAGGTGGCACATGATACCACAATTAAATATGAAATTGCAACTTCATCTCTATAACAATTTCTATTTTTCAGCGAAGTAGAGGAGAAAAAGGCCTCGATGCACGCACGCACGTGAGGACAGCTCCCTGGTCTCTGTCGTGACGGCTACAGGGTATATGGGTCGAAGCCGCAAAACAGCCGACGTTGACTCCATGGATCAAGGTTTTTCCCGCTGCCAACGCCAGAGAGGCCCATTGCAAGCTCTTGAAACTCCCGATCGACCTTAAGGTGCTTCTCACTTGGCTCTCTTTCCATTGAGCCCGACAACAGTCAGCATGGCACCGCAGCGCGTCGGCTTTCGGCTCCCCACGGCGTACCGCGCCTTCTTTCTGCTCCTCGAGCCGCTGTCGGCCGTCCTTGGAGCCTTCTACAACCACTTCCGCCAGAAGCGCTACCTTGAGCTGCTCGACCCTGCGTCGGCGCCGTCGGACGTGTCTCTGGGCACGTCGGTGGCCATGTCCCAGCTCGCCAACATGTATCTGTTTTTCGCGCTCAATGAGGCGCTTGTCCTGCGCTCGACGTGGGACCTGCGTGTCTGGCGGACGGTGCTGCTGGTGCTGCTCATCGCCGACTTTGGCCACTTGTACTCCATGTGGGAGCTTGGGCCGGGGATTTACTACAACGTCCTGGGCTGGAACGCTGGCGACTGGGGCAACGTCCCGTGGGTCTATGCCGGCGCGACCATGAGAATCTGCTTCCTCGCCGGGGTCGGCCTGCAAGACTCCAAGCGGTCGCAGAAGCAGCAATAGCAAACCTCGGCGGGCGCCCCATCTGAACCGTCTGCTGACGGTCGTGCGGGCAAGGCGGGCCAACTCAATTGACATCGCGGAGACCACCTCGACAGCTACGGACCGACGGAGCTCTCTCTTTGGTGGAAACAAGTTCGCCGTCGCGCTACTGGCAAATCACGTCTCGGACAGCTTACGCCGAAGGTTTGCCTACGAAGCTCCCCCCACCATTCCCGTGGGGGAGCAGCGACGCCGAGACAGCACTTACTCGTACTCATCGGCCTGTGGCGAGAAGGGTGGCTGTCGCCCTTTGCTGGCGATATTTTTTCTATGACGCGGGGCGGATTCCAAGTGCGCCCCGACGGAGCTGCGGTCCCGCACCAAGGCCGCGGGACACGGGCGTGGGGAAGAGGTCAAAGGCATGCCTCTGGCACACCTACCGGTCTGCTTCCGCATTCCTCCATTTCTCCTTCACCTGCCTGCTTCCTTTCATTGTCTGCATTGTCGGGCATCGGGCTTGTTTTGTCCTTAGGATAACATCGACCTACATTACCCTATCAATTGAATCGAGGACCAGGGCGCCTACGTCATGTCTTACCCGGAGAAGTTCACCGGTTTCCAATCGCCCAGCGCCGACAAGTGGCTCGAGTTCGACAAGAACTCGTGGAAGCCGCGGCCTTTTGGCGACTATGACGTCGACCTCAAGATCGAGTGCTGCGGCGTGTGCGCCAGCGACAGACACACCATCTGTGGCGACTGGGGCGGCTGCCCCTATCCGCTGGCCGTGGGACACGAGATCGTCGGCAAGGTGCTCAAGGTCGGGCCCAAGGTGACGCTGGCCAAAGTCGGCCAGCGGGTCGGCGTCGGTGCCCAGATCTACTCGTGCGGCGAGTGCCGCCAGTGCAAGAACGACAACGAGACGTACTGCAAGCACATGATCGACACGTACGGTGCACTGTACCTCGACACGGGTCATACCACCCAGGGCGGCTACTCTTCGCACGCCCGCATCCACGAGTATTGGTAGGCGCCGTGGTGAAGACATCCCTGGTGCTCCTCGCTAACGTGTCTAGGGTTTACCCGATCCCCGACGGTATCCGAAGCTCCGACGCGGCCCCGATGCTGTGCGCCGGCATCACCGTGTACAGTCCGCTCAAGCGCTTCGGGGCGGGCCCTGGTAAGAAGGTGGGCATCGTGGGCATCGGCGGGCTGGGCCACTACGGCGTCATGTTCGCGAAGGCGCTTGGGGCCGAGGTGTGGGCCATCTCGCGGTCGCGGGCGAAGGAGGCCGACGCCAAGAAGATGGGCGCCGACGGCTTCATCGCGACGGGCGAGAAGGGATGGGACGAGCCGCACAAGTTGACGTTTGACTTGATCATCAACACGGCCAACGGATCCGAAGGCTTCGAGCTCGACCGGTACCTCGGCCTGCTGGACGTGCACGGGCGATGGAACTCGGTAGGCCTGCCCGGCGGCGACGGCTTCACCGTCAAGAACCACGACTTCATCGCAAACGGGTGCTTCATCGGCACGACTCACCTGGGCAGCCGGCGAGAGATGCTGGAGATGTTCGACCTGGTGGCCGCCAAGGGCATCTCGTCGTGGGTCGAGGAGATCCCCATCTCGCGCGCAGGGCTGCAACAGGCCATGGAGAAGCTGGAGAAGAGCAGCGTGCGGTACCGATCATGCATGGTTGGATACGAGGACGCGTTCGGGGCGTAGGCGGACGGGAGAAGGATGGACGGGGGATGGAGGACGGAGCAGCGAATGGAGAAGAAAATGGAGCCGAGTACAGTCGTCTTATTGTGGATGCGGGCGTTGGTTACCTGCCGTATGTATACCAAGCCAATGAGTGAACCTGGATGGCCAGGCTGGTTGGCTTTCGAGTTGATGATGCGAGGCAATCCCCTGCATGCACGTGTAGTGCGACCTGACAAGCATAGCGACAACTGCACCCGGCTCTGCCTGGCCGAGTTGAGCCGGGTAGAGAAGATTCCCTCCCCGTATGAACCGCACTGGTAAGCAATATCGCGACTCGTCCGCAATCGGGCATTGGGCCAGTCACCTCCCGGCTGGCACCCATCCTAGACCGCGCCGCTAGAAGCGTAGCCACTCACAAACCACGGCCACTATTCCCCATTTGTCTCGCCGACACCTCGACCGCTCCGAGTCAGCGGCACCGACAACATCAACAGGCGATTTTTAAGGGACTGTTGGAGCTGTCGGCGGCGGACCCCGGGCTTGGGCTCACAGCCTTGTCGAGGTTCGGCGAGACGGATTGGGAAGCGTGGCTTGCGCCGCAGGGGAGGGTTAGCCATGCTAACAGCCAGAACCACGACCGGCTCCGCGTGACAGGAGAGGCGACTGGCGACGGCACCATTGCATTGTTAAGCACGCATTTCTAAGCACGCATTGTTAAGCACGATATCGAGCGGCCAGAACCGTCAAGCAGACCAGCCAGAGGCCCACTGTGCCTTGCCAGATGCTTCACGGACCAGGCGTGATGGCATCGTGGCGTGGAGCGCGATACCGGTCGCAGGCGGCGAGATGACTGGTTTACGCCGCAAGACGCCGTAATCCTACTGACTGAGCCGCTCGTGAAGATCCAACGATGATTCTGGCATTGGGCTGGGAGATTAAGAGGGCAGGGCGCCCGCTTCCTCCCAAGTGGACGTGACGAGGTGAGACGACAAGTCAAACAGAAGCAAACAAACACGGCGACAATACTTCGCAATAGCATCTTCAGTGTCGTCAGCATCGTCATCGTCTGCACCACTGTCTCGCTCAACTCGCAGAATCGGTCCTGTCCGTGACGCGCGACCACACATCGTTCCGCAACTACAACAAGTTCCACTCGGGAGTCGCTCCTTGCTGCAAGCCTCCAACCATGTCCAGCAAAATAGCCTCCAATCTCGCCGCGGCCAACGTGTCAGTCATTACGCTGCCCCCATTTCGGACACAATAATAACCAAGTATCAGGATGTCGAGCTCACTCGACGACACACCCGTGGCCCGCCTCTCCCTCTCCCTCCGGTGCCGCCGTGTCTGCTCCAAGGCGGAAATAACCTCGGTCGGCATCTCGCCGTCATCGGAAACTGCCTTCGCCACGTACACCGCTCCACAGGCCGCTCAGCCTTGGATTGACTTCTTCGATCTTTCCTCTAAGCGTGGGTGTACCAAGGCTGCCGGCTCGCACGCCGTCTTTGCTCCTTCAGGCCCAAGCAGCAGCAGCAGCAGCAGTAGCAATCGCATCGCCACTCTGCGCAATTGGACAGTCCAGCTCGGCCAGGGCGTCGAGTACCACCACGGGAGCACCGTTCTGGTGCGCGACTTCGTGACGGGCAAGACCGTCGTCGAGCTCAAGGATGCGACCTCGGGCCCCGTCGCCTGGAGCCGCGACGGGGGCGCGCTGGCGGCTGGCGAGGGCAGAAACCGGATCGGTGTGTGGGATGCGCGCTCGGGCTCGCGGCTGGGAAGAGTGGTCGGGCACATCGATCAGGTAACGCACGTAGCCTTCACCCCGGATCGAATGCTGGCGACGCTCTCGCGAGATGGGACGGTGCGCCTGACGAACCCGCGGACGGCACGTACGCTCAGCAAGCTAGAGATCGAAGGCTCGACGAACCCGCGGGCCCTGGCCGTGTCCTCTGACGGGCGCTCCATCGTTTCCCTCTGGGGCATGACGGTTCACATCTGGCTGCCGCAGGCGAGCCACCTGACGTCGTACGACCTGCGCGCGACGCGCCGCTCCGAGGGCTGGCCGCTGGCCATTTCCCCCAACGGCCGCTGGATGGCGTGCCGCACCGAAGAAGGCTTTGACGTGGTCGACGTGGCGTCGGGATGCGTGGCCTGGGAGCGCATCGAGGGCGAGGCGATGTATGCGAGCGGGATGGTGACGGCGGCTGCGTTCTCCACTGACGGGAGGGTGTTGCTCCTGGGGCGGATAGATGGTTCCGTGGAGCTATGGGACCTCGAGGAGAAGACGGGCTGAGATTGGTGAGCGCTGTGCAAGCAGACTCGTTACGAAATTGCAACAATATTCTGGGAGGCACCGTTGCGCCCACCAAATCAGACGGCAAAGGCCACCGTTATTTTGAGAACCTCGACAGCCGTCTGTCTCGACTTACATCTTCCCGTCCATGCTTGCTTCTTCTATGTTTGGCAAATGGATCCCCGCCGCCGGATCTGCGCGAGCTAGTCGCAAGCGAGTCGTACTTCATCCAGTGCCAAAGAAGCTCTTCTCTTGCCAAATGAGCATGACTGAGCCACCATGCAATGATGAACTCTCGTTTATTGTTTTCCGTGGGTTTGACCACGTCCGCGCCGTCGCTGATACGACTACTCAGCAGAGTGCGGCTGTGCACGCCCGTCAGCTTTGCAGCTCGTGGCTCGTTGCATGTGATCATCCCACCCCTCATCAAATGTCTGATTCAATTCGATTTTCAAGGGACAAATAGAACCAAGCCTCTTTCCATGCCGTTAAGGACGATAAAATTCTGGCCGTCATTATCACCGCTTCTCTATCCTCGTACCCTCTCATAAGACGCGTCCTCCTCGATCCGCAGACGGCGGGCTGTCATCGTCAACGACTACCTATAAATTGCCTTTGCACCGAGTGAGCAGACCGACCCATATTCATGTCGAGCGGCCGTTTGGCCGGGACTCAGTCGTTCCGGAGCGACTGGACTGCTTACAATTTAATTAGGGGATTCCGCGCAACATGACACCTAAGCTTGATACTGCTGCTCGTTCGGCGGATGCCTTCATTTTGCAGCATTTGGATCCCCTCGTTTCCACAGATAGCAAGTCTACACCTGCCGTGGTAACTTCACGATCCAACTGTTCCTCACCAGACGAGACAGGATTGCGAGAAACTGTACGAATAGAGCAAAGTGCTCAAATTGGTGACAGAGCCGTTGACGTAGGTGCAACTCGGAGAGACTGTGGTGCAATCCTCTTGATGCAGACAGTAGCTGACGAGCGGATTATGTTTTAGGCGTGCCTCGTCTGTAAGACAATCTTTTCCGTATTGCGAGGGCTATCGGATGGACTACCTGGGAGTATCGTACTTGGATCCGGCGAACAGGTTCTACAAGCCAATTCAAGCTGTAGTGTCCACCAGGCGTTGATCGCCTACGCCCTTGACTTGGATTCGAGCAAGATGCCCTTTATCGCTCGTCACATCAGAAGTGTGGATGTTCGCCAGAATGAATCTAACAAGAGCACGATAATCACTGTAAGAATGCACCCAATGTCTCCAGTTCCCAAACCGCCGATTTCTGCGATGTACCTCGTGAATGAAGCAAACGCTGCGGAGAACAATTTTGCAGGGAGGATTATTCACCCACAGTGGATAGACGATACCCTCCCTGGGTTGTGGAAGGCGACTTGTACCCGCCTCCACGACGGCTTGTGTAAACGGTTACCCGACGAGGCTTTGTCTTCTATCAAGCCAGCCTGGCTCGTGGATGTGATGCGCCAATGTATAACTACACCCCCAGATGGCTGCTCTTATGTTGCCCTCAGCTACGTATGGGGCAATCAACTCACGCTACAAGCGACAAAAAGCAACATAAGCCAGCTTCGACAGGCGGGATCACTGTCGACTAGGCATTCAACCATGACGATTCCGGAAACCACTAAGGATGCCATGGCGGTGGTCAAGCTCCTGGACGAGAGGTACTTATGGGTCGACAGCCTTTGCATCATTCAGGATGATGAGTCGCAAAAATATCGCGAAATAGGCAAGATGGCAGCGATTTACGCGAACGCTTCAGTCACTATCATGGCAGTACAGGGAGAACACGCAAACAGCGGTCTAAAGGGGTTTCAACATATCTCTAGACCGAGAAACTCGAACCAAAGCGTCTATTCCTTAGATGACGGGACAAAGTTGATCAAACATCCTAGCCAGCAGCCAGGCCAAGAAATAGGAATCGGAATCGACAATCCCATGTGGCAGACGAGAGGGTGGACGTTCCAGGAGAATGTCTTTTCGAGGAGGAGGCTCGTTTTCTACGGCGATTCAGTACGATGGGAGTGTGCCGCCGCCTGCTGGCGGGAACACGTTCATTTCCCCACGATGCCGCCGGCGAGCTACCCTCACGCTAGTAACGGTAAAACAGTGTTTCAGTCATTCCTTCCTGATCTAGATAGGCTCCAGCGGATCCTAGATGACTATCAGCCGAGGGACTTTACCTACCCGGAAGACGCTCTGCAGGCTTTCGCAGGTATATCGTCCTCGCTAAGCACATCTTTCGCGGGTGGCTTCTTATCCGGTCTTCCGATGTCCTTATTCGACATAGCACTCCTATGGCAGCCCCATGATAATGAGGCATTCCGCAGAGTTCCCAAATATTTGAATAGGCATCATCATCTCCCTAGCTGGAGCTGGGCTGGATGGACTGGAATCGTCGACTTCGACACGGCATCTGCGTCAGACTTTGTCAGAAACCAGTTCACCACGACAACATGGAGGGTATTGAGTGAGAAGCGGATATTGCGTACATTAGTGTGGAAATCCCACGAGACACCCACATCACCCGGAACACCAATCAATGCCACCATTCTTGACAGTAGGGATATGTGGTCAGAGGGGCGGGTTGAGATTCCCCCCGGTTGGTCCAAGCACGATATCTCAGAAAGTCCGGAGGCACAATTTCCTCCCCCAAATCCCAGAATTTCCTCTCCGAGGTTTTTCTATAGACATGAAGCGCATCCCGATTACGAGTTTTGGTATCCAATCCCGCTCCTGCGGCATGGCGACACCGTCTCCAGTGTGATCGCGCCATACATCTCGTGCAGGACCCGGCGCAACTGGCTTTTTCCAAGCGATGAACTTCCAAAGAACGGTAAATATGAAGGACCGCCGCTGCTTTCACTCCGCGATAAAGAGGGAACTTGGGCCGGCGCTCTCCAACCGCATGACGGCTTGAATACGTCCATTTGTGCCCTACAGGACTCAACCGCTCCGCTTGAGCTGGTGGAGATTGCCCAAGGCTTCTGCCATGACGCGACGTCTTTGTGTATCGAAGGAACCGACCTTGACGAAGAATTTCCCCCTGGGACATCTCTCGAAGAGATACGATGCCCAGAAAGGCCACGGGTAGGCGAATGGTATGAGTACTACTGGGTTATGTGGGTGGAATGGATCGGGAACGTAGCGTATCGTAAAGGCCTTGGGAGAGTCCATAAAGCAACCTGGGAAAAGCAGAGAGGAGAAGTTTTTGACCTGATGCTAGGGTAGGGACTTTCATAAGTATATGACGCAAGATGTTCTGTAGAGGTGCGATTTGTTCGTGCGAGCAAACAGAGATCCATGAATAGGTCAAGTAAGCAAAGAGCAACCTACAGCGGCGATGTCCCTTACTCGAATCCAGGATGCCATCAAGATCGGTGGATGCAACAGCGTGCTCCAGACTACGATTATAGATATCTTACCGCGTTATGTTATTATTACTCTTTATATCTTAACGAATATAAGTATTAATTCTTTTAGCGCTACCCTAGCATTCGTTAAGTTACTAATTACTATTCTAGTTATCTCGTGAATTTCTCGGTATTTTAGATAAGCGGCCTAATATATACTTAGCTCGTGGTTGTAGATAGTATACTAGCTTCCTATACGATGCTTAAGAAATTATGTTATTAAATCGGGGGTTTAGTTGCCAATAATAGAGAATTGATATCCGGTGCCTTAAGTAGAATTAAGCCGAAGCCGCGGCTTTGAGTCGTTTACAGGCTATCTCGCACGATCACACGTAAATGTGACTATCTGCTTCTTGCCGTATTCCCTCGTTAACCTTCTAATTCTAAAGGCGTAGCCCCTTGGCGCCGCCCAGGCGTTGATCGCATTAAAAAGCGCCTCACGGGAGTTATACTCACCTTCAGGAGGAAGGCAATCAGCTGGAAATTCACTACTACGGTCTATCTTAGGCTCTATAATAGCAGTCTTCAAATTGAGGTTTTTTTTTTTTGGATACGTGGCACACACACATTTGCAGTCAGCCGGGCTAATATAATTCTGTACGGGGCCCCGTGCAGCTTAAACGTACGGGGCCCCATACGCCTATTGGGTTCCTACATGTAGTGGGCCTCTACACATCCACGGTAAGCCAACGTCTTGTTTATTACTGGTGACGACAGACCGTAACTGACAATACACTAACTGACGCGTCAACCAGGTCTGAGCCTAGTAGAGGTACTGTCGTGATACGGGTTATGTAGTGCAATTCGTATTATGTTTCCCTCAGACGATTCAAGTGCTTCTTTTGAGTCAGACGTGTTGCTGCATCTTCACTCAAAGGCTGCAGTGGGCGCCTAGGTGCGGCAGGGTATCCGAACTGCTGGTTCACTAGGTACTTTACACCGGCCACCTGTGACTCAACGTCAGCATGCCATATGGGCCTGTCAGTACTGAGCAAAAGGGTCAAATGGTAATACCCACACCGCCACTTAATAATTCCGCTTCAGCCAAAGAGGCCTGCTCCTGGAGTCGCCTTGCCTTCGCCCAATCTTGAGAAGTGTCGAGGTGTTGTGTGCTGCGCCATAAGTCCATAGCGAAACTCTACCCCATGTGGTTAATATGTTTTCTCAGCACAACAATTGGAACGCTGCTTACGGGAAGAATATTTGGCAAGGGGCTAATCGCTCCGGATGAACCAACCGAGACAGATGGCAGCAGGGAGTCGATAAACCCCGCGAACGTCCTGAAGGACTCGTCCAGAAGACTCGAAATCCTTGATATCTTCCCGACATTACCGCAGCTATGCGACTATATAAGCAGGTTTTGCAAGCTTTGGGGGGATAGTTGGTACCCACGACAGCATAACGCCGCGTACATTCGGGGCAGATCTCGCAATGTCCACAATGTCGTCACTCGTTAGATCAATACCACCAGCAACTGGAGGATAGTTGTATATAACTCTATGTCGTCGAGTTTCCTGTCAGTAAACGACGTCTCTATGCGCGGTGCATGGCCTTGACGAGACGAAGACCCTTCAGGAATGATGTACGTACACTGGAACGGGCGATTTCGAGGCCACATCAGTGAAGAATGTCTTAATCGCAGTTGGAGTTGCCTTTAATGCGGCGGCAAAGTAGCTTGGCGCAATCACAAGCACAAACTCGGCACCAGCGGCTGCCGCGTCTTGAGAGAGAAGAATTGTCTCTCGAGTGCTCGTCGCGCCTACACCAGCTACAATTGGTATTCCGTGCAGGTCGTTTTCGTTAAGCGTAGAACGTAAAGCCCGAATCAGCTGAATACGCTCTTGGTGATCCTGGGGTTAGTGTTATTGGCTAACTCTAGGTCGTCACTGCAGTAGGAACCCTGACATACCAGATGCGCAGCCTCTCCAATTGTAGCGGAGGCAACGGGAATGACTCCTGGCTTGGCGACATCTTTCATTTCTGGATCAGCGGAAGATGATCTAGCTTAATGCATACGTAGAAGGCGAGGT
Organism: Albophoma yamanashiensis; assembly: GCA_001600555.1. NCBI lineage: Eukaryota > Fungi > Ascomycota > Sordariomycetes > Hypocreales > Ophiocordycipitaceae > Albophoma > Albophoma yamanashiensis. The sequence goes on from BCKH01000001.1 coordinate 170,151, forward strand.
CATTACAGATGGCATGCTTTACGTAGGATTCGACGTCTGCCGCAATGTTAATAAGGAGCGAGATTATGTTAAAGGAGGACGCGTGCTTGCCTAGCTCATCCGCATCGTTGAAGAAAGCTGGCAAGGGAGCATACACTCCCGGCGGAAGCGTCTTGGCCATCTCAGACTATTTCGACTTGTGCTTCACAGGCTTGACTGCTGGGCTACAGGGTTTGAGTAGCTTGGTTTTGATATGCGGTCATACGACGGCAGTCACGAAGTCGAGCCCCGGGTACTTATAAAGTTTAAGAGTTTTTATCCGCTTATTAAATCGTCGTCGTAGAAGCAGCTGATTAACAGACTAAATGCCAATAGCACGCAAAGCTCGGGGCAATGCAGCCTGCTGCTATACGCCGGCCTACAGGTGGCAGCAAGATTCTCCGCATGTGCCACGTCGTCGAATTACTGCGCCACCTCCGGGTGTTCCGACGCCGTGAAGAAACCCCGCCTTGGGCCCAGGCCTCACCCTCCCCAGCTCAGCCGCTGGCAAACTTTATGACACTTTGAGGGCGCGGGGGAATGCGGGAAGCTCGTATAACACGGCAGCAACGGCAAAAGCGGGAGTAACGCCATTCTTTGACTATAAATCCATCAACCGTCGAGCATAATTATTAAACCGCAGTCGCCTACCGTCATTGCTGCATCTTACTGCGAGGTTCCGGGGAATTATCAATCAAGAAAAGTGACAAAGCAAGCCCACCGATGACATCAATCGGGACGGGCAAAGCTGCAGCTCCTGTCTGAGGTGCGTCGTGATAAATAGTGCCTTGACAGCCACTGCACAGATATAGTCCATCAATCAACCCGATCAATCACAGAGCATCGATCTTACCACATCGTCTTGAAGCAAACTCAAAACCCGCCAATTGGCTGTTTGAAACACCTCAGCTTCTGCCTGTGAGAGGTATTTATACGTGGGCCCAATTCTCCTCGACAGGATCAGTCCAGCCGCTAACCGCACCATCAGCTATGCGCTCTAAGGTCTAGAGTAAATACACGAGAGAACAACTTTACCGTCAAAGCGCAATGGCTCCCGCAGCCCAAGGGCGAAAGATCGCAATTACTGGCGCAAGCGGCCAGGTTGGCAAGCATACTGTCGAGGCTCTCCTTAAGCACGGCGTTCATACTATTACCGCCATTCAGCGGGAGGGGGCAACCAGCAGTTTTCCGGCCGGTGTCATTGTTACGAAGGGCAACCTCGAAGATGAAGCATTTCTCGTCAACGCGCTCAAGGGCCAAGATGCTTTAGTCCTGATGCCGCCTCTGGCTCAGCTCGTCAGCCTTCAGGAGCCTGCCATTCGCGCGGCTGCCAAGGTTGGCGTTCCTTACATCTTCCCGTCCGAGTTTGGCCCCGACCCCTTTGCCGGGAAACTCACGGACGAAAATGAGCTCCTTATTGCGAAGAAGAGCATTCGCGAATTGATCGAGAGCCTTGGTGTCAGCAGCTGGGTCTCTATCGTCGTTGGCCCGTGGCTTGATGGCAGTCTCGGTGCAGGCCTCTGCGGCATTGACCCCAAGGCTCGGAAGGCAACGATCTGGCGCGGTGCCGACGCCAAGGCCAACACGGCGAGCATCGCCCACACTGGCCAAGCGGTTGCTGCAACGTTGGGCTTGCCAGAGACTGATCTCGCCAAGTACAAGAACAAGGCCGTATACGTACCGTCGTTCCATGTCACGCAGCGGGAGATCCTCGACGCCGTTCAGCGCGCAACTGACACAACCGACAAGGACTGGGACATCACCACGCGGGATGTGAACGATGTGGCCAAGGAGTACGAGGAGAAGATCAGTCAGGGAGATGGAGTGGCCCCTTTCACAAAGTTCTTCGTCACTCACTTCTTGGAGGGACACGGTGGCGACTTCCAGAACAAGGTGAACGCGGCGGAGTTGGCAAAGCTAGAGCAGTTGGGCCTGCAAAAGGAGACCATTGAGCAGGTCATCAAGGATGCGTTGCAGTAAATTTAGTTTCTGGCTCTCACGTCCTATGTTTGCTGCCTAGGTCGAAGTCTCGCAGTATAAGTATAAGTGGGATTTCTCCTTAATACATGTAGTATTTTCAACTTCGGACATCCTAGTATCATGCCTGTCTGCTCTATTCTGCGCGCCATATTCGCGCTTATCGTCTAACGACTAGTACACCTTTGAAACAAAGCACAGTACACCTATTCCACGTATCTGCACTGACTATGCTTATGCCTTGACTTGCACAACTATCTAGTTTGCGAAATCCGTGCCGCTAAGGTCATAAATGTGCCGAGTAAAATGGATGACACGGCGAACATTTGGGCGACAAAGTAGCTCCCGTCCTCATTAAGAATCAACACTCTCCAGATTGCTGGACCCCAAAGGTTAGCGAAACTGACGAAGCCCAAGATTATCCCTACTCTAATTCCAGTCCTGTTTGGATAGGGAGTCGTTGTTGCTGCGACTGCAGGGAAAAGACCATGCTTATCAGGAAATCCTTCGTTTGTAGACCAACTGCCGTTAGTTACACAACCCTGGGATTTCCTCCCCAATCCTACTGGCCCCTGCTTTCCAGGAAGTCCTTACGATGATAGACCAACTACCTCCAGTTACACAACCGTAGGATGGAACTCCCAGGATGGAACCCCCTGTGTTGTGTAGATTGCGGCCGGGCTAGGACGGTGGTAAGAAATGCATTTTAAAGGCATATGTGGGTTGCAACGGCGCAGAGTTTAAAGAAATCGGGGGGTCAAACGTACCAGGATCAATAAATTTAGAGACCTTAGGGTATATTACATACGTGTACAGTGTAGATTGATGTGAATCACGAACAATCTTGTACAAATAATTGGTTTGATATCGATGATGTTTCATACGCGCACTCGATGAGACTTGGCGAGATCCACAACGCTCCCACGAAATGGGGACACATTATCAAGTCGTGAATAGGGCATTTGCAATAGGTAACTAGAGTAGACGATTTGAGGAGACGAGAACATATGTCAATGTCAGGGGTGGGTGTTCAACGTGTAAGAGAGTTTCTGGCCGGTTCTGTGCTGTGTTGACTTCAGCGCGAAGCTGCAGTTGCCCGGCAAGCAGTTGTCAGAAAGCTTCTGCCTGAACTCAACAGTTGTAAAACTTGTTCAAATTGTAGGAATGTAGGGAGTAAAACCAACAAGTTTTCGGAATCCTTCAAACGTCCGGGTCATCATCTACCCGACCTGCTGACGGATTTGCCCGACAGGGCATCAACGCCCACAGCAGCATTTGCTAGGCTCGTGTCATTTTAGTTTTATGGCATTAGCAAAAACTCAACCTCGCCGGTAACGAACTCTGTTGCGCAACTATTGTCGAGGCATCGACGTGTCTTGACACATTTTCTGCTTCTTTTATTCGCCTCCCCAGCTCTTCATATGGTTTTACCCACCAGACCTCAACGACCTCAACGGCCGCACGTTCCCGCGATACTTCAGCCTCTTCATTGCGCTGGTAACGAAGCTAAGGATCCTGAACTCTACGTGATGGCGCCAATTGAGCATTTGCCGACGGAACTTCTTGTCCGGGTTGGAGAGCTAGCGGACAATTGTCAGGATGTCGCCTGCCTGGCACGCGCGAATCGCCGCTGCTACGGTGCCCTGAACCCACTCCTCTATAAGCGAAATGCATCTCGCGACCATCCCGCTGATTCTTGTCTTTTGTGGGCTGCAAAATCGGGTTGTCTCGAAACCATCAAGCTCGGTCATTTCTACGGCGCAGACTTGAATGGAACCGGAATGGCACCTGAAGACCTGGCCGCCGTCAATACCAGGACTAGAAGGGGATTAATTAGGCAGGTTAAGGAAACGCCCCTTCAAGTTGCAACGCACCATAATAACCTCGAAATCGTCGAATATCTCCTCAAGAATGGTGCTTCTCCTAACGCCTATTCTCGAGGTATATGCATTTGTATGGAGGGTCGTCTGCGATGCCCGCTTCACGAAGCTTTCTATCACTGTCCCGATGACACTGCTGCTGAAATGTTGATTGAGTATGGCGCTTATCTCGAAGGCTACGAGTCGCCTGCCCTTCATGTTACAGCTCACCTCAATAAGTTGAAACTATTGAAGGCCTTGCTAAAAATCGTAACACCAAATGCACGGGACAAGTTGGGCATGACGGCACTGCACTATGCGGCTGGACGAGGTCATGTTGAAGTGGTCAAGCTGCTTCTTGCCCGGCCGGACATCGATGCTGGTGCTGTAGGGGAAGACGATAGCACGCCCCTTCATTGGGCCGCAGGAAATGACCGGCTTGACATTACCAAACTCCTAATTCAGCGGCCAGACGCCATTGATTCCAGAGATGCGCACGGCTGTATCGCCATAGAGCATGCTGTTTCGAGCGGCAGGGGGTGCTCTGTAGAGCTTCTTGAGGCTCTGATTTGCCGGCTTGACCTCAACGATGCTGTCAACCGAATAGGGATACAAGATGCTCTGTTCCAGGCTACTCGCCAGGGTCGAGTGGATTTGATCAAGCTTTTACTGGACAAGACTAATGTCGGCGTGGGGGATAAGAACTCTGTCAACAACACGCCTCTCCACATTGCGGTCCAGAACGCCAACAACTGGGTGTCCCAGAAAGACAATGACTATTTGGTCAGCTTTCTGCTTCAACAGCCTGGAGTCGAGGTAGACCTGCTCAGTTCTTGGGGCACGCCTCTTCTTCTCGCTGTAAAATCCTGCAACGACCAAGCGGTCAAGGCGTTGCTCGACCACGGAGCTGACCCCTCAATATCCGACGGTAGGTCGGATGACGGACTGAGTCTCCTCCATCATTGTTTTAGACCCGATGCAAAGCTGCGACAGAAGACACTTGATCGGAAGACTGTGCAATACCTTGTCGACCGCAAAGCCAACCTGGACAAAATGTCAACGATGAGGGGACCGAAGAATCCAATCGAGACGTGGCGATTCGACGGCACGCCACTATTCTTTGCGACTGTATTTAGCAGAGATTTTGAACTGATGAGAGTACTGCTTGAAGCCGGGGCTCGAACAGACTCGATGGTGTTCGACAGGTTGTATTATGTCGACCTGTCCTTCCTCTCGGGGCTGTTCCTCCATGACTTTGGTGTTTACCCTTACGAGAAGCAGACTCTACCAGAAATATCCGATGACCAGGTAGACAGGGTATATGATCGCGTTATGCTCTTACTCTGTTACGGAGCCAGGCTGGATGCCGAGCATGGGCAATCGGCGCTAGAATATGCCTGCAAAGCGGCTGCGAAGGGTGTATCTCGACATGGTCTTTTATCCCTGCTGTTAGCGAATTCGTCCTCCCGCAATGTCTCTCTCAGACATGTCCATGATATTGTACAGATTTGTCGCAAGCTACATCTCGCGGAAGTTTCACATGACCCGAACGCAGAGAATTGCCAAATGATCATCCAAAAGTTATGCTCCTTCATAGACAGGGAGTTTTGAAAGACTGTCCTTTTCTCATTTGTACTTCAATTTTTGTCGATTGCTCTACGATTCGTCTTCTTTCAGCGTCTCGTGTTGATTTATGTCGCAGATCGAGGAGCTTTTTCTGGTTTGGCATTATGCCGCAGGGCTATTACGAAACGGAAATAGCGGAACAAGATCAAGAGTGACCAGGGCAGCCCTCGAGTGGACTAAGACGTTTTCCATGGACTTCGGAACCCAGTAAATGCCAAGGAGTGGGCCGTGACAGGATCAACGTGATGTAGGCCTGGTCTCGGACGACAAGAATTCCCTGACTCATACAGAGAGCTGGCATTGACTGGGTCTTTGGTAATGGTTGTGTACGAGGGTGAGCTAGGGAGCGTCATATGATATAACTCATCAAGCGGTTTCAGGTTTTGAGATGAAATGAAGGCTTGACCAACTTGACGCAGGGCCGTGTGCATTCGTTTCATTCGTTTATGGGAATCTCTGCATCAGGTGCATCTGTAGCCCCAAAAGAGCACCGGGATGTGAGCTGCTGTTCATGCAATGTCGAGACATGTTATAATGTCACTGAAAATTGAGGCTTCTTGGACTCTGACACATTGAACAGACATTGTCGTCTACAGTCAATTTGTCCTTTGTCATGACCTGTTTCTCGGAGCACATATGGAGCACATCTGAGGTTTGACGATCTCTGTAAAATTGAAACAATCCACGGAGTACATGATATTCGTTATCTCTGCGAATTCCGCGAGGATAATCTTGTGGGTATACGACAATGCCTTTTCCTCGTATCAGAACGTCAAACAGTATGTGTCTGGTCTAATCATGTCCTCAAACGCCCAAGCACATCCATATAAGCGCACCACCCGTACTTGCTACAACAAAAATTGTTAAAATGCTAGCACCTGCCCGGTCGGCTGTAGTGACCGGCTGATCGTGCCTCTGGAAGTCATTCCCGTGAGAGCCGGCATTCGGGTCGCCTTTTGAAGTCCCGCCGGTCGTGTCCGTGACGGGAGGCTTGCTGCGGCCGATCAGCAGCGACGATACGGCCGCAAGCACGCTCATCTCTTGTCCAGCGCCCGTCTTGCCATCGTAGACGCCGCTAGCCCATTTCAAGCCGCACTGCCGTCCGAAGGCACCCCCAGTGCACTGCTTAACCGCAGCGGCGGTAGAGTTCTTGAGAACGGGAAGCACAGCCTCGGAAGTAGAAGGGACTAATTGGGTGATGCTTGAATACCACCGGTGAGTGAAACCTTTGTAGGTCTTTTGATTCGTATCACAGGTATCACCGTTTTCACACGCGATTTCAACGGCAATGCCATCGGGAAAGAAGGTCTTTAGGCCGTAGGAGACCAGCTTCTCGGTTCGTTCTTTCCAGACAGATTCTTTCGTCTATCTCGATTAGCGTATGTCTCTCGTTATGTTCGAGAATTTTCACTTACAGCGTTATATAGGAATGCTGCGCCCTGAGCGAAGATGGCATTATTATATGACCACTGGACCTTGCGGATCACCTTGCAGCCGGTGTCGCTATCTGTCCCATCGTAAATAGCGTATGTCGAGTTATCCAGAAGGCCAACGTTCTCCATCCAATCCCACGTCTTAATCGCCCAGTCTATGAAAGTCTTGTTACCCGTATATCGGTGCAGGCGTGCGCCGAGGTTAAAGAAGCAGCCATTTGCGATACTATTTTTATACCAGTAGCCCGTATTAGTATACGGAATTTGCCAATGCAGGCCACCGCCACATAAGTCGTCGTGGCGCTTGGGATCAGCCTGTGTATTGAAGACGGCTTGGGCGAGAGCTAGCCATTGAGGCTTGTCCGGCGGCGGGTCGGGAAACTTCGCCTCGGCGGCGAGCATAGCGGACATGCCCCAGAAGCCTTGATCGTCGTTTCCGAGCGACAGAGTGAAGTTGGGAGGCTGATAGTCTCTATCAGGACCGACCTGAAACTGCATACCGGCCATGATCTCATCGTTATAGGTCGCATCGCCAGTCAAAGACCAGTAATCGATCAGTGTTCCCCACATAGCACCGCTTTCCCACCAGTAATATTCTCCTTGGAACGGCGGACCGGGCAGCACGCCGGGTATCTGTCCAGAGAGGTTTCCCTTGTAGTACTGCATCATGTCCCAAGCAAGGGTGCTGGCGCTCTTCTTGATGGCATCTAATACAGTCCGTCAGCAGCTGTCGTATGGTAACCGTGTCGCCACTGTTTTGAAGGCAACGAGGGTTCTTAACCTTCGGAGTCGAGAGCGAATGGAGAAGAGTCCTCGGCGGCGGTCAAGCTGCTGGTGGATAACAGCACTGCGACGGCGAAGGAAACAGCTTGTGGGAAGGGGGATCTCATTTCTGACCAAACTGGTCGCCGAAACGCGGCTGGCAGTGAAACGAGTGAGGCCAGAATGATCTGTGAAGGCGACTGCTAGACGATCATCATGCGCCGCGTGGAGAATGTGCGTCGACGTAGGCTGTCACAAGAGGTGGTGGGATGAGAGCTTCCAACGAGATCAATGATGCTTCTCACCGCGCCTAACTTCATACTACCCCCTGGCAGTTGACTCCTCCCGCGACACGGTGCCCGTTAAGGATTAAGCACCACTTCATTTACCAATGTTAGAGCCAACAGGCGCTACTTACGCTTTCCGGCCCCTCCGTCCCTCCAGTAAAACGTTTGGTCGACAGCAGGTGGGAGGCCCGTGTACGAGTACGACATTGCCGGTGACCCATGCCCGCAGGTACACTTGTCTTACCGGGAAGCTCGTGTCGTTCTGCATGAGACTGCATTGCCCCGTGCACTGCCACGGTGAGCCCCTCTAACGGGCTGCAGACCAACGAGAATCGGAAGCACCATGGGGCGCCCCAAAATTAGTTGCTTTCTTCTTTGGGTAGTCGCCGGGCCGCATTCAGGCTTGCGATGGGTCGAGATGAGCATGCGCTGGTGCATTCGGTGCGAAGCTTGGGAGCTACAGGCACTCGGTGGAAGGCAAGCTTGCGCCACGAGAGGGTAAGGTTTTGGTCACTTCTCTTGAGACAATCCAGATCAGTCGAGGTAGAATAGCATACCCCCGGGCCGGGCCGTTCTCAAATATTTTGAGCCTTTTGACAAGACGAAGCTCGGCAATGAAAGAGTTGATACTGCGGGCGGATAAGCACGAGAGGTATCCTGAACAGTCCTTAGAAGTTCCACCCAACGGCGGCGGCGGCGGTGCAGAAGAGAAACACACGGGGTCGCAGCCTTCACTCGATGCTCAATATCATTTTCTGCCGATCCTCTTAGGCAATTTCTCCAGTGATCGGCTTTTGTAGTATTACCAGTCACATCATAACAACTGAAATTTCTCTTGCCAGGGCATGACGCGCGTAATTGAGTGACTAAGCGGAGCCTGACGTTCGGTTCGGGCCGCACACCGCTTCCGCCCGTGATACCGGCAATACCACCCTGAATGCACAATTTTGAGGAGCGAACAAACACCGACAACGTTCGACATTACGTACGAGTATTTCGTTCCCTTTCTGTCTGATCCTGAGCCTGATCCTTTCTTTTCATCGCACAACCGGTTCTGGACCCAATGTGCACACTCTTCGTCGCAGTGAACATCCACTGAGCTCAAGCAATGGCGCCAGCTACGACGCGCAAGGAGCGACTGTGGTCTCGGAGAGAAATCGAGGGATTGATTGCAGATGGACGAAAGATAATCATATTGGGTGACCAAGTGTTGAAGGTCGACGCGTGGATGCCGTACCATCCAGGTGGAAATAAGTCGATCTTGCACATGGTCGGTCGGGACGCGACGGACGAAGTAACAGCATTGCACTCAGAGGAAGCACAGGCTCACATGCGGAAGTATGCCATCGGAAGAGTGCACGGAAGCTGGGAAAACTTTTTACCCCCGATACAGGGAGGGACGTTCCGAAGGCTGGCTTCGAAGGTCGCCGAGGACGAAGCAGTACGCGCTGAAGACGATGTCAGCTCATCTGGACAGTCGACGCCACCATTACCAGTCTTCGATACATATACCGAAGAGTCGGAGAGGAAAGTTCGTCTGAGGCGCGCAGGAAATGATTCGCCTATTTCTCGAGCTTCATCCTTATCCTCTTCATCAGTGTCGGAACTAGGGCAATTCACGTCTACGGAAGCGACAACAGCGTACGCGATATCAACCGATCTTTCAAAATATCCCCATCTTGATAAAAGGTCACAAGACGAGGTTGTCGCAAAATACCGTCATCTCGATGCCAAGCTGCGCTCGGAAGGACTCTACCAGTGCGCATATAGCTCCTACGCTGTCGAGTTTGTCCGATACTCTATTCTATTTGCTCTCTTCAGAACATCTCTTCACTACTCGTATTTCGCTCTTTCGGGCCTGTTTCTCGGGATGCTCTGGCATCTGCTCGCGTTCACTGTTCACGACGCCGGTCACTTGGGTATCACACACAGATTTCATACAGACAGCTGCATCGGGATCTTCGTCGCCGACTTCCTTGGTGGCCTTTCTGTCGGGTGGTGGAAGCGAAACCACAACGTGCATCACATTGTTACCAACTCGCCCGAGCACGATCCAGACATCCAGCACATGCCATTTTTCGCCATCTCGTCTCGGTTCTTTTCTTCGCTGCGCTCGACATACTACGACCGCACCATGCACTTTGACGCTGCGGCGCAATTCTTGATCAAGCACCAGCATTATCTCTACTACCCCATACTCCTGTTGGGGCGTTTCAACCTGTACCGCCTAGCCTGGTCATATCTGCTAGACCCGGCGCAAGCGCCCCGCAAAGGCTCAGCGTGGTGGCATCGCTACCTCGAGATGGCCGGTCAGGTTTTCTTCTGGTACTGGTACGGCTACCGAACGCTGTACCTCTCGATACCAACGTGGTCATCACGCCTCGCGTTTCTGCTTATCTCTCACATGGTCACCGGCCCGCTGCACGTACAACTGACACTCAGTCACTTCGCCATGTCGAGTGCGGATCTGGGAATGCACGAGTCTTTTGCTCAGAAGATGGTACGGACAACGATGGACGTCGATTGCCCGCCTTGGTTGGACTTTGTGCATGGTGGTCTCCAATACCAAGTCGTCCACCATCTGTTCCCTCGTCTCCCAAGACACAACTTGCGCCGGGCGCAAAAGTACGTTAAAGACTTTTGTGATGACGCTGGCCTTCCTTATGTCATTTTTGGCTTTACGCGGGGCAACAAGGAAGTCATTAGCAGGCTCGGCGAGGTCGCCGAACAATTAAGGGTACTGGAGGAGTGCAGAAAAGTTGCCGCGAAGGATTTGTTTGAGTGTCGCGACGCGCATTGAGCTTGACGTACAGACATTACAGACGGTCATGTAACTAGCGAGTCTGTACATGCTCAAGAGCCACAGAACCCAGAGATTATTTACCGTGCATAGCATGGGCTGGGGGGGGGGCCGCCTTGGATGGATAGAAGGCAGAAAGAATTTCACTGGTCGCAGCCGGCCTCTATTTGACGTTGCCGTGGTTGCCGAACCCTTCCTGCTCGTATCTGCAGGGAGCATGCACGCCTGCTCAAGCTGGTCTGGCACTGGTCGGCCAGAACGGAATCTAATTAATAACGCAGAATAGGTCTAGGCTCCGCGCATCCCGCCAAGTTTTGCCCCTGCTCCCAACACTCCCAGCGGAGAACCCTTGTCATTCTGTAAAGGCTGTTTCTCCGGAGCATGGCTCCGTTCGACGGAGCGGTCCGCATGAAACGCAGCTCAGCCACACACGGCTCAAGGGCCGCGCAGCGAGCCCTGTCAGCATCAGGGCCGGCTGAGATTGGAGCGGTCCCCCTGTCAGAATACGACAAGTTGGATGAGTTAGAATCACTGTTGGTCTTCTGCAACTGGGGCTTTTCGGCGCCTTTGGTCTGCACTGCCATGCATAGGCAGCCAAACTCATCCCCCTTCTGCCCCTCTGCCGCTGAGCATCCATTCAAGCTCTTTGATCCTCACAAGACAAGACGTACAGATCAAGTCTATCAGTATTTGCCCAGCATAGACATGCTTTTTCCAACCACGGCCCTTCGTTTCCTTCTTTAAGCGGCCCTTTTACTCAACACTCAAGTCTGAGACGGCTGTGGCCAGGTCTCTTCGGCAGGCACCGTCGCATGGAAGAAGAGCGAACAAGCCCTCCAACAACAGCGATCGCGCTCACCGCACACAAATCACCTTCACCAATTACGTTGATAGAAAGTCGACTGAGGCGAAGTAATTGTAGGAGGGCGATGACTAGCCCGCCAACCGAAAACTTGTCAAGATGCGGTCCTTTGTGAGGGGGCCTTTGATGCTCCTCACCTTGACAGCGCCAGGAATCTCGCTTGCCTCGGACGAGAGGTTGCTCATGTCCAAGTCCCTCAATACTTGTCAGCAGGAAAACAACTTCACCGCCTCGCTGTTCAACGTGGTATACACACCTAGCAACAATTCGGCCGTTGTTTCAATGTCAATCACGTCGTCTATACAGGGCAAAGTACTCTTTGATGTTGGAATTTCCGCCTACGGCTACCAATTCTTGCGCCGCACGCTCAACCCCTGCGAAATGAACCTTCCTGGCTTCTGCCCTATGATGGGTGGTGGCCACAACTCCATTACCTTTAACCTTGATGTGGGAAAGGACGCCGCCAGCCAAATTCCCGACATCGCTTATACTATTCCGGACCTCGATGCTAGCGTTCGAGTTTACGTAAATCTAACCGCCACTGGAGAGAGTGTGGCCTGCCTCGAGGCTGAAGTTTCCAACGGCAAGACGGTAAATCTGTTGGGGGTCAAATGGGCAACCGCTGTTATCGCCGGTCTAGCCTTTCTATCGTCCGCCGTCGTCAGTGGCCTCGGCCACTCAAATACAGCCGCCCACATTGCTGTCAATTCGCTGTCACTCTTTGGCTATTTTCAGGCACAGGCTATGGTTGGCCTCACGGGAATTCATTTGCCTCCCATTGTCCAAGCCTGGGTCCTGAACTTCCAGTGGTCTATGGGCATTATCCGCGCTGACTTCTTACAAAATATTTTCACCTGGTATCAGCGCGCTACTGGCGGCACTCCGTCGCAAATTATCGATTCCCTCACTGTTGTTTCCGTCCAAGTGGCCAAGCGATCTTTGGGTTCTGCTGGAGGCCCTGGTCCTGCCGTGTTCAGTCGTTTTCTGGTTACAATGGCTAAGGCTGCGGCGACCGCCTCCTCCAAGCTAAAGAAGCGGGATAACGTCACAACCGGTTCCGGTGCTTACATCGTATACGGCATACAGAGAGTCGCCTTCCAGTCAAGGATTGAGACAACTAATCTATTTCTGACTGGCCTTACCTCCTTATACGTCATCATCCTCTTTACCGTCCTTATCGCTGTTGCCTTCAAGGGTGTCTGCGAGCTTTCTATCAAGTATAAGTGGATGCATAACAACACTTTCTTGGATTTCCGCATGGGCTGGCCGAATATCCTCAAAGGCATCCTCTTCCGCATTATCCTTATCAGCTTCCCGCAGATATGCATTTTATCCCTCTGGGAATTCACTCAGGCTGACTCTACCGGTCTGATTGTGTTTGCCGCTTTCTTTTTCTTCAGCGTTACCTGTGCCCTCGCCTGGGGCGCTAGCAGAGTCATTCGTCTTGCCCGCCGCTCTATCGTCATGCACAGGAGTCCGGATTATATCCTCTTTTCGGATAGTCAAATCCTTAACAAATGGGGTTTCCTTTATATTCAGTTCCGTGCCTCGGCCTACTACTTTATTGTCCCTGTCCTCGGATATATCCTTATTAAGGCTATACTCGTTGCTTTGGCCCAGAAGAGCGGTACCACTCAGGCCATTGGTTTCGTTATCATCGAGGCCGCGGCGTTGATCACTGCCACGGTTTTACGTCCTTGGATGGACAAGAGTACTAACTCGCTTAACGTTGCTATCTGCGTTGTTAATTTTCTAAACTCTGTATTTCTCCTTATTTTCGCTAACATGTTTGACGCCCCAGTCATTGTGGCTGGTGTTGTGGGTGTCGTTCTTTTTGTCCTTAATGCCGCGTTCTCACTTGTCCTCATCGTGATGGTCATTATATCAACGGCGATCACATTTTTTCGCAAAAATCCTGATGCTCGCTACCGGTTCATGACCGACGACCGCACTTCATTCATGAAATCGCAAAATCAGTTGACCAGCACAGAGCTTGACGCCCTAGCTGCCACAGCTCGAGGCGGCCATGCAGACCACAACTCGCATCTTGACCTCGACGACAACGAGTCGCTAACTTCTGATGATTTGCGACACCAAAAGAACCCGAAGCATGCCGGCTCTGCTTCTGGCCCACGTCGGTATCTCTACCGAGCAGATGGGGTGCAACCTCCGGTTAAACCTTCAATACCTCTCTTCCCTGCCTTTGAACAACGACCCAAGAGTCGCTCAGCATAAATGGCTCGTGTATACTAGCAGAATATATTTGATTGGCTACAGTTTCTTCTGTCTTTCATGTATTAAGTATATACACTGAAGCTCTTTGCGAGGACATTAATTGAGGATTAATACCAAACAGAAGGAAAATGTGATCAACTGCCTTTAGCGATTCGAAATGAATTATAGAATAGCGTCAATGGTGACTAAATTTCGTTCCACGGCGTTTTATCTTTTCCTTCTCTCAGCGTAAATCCGAAAATGTGTCAAATTGTATTTGGACAATGTTGATATCAAGCCTACCTTGCAGCTACGCGGGACAGCAGAATATATATGCTTTCACCAGAAGAATAGTACATGTAGGTATTAATACCTCGTGGATGATTCTGAGAAACGACGTATAGCAAACGGACAGGCGCAGTGGCAATACGTATTTCACTGAGAGATATCGCGACCGCGGCGAGTTGTCTGTCTTAACGGCACCTGCCATGCAACACAACACCACCGCACACCTTAACCGCAATGCAAATGCATTCTCTCGTATTGAGCTAAATGATTTTTTTTCTTCGTTTATCTCATGTTCTATCTGGCCGAGTACATAGTATTTTCAGATCCCTTGCGTCGTCTGTTAAGGTTTCATTTTGAATCTGTAGGGTAGCGGTATGACGAAGTGCCCAGTTCGGTAAGTGGGTCGCCGAATCGCTGGTCCGTGTCCGTCTCGGCTTTACGGGCATCGGGCTCCCTAAAGCCGTAGGGTGGCTTCGGCGCTGTGATCATGACGAAAGACCGACGGCATTTGAAGAGATCGGACGCTTCAATTCCATGAATCTTAAACACGCAGGTAAACATGGTGGGACATAAAAAGGATTTTGCCAACGGCATTCTGCTCGACCTCATGAGTCCAATATGGCCATTGCCTTCGCTCTGAGGCTATCCGCAGTCATAAAAAAACAAGTCATGCTCATTGTCTCTCTCCCTATACGAAGCCCTTGAAGCCCATCTCACGACTTCAGGATGTCTCTCTCCGGCAAAGTCATTCTCGTCACCGGCAGCTCTGATGGCATAGGCAAAGCCTGCGTCGAGCGGCTCGCCCACGACGGTGCCAGCGTTGTCGTCAATTACAACCGCAACGCTGCCTCGGCAAACGCTATCGTCTCGTCCATTGGTGCAGACCGTGCACTCGCTGTGCAGGCTGATGTGTCGACGCTCGAGGGCGTAGGCAGGCTTGTCGATGAGGCCATTGCCAAGTTTGGGAAGCTGGATGCAGTTATGGCGAATGCGGGTATGATGCTGATGCGAAACGTGGAAAATACAGCAGAGGAGGATTTCAACCAGTGCTTCGACCTCAATGTCAAGGGCCCATATTTCCTCGCGCAGGTACGTCCTACCTCACAACATGCGTCCTCTCCACGCAGTCTGCTAACGGCCATGCAGAAGGTTGTCCCACACATGCCTCCCGGTGGACGCATCATCTTCGTCTCGACCGGCATCTGCCACTTCTCCAGCGTAACGCCCGACTATTTGCTCTACGCGGCGACCAAGGGTGCCATTGAGCAGATGACTCGGGTCATGGCCAAAGGGCTCGCGGCCAAGGGCATCACCGTCAACGCCGTTGGGCCAGGCCCTACGGCGACTGACTTCTTCTTCCGTGGCAAGTCAGAAGGTATGATTGAGGGCATGAAGAAGGCGAATCCGTTTGGACGTTTGGGCGAGCCGTCCGACATTGCGGGTGTTGTGGCATTTTTGTGTGGCAAGGACAGCAGCTGGGTTAGTGGGCAGACGTACTTGGTAAACGGGGCGATGATGGTGTAAGTGACACCGTCGCTGTTGGATGTCGGTTCAATCGATTCGCCTGAAGAGACCGAACTTGCGAGTAAGGCATTTTCCATGAGCAAATACAAAGCCCATCCTCTGCGCAAGTTTGCTACCTACATGAAGTAAGGAGCGCATGATGCTTGCCATTCTAGTCATTCTACGACTTTCGACCTAGATGAATGGTCAGTCATACTCGATGGCGTTCATGTAGTCGCCACTGAGTAGCTACATGTACCCAATGTCCACGCAGGTTCCCCGCCCGTTGTGCTCCCGAGAAGTCCGGGTATATCTTGTTGACAGATCGGCAGCCAACGTACTATGAAGCCTCTTTTCGCACGTCTTTCCTGTTTCGTCGCTTTTTTACCTCAACTTCGGGGCTAGAGGCCTGATCTGGCTACATAGTAATTATTTTCAGTGTTTCCAGGGCTTGGATGTATGTGGGTCAAAAGCTCAGATTTAGATTAATCCGTGGGGGCACCACGCTGTGCCGCAGACCATGGCGTAATGAAGGATCGCCAGCTGAAATGGCATCAAGGCACTCCGAGAATGCCAGTCACATCAACGTAAGTGGAAGCATTGACATCACTGCAACCATTTGAATAAAGTGGTGAGAAGTGGACTATCAGCCATATCGTTCAATACGTCAATTCAATGTTCACCGGAGTCGGCTGATTCAGAGCCGGTGCACTAAGTGCAACTCACACATTCCTGTGAATGGCAATTGCGAAGTCCGGTGGATCCACTCCACTCGCCGATTGAAACGCAATTGTGAGTATTACTACCGAGCTTGAACTGAATGAAACTGAACTCTAGAAACTATAAATCATGTCAAGAGATGTTGGAGTTGGCATGGGATATAAAAGCAGCCTGAAGATGGCATTGAACAGCCCGTATTGATACAGTCTATGGCAATTTTAACGGAATGACGGTAACCCTGCAAGCTCGCCAGGCATCTCGACCGGGGCAACGCCTTAGGCCGGCACCACATCCAGGTACTGTCAGCTTGCGCCACTGTTAGTTGCTACCCCGGCGAAGTGGGGGTGCCGGCGCTTGAGAATACTCTGCGACATATATCTAACGCACTACTCCGTAGCGTTGCCGCGCTCCTTACTCTGCTCGGGCGGACATCGGACGTGCTCGCGCCTAGATACACGTGAACCATTCATAAGCGCATATTGCAACATCTCAATATGGGCGATTGGGATATCTCGTGTGCTGTTTGCGGGGTCATATTCGGCCCCGACCTGGTCGAAATCGAGTCGGAAAATGGCCCGTCACCGGGAGGCAAGTGCACGAAGAACCGCTCACGAGTGTCACCCCGCCAAGGATTCAAGCCTGACAACTCATCAGAACCCGAATACCTATGCAGGTACCGCTACGACAGGACCAAGGTCACCAAATCCGACTTGCAGTGGCTCCCAGAAAACAATGCTCTGGGTCTATGGCCTGAACGTCCCGGAGACTCCAAGTCAGTCACGTCAAAGAAATCCGGACGGACCCGCCTTTGACTAACATTTGTCGTGCAGAGCCTATTTCACTGGGAAGTTCTTTGGGTCAGACTATGTACGAGTATCCATGTTCAGATCCCTTGCCATGGCGAGCTGACGTGGCCGACAATATGAAGGGATCCGTGACGCTTCTAGACGACATGGACGGTGCGCTGGCAGCACTCTGGACTCCGCGAAATAGTTCTAATCCTTTCATGCAGAACTACCGCCGTGGCTTGAGAATATGGAAGGAGAGCTGGTCACGTAGGTCTCTGTTGTTGAGCTCATTGCGTTTAGGCTAATTTCTGCCAGGTACCCGAGCATCCATGATTTAATCTCCGTATTCCCCTTTCACAATGCTTGCTATGAACTCCTCACCCGGGCTATCATGAGGAGAAGGAAAGGCCCTGTGGACGAGGAGATCTTGTACTCTGCGTTTGTGGAGCTAGCAGATCCGATGAACTCCTGGGCTCTGGATATAAGCTATGGTGATCCAGAGCCGAGGGACAACCGCCAATGGCTGTCGATTGCCGGATATGAGGTAACACCGCATCGAGGACGTTTCGTGCAGCGTACTAACCGAGCACTTTGATAGCTTCTAGTCAGAAACCCCATGGAGAAGGCTGACATATCTGCCTACTTCG
Source organism: Albophoma yamanashiensis (assembly GCA_001600555.1). Lineage (NCBI taxonomy): Eukaryota > Fungi > Ascomycota > Sordariomycetes > Hypocreales > Ophiocordycipitaceae > Albophoma > Albophoma yamanashiensis. The sequence goes on from BCKH01000001.1 coordinate 187,935, forward strand.
TTCAGCACACTGAGCGCTCTCCAGCCGTGACGCGGTCAGGCTGCGTCCTGAGGGATCCATTTGGCAAACTCCCTGAGGAGATACGACAGCACGTGCTTGAGCTACTGCCCCTTCCTGATCTTTCAGCTCTCAGAAACGCGTCGTACCCAATGCACCTCAGTACACTAACGAAGGCGGTTTGGAAACGAGCATTTTCGGAAGCCATGCCGTGGCTCTGGGAGATTGAGGACGCCATGAGCCAGCGCGAGCAGAGAAGTCTCGATTTGTTCCGCACACTGCAAGGGATGCAGATCCAGACCACATTTGCCTCCGACGAGCCTGACCGTCTGTCTCTTACCCTCGCCAATCGAAGGCGAATATGGGATGTTTGTGCGAAAATCATCGACGCGTATGAGAAGCTATTGAAGCGCACCGGCCCGACCCGGACGTGGACCAGGAACGAGGATGGCTGTTTCAAGATCGACTCAGATTAGCCGCAATGGCATAGACTTCAACCTAGGAAGTTAAAGCGAGCTATTCTGATGATCGGTGCTGAGGACTGGGTGCTGAAGGTCTCTCGAGGGGTTTTCGTGCCGCTTATTAGCAGAGTTAGAGCCTTTAAGCTCGTTCTAAGAGAATTCCCCAGTCCCTAGACTCAGAAATCATACCAATGAATAATAGAAAGCGCTTTTGTTCCTACCTAATCGGGCGCCATGTACTGCTGCTTTTAGCAGTCTCGACGGGGAGGGGCGGACGTTACTAGCCAGGTATAGTGCACTTGATTGCAGTCAGGCTACGTAGCTTTAGATGTAAGCTGTGCTTGGCTAAATTCGGGCCTAGCACCAAGGGAGTCTACGGGTGAGACTCGGCTTTCATTCATGCCTTCCAGGCTCTTGCGGCGTATGAACCAAGGGGTTTCGGTTTCCGATGTTAGTGCGTTTCTCTTTCCCTCACGGGCGCTCCTAACGGTATGCCTTGAGGAGCGAAGTGGGGAAGGTCTTATGCTCCACCCCCGCGCCCACCCCGGGGAATTTTCTGAGGCTATCGCCGCCGCCACATAAGGCATGTGGAGCGGAGCTGTGGTAGTTTTTACATACGCACTTCCTGGGATTACTCTGCATTTGTCTATGATCCTCCCTTTAACCACCTTTGGATTACTAGCGCCTCTAGTGACGCTCCTTTTATTAATTCCTCGTACCAACCATTATCCCATGCGCTCCGCCTTAGCGCTGCATATGCGGCCGGTTGGCGGCCTCTTACATGGGGTCGTAACAGTTGCTGACTACTTGCTCACACATGATGTGCCCCTTTTGCAGTTTCCCTGCGCTTTGGCTCTCCTCATTTCCTGACCAGCGGCTCGCACCGCTTTGCTACTAGTATGAGGCTTCATCCAACTCAACCATTTGCCATTGATTCTGCGTTCTGCTCTCCTGCCTGGGCCGTCGCCCTTCAAATGCTCTCGTAGCAACGAAATGGGCGGCGGCCGAAAATGTTGTCGGCCTTGAGAAGCCAAGTGTGATGGCGCCGGCAAGGGAGTTGAACTGTCCCAAAGCGCGAATATCGCTCACCTGGCGAGTAGGTTGTCCTGAGGGATAAGCGTGCGCGAAAAACCCCGGATATTGCCTGTCAACAACGGCCCGGACCCACAGCTCCATCACAACCAGGATTACGCGGTGAAGGTGACAGAAATGGGGACCTTCGCCTGTCTCCACGTCCACGGGTAGCTGCACGCTCGCCTCTGGATCACTGACACGACCTGGAAGCACGACAGCGACCGTTTCCGAAATACTGTTCTGAGTGTCTGACACATCGCAAATGGGCAAGAAGCGGTCGTCATGAACGTTCGTGAAGCGATAGGCGAGACTAGCCAGCTCATTAGATGCTTGTACCACGGCAAGTCTGGAGCCTAACATACATGTAAGGCGGGGGCGACACCTTATACTACATGTAGGTATCAGAGCAAGCCACCAAGCGCGGAGCTTGCCAAAGGTTTGAATGATGGCGAAGACTTGTTAAAATGCAACGGTCGCAATACTCGAACCACTACCGTGGGCTGCGGTGGTTGCTGCGCAAAATTGTTCCCTGGTGGCGGAATGCAGGGTGATGAGTACCGTCCAGGCAAATGTGGCCGCATGATCTCGTCATTATAAATGAACACCAGAACCTCATCTATTTGGCAACAGCATCCATGAACCAGGTGGCCAATATTCAGACAATATTACGTATTCCCGCTTATCAAATGGGCGGCCCGAACGTGCGGCTGCGCTTGTGTCACGAACAAGGATGCCAGCCTTCTATAACCACAGCATCGTGATGTGCCGGTCACGGCGGTCGCGGTGGTACGTTTTTCGACCTTCGTTAACGTTTCGCCGCGATGCCTGCAAGAGCTGCCTATTTCTGACCCTCGTGGCTAATCCAGATATCCTGGAGCGGAGCCCGTTAGAGGACGCAACACTTGCGCGGGAATAATTGGCCGTGCTTGGCACGCTTCGGCTTGTCGACGCCGATATTCTTGCCTACAAGGATCGCAGTCCTCCCCGTCAATGTTGATGATGGCGCCCTGCGACACCAAACTTCATGAACGGCACTTTCGTCTTACGCTCGTAGTGTGTGCCATTCCATACTGTAGCATCTTCAACTCTAGCATTGTTGTGAATGGTCCCCAGGCTGGCGCAGACCTTACTCGGGTGGAGAGCGGTGAGGGGGAGGTCCCAAGAAGCCGTTGCCTTGAGTAAAGAGAATCCTCGCCGGGTGAATGATTCGGGTTCGGGCAAGCCGGTTGCCGCCCGCTCTGGCGAGAAGGTTGACACGACGGATATCGGAGCTGTGTGGCGGCGGAGCTTGGGCTGTGTGTGCGTGAGATTTACGAGATTCATTCGCAGCCTGCCAAAGGGCACGCCTGGGGTATTTCATGGCCGCCACGGTCAACCATGCAGCGCGCAGAATACATGTCCGGACGTCTCTGCAATACGAACGGCGAATGCCAATGCACACCTGATCTGCAACGGGCTGAAGAGCATCTACCTGCCAGTGGCGATTCGGTTAGTTGCGGGCTCCCTGATTCACCGGGTTCCCCGTCCCCTCTTCCCAGGCCATCCAACGTCAGCCGCAGACTAGCCCGGGTTTCGTTGGGCAACCATCTTTGTCTCAGCTGATCGAACCAGGCACAAAGCTGTAACCGCCGCTTACGGGGTGGCCGAAGTGGCCTGCCGTGCGAGGAGAGCCGCAATGAGTCGCTCAGGTTGCGACCTTACCCCAGCTTTGATATATGCAGGGGCTCCATCGTCCCCCGCAGCGCTCCACAGTGCCTTATCGCAGCCCGTGCTTCTCCAGTCAGCTAGCGGCACTGTGGCGTCCGCAACTATTGCGCGCTTGGACTGTCGAATCAGGGCCTAATCATGTGCCGCCACTGCGGCATTTGATTGCACCCTTCGCGCAGAGTCCCTTACCATCCAAGGACAAGCACACGGAATCCCCCACCCCCTTTCTGCTAAGCCGACAAACGCGACGAGCCTAGCGCAGCCTCGGGGCCAAACGCGGACTGCGTTGGAGGAGGTTCTGACTCGTCTGTTTGCGATTCGTCGCCAGGGTGCATCGCAACGCCCAGCCGTTGGCGCTGACGATTGGCGCTAGCCCTGGGGCCGAGAACGGGAGCTAGTGGTTGGCAGACCCGCAATAACATTCGAGAACATGTTCGCCCGCGTCGCCCGCGCGTTGCCTAACCGCTTTGCGTGAATGGCCCGATAGTTAGCTGCACCTGTTTCGGCGTCACATGTTGGATGCGACGCTGTGACCTGCGACTCGTCACCAGCGTGCCTGGATCGTGGCATCGGATGTCGGTGGACACAGGCTGCCATCGCATGACACAGGTTCGGGCCCCAGCGCATCTCCACTCCCCTTGCCAGGCGCTGTGGTGGGGGGCCCAATCGCGGGGTTTTGTGGGCCAGAGGCAGCGGTAGTTTCACTCCGACCTTCTGCCTGTCTCTGTCCGTCACGTTTGCGGAGGACGTACTTTAATACACGGAGTACGGAGTGCCGGGTGCGGTATCAGCATGCCCATGTCACGGCCGGAAAAAGCAAAGAAGAACGAAAAAAAGGAAACGACCCAATGCCTATCTGCATTAATCGAGACCAGTCTTTCCCTAATCGGAAGGTATGCTATCTCCTCATTTCACTGGAGCCCCGCCGGGGCGAGCGAGGAACCACCTTTTGCCACACCGTCAGCGCCAAGGAACACGAAGCTTGTCTAAAGCTTGTCCCAGGCCGGCCTAGCGCCATGGCGTGTGTGAAACCAACGTTGAATAAAGACGTCGCGCATCCCTGCCGTCCTGCGTCTTCTTTTTTCTAGAAGGTCATCGAGAGATCATTCTTTCGCGTAGCAGTCTCTCCACCTCTCCCACCTTGAATTGGACGCCTTCAGGCCGACAGAAGCTCGTCCACCATGTCGTCGCAGTCTCCCACGAAGGACCTCGACGTCCAGGCCACGGTTAAACCGCAGGGTCACGATGAGGAAGAAGGCACCATCCACCCGGAGGGGGGTCAACTCAAGCGTGACCTCCGCAGTCGGCACATGCAGATGATCGCCATCGGTGGTGCTATCGGTGCTGGTCTTTTCGTCGGTTCTGGTGGTGCCCTTCACAATGGTGGTCCTGCGTCTCTGGTCATTGGTGAGCAGTTTACGCATTCGGAATTCAAAACAAAAGCTGACCATAACAGGCTGTAAGAATTCTTACCATTACGCGCGATTTCGCGACGATAATTGACGAACATCATGTCACAGACCTCATTATCGGCGTCATGTTGCTGATCACCAACATGGCACTGGCGGAAATGGCCGTTCTGTATCCTGTCAACGGTGCCTTCTACACTTACATTATCCGCTTTGTTGATGAATCTTGGGGCTTCGCCTGCGGTTGGGAGTACGCTCTGTCTTGGCTCACCGTTCTTCCCTTTGAGCTCATCGCCGCATCAAAAACGATTCAGTTTTGGCGCACTGATATCCACATGGTGCGTCCCTCTTGGCACCCGTCTTGGCACCCGTCTTGGCTGCCGTCCTGGCTTCAACAAGATCTGAGATCTGACATGCTATCAACAGGCCGTGTGGGTCACTGTGTTTTTTGTCGCTCTCACCATTGTGCAAATCTTTGGTGTCCGTGGCTATGGCGAAGGTGAGCATTGCCGTTCAGCCTCTCGTGAACCTGACACTGATCAGCCGTAGTCGAGTTTGTTCTTTCTATCATCAAAATCTGCGCTTGCACGGGTTTCATCATCCTCGGTATCATCATCAACTGTGGTGGTGTCGGCGATCAGGGCTACCTCGGCACAAAGTACTGGTACGACCCTGGTGCCTTTACGAATTTCAAAGGATTCTGCGCCGTCTTCGTCGTTGCGGGTGAGTTCTTCCCATCCTGTTTGTGTATTTTTCTCTCTGGCTAACCTGGGATATAGCTTTCGCCTTCGGCGGTACTGAGATGGTTGGCCTCGCTGCCGCTGAGTCTGCTAACCCCCGGAAGTCTATTCCCGCTGCTTCTAAGCAGGTGTTCTGGCGTATTGCCCTCTTTTACGTCATCAACCTCTTCATCGTCGGCATCATTCTGCGAAGTGATGATGACCGTCTTCTAGGCGCATCTGGTGCTAATACAAAGGCTTCGCCTTTCGTCTTGGCTATTCAGGATGCCGGCATCAATGTCCTTCCCTCCATCTTCAACGCAGTCATCACCATCTCCGTCTTGTCTGTCGCCAACTCGTGCACTTTCGGTTCCACTCGAACGCTGCAGGCTATGGCGACTCGCGGCCATGCCCCTAAATTCCTCAACTACATTGATGGCAAGGGCCGCCCTATCTACTGCGTCATCATCCAACTGGCCTTTGGTCTCTTGGCCTATGTCGGCGAGTCTCCAAAAGGTGGTGAAATCTTTAACTGGCTTCTCGCCCTTTCCGGCCTCGCATTCCTATTCGTGTGGGGCAGCATTTGCCTTGCCCACGCCCGTATGCGAGCTGGTTTCAAGGCCCAGGGCATCAACATGGGGCTGGTTCCCTATAAAACTCCGTTCGGTGTCGTGGGCAGCTACATCGGCGTTGGTCTGAACGTCCTTGCTCTTATCGCCACCTTCTACTCATCCCTTTTTGTAAGTTTCAACCGTTAGGTTGATTTTGAACTTTACTAACAGGATGTTTAAGGCTCCTGACGGCTCCGCACCAAACGCTCAGGCCTTCTTCGAGTCCTTCCTCGCCGCCCCCGTCATCCTCGCCCTGTACCTTGGCTGGAAGGTTTACTCTCGTGACTGGAAGATGTATGTCAGGGCCAGTGAAATGGATCTTCAAACCGGAATCAATCTGCTTGAAGAGGAGGAGCCTGCGGAGGAGAAGACGTGGGCTTCTCTACCCAAGCGCATTGTGCGTGCGGTTATCTAGAGCACTGCATATGCAGGGAAACGAGGTTTGGGGGAATTGATCAGAATATCCTTTGCTTGACGCGTTGTAAGAAATAGCAGTGCCAAGATATCCTAATTTCTTGACATTACCGTATAAGCTTAATGCAGATGAAGGTGTACAAACTTCACTGCGACACTTCCAGTGACCCTCCTCTTGAGGCAAACCACCCCTCGGCCTCGTCCACCCCGAGCAGGCACGAAATCCACATCCTCCCGAAACGGTCCACGTCCTCGGCCCTGGCCTCCTCTAGGACCGGCCCGAAATGCGCATCTGTCACGACGAAGTGCTTCTCACCCTTCCACGCGCGCGCAAACTCGACGGGGGAGCGCGCGTGCCACAGGTGCGCCGACACGGTCCACGCGTGGCACAGGCCCAGCCGGCCGTCGCACGTCAGCCCTCGCTGGCCCGACAGCAGCCGGTAGACCTGGAGGAAGAAGAAGCCGAAGAGCACGGTGCGCCGCGCCGACTCATGCACGATCCAGTCGTGCCAGAAGGCCTTGGCTGGCGCCAGCGGGTACAGCGTTAGCTCGGCCGTCGAGTCGACGTCGAAGCGCACGTGCGCGAGGAGGTCCATGGTCGAAGCCTCGAGGTTGGGCATGATGCGTTCGGCGGAGGCGCGGGAGGTGATGTCCCCGTCGAAGAGGCGGATGATTTGGTAAAGGAGGAGGGCCTGCGTGTGGGCGAGAATCTCCATAAATGTGCTCGGCGGCGGCGAGGTGAGGAGGTCGCAGACGCGAACCTCGATGGCGTGGAAGATGACGGGGGCGTTGACCCTGTTCTTTGCCATGTAAAGAGCGCAGGCGGCGTGAGCATCTACACCTCCGTGTTAGAGAAACTACAAAGACACAGCGACAGAGTAACGACGGGGAACGCACCTTGCATGGATTTCGGCATGCCCTCCTTGTACAGCAGAGGATGGGACCAGGGCGTCTGGGTTTGCGTAATCATCATAGAAGGCGTTTGCTTGATCTCGTCAATCGCGAACCGCAGCCTCTTGCTGATGGCCTCCTCCACAGCATGAAACTCCTTGGCCGTCGGAGGCGCTAGGGCGGACGGCTGGTGGAGCATCTCCATGTCCATCATCGAATCGCCGACAGGGAAATACGTCAGAGGAAGATCGGGGAGCTCCGTGTCTCCATAGGTCATAGTCTGATCCATGGCAATCACGGCGTCCATGCCGCCAAACTGCATGGGCGGAGCTGCGCTCTCGGATGCGGCAGGATGGACATCACTCGCACCTGGGGAAGACCGCATCGCCGGCCCCGAATTCGGAGAGGCCGGTTCATGCTGCGCGCCCCGGCTCGGGTACTGGCAGGGAATGCGCCGCTGGGAGCAGCGCAGGCAGGCCGGGAGGGCAAAGTCACACCGGCGCTTGGCCTTGATGCAAGCAGCGCACGACTTGCGCCTTGGCGGGGGGTTGTGCCGTTCCCGCGCTGTCAGCGACATCCTTCTTCATGCCGCTCCGATCCCTTGTAGAACCTGGCGACTGAGAGGAAGATTCATCTGCTCCGGGCTGTGGACGTATGGGTGCGGGTGCGGGCGGAAAGTTGATGACGGGAGTCGCAAGTCAGCCTGAGGACGACGGAAGTGCGCCAGAAAAATGGAGATTGCGGAACTCCGCCCGGGTGGACATCATGCCGGAGAGGTACGGACGGGTCCCGGGACCACGGATCTCCGCCTCACTCCGTGACCTTGGTCCTCCCCTAGACACACAGGTCCAGCTGTGTATATGCACACCGGGAACATGGAGGAAGCTATATAAGGACGGACTTTTCTGGCTCAGCTTTTCTGGCTCAGCTTTTCTGGCTCAGCTTTTCTGGCTCAGCTTTTCTGGCTCAGCTTTTTTGGCTCACGTTTACTATTTGTAGCCAACTCCAAGCCGCAGGACCAAAAGCACGATTTCTGTCCGACCTTGGCCATACACCACCAGCATGCCCACATTACCCGTCTTCGTCTGCGGCATCACCGGCACCCAAGGTGGTGCCGTCGCCCGCGCGCTCCTCCGCAACGACGTCTCCGTCCACGCCGTCGCTCGCGATCCAACCTCCAAGAATGCCGTCGCAACGGCGTCCCTCGGCGCCAAGCTCTGGCCCGGCGACTATGGCAACGACGCGGCGCTGCGCAACGCCATGCGCGGCTGCAACGCTGTCTTTCTTAACCTCTCCCCGGACTTCGGCGACCCGAGCGCCGAACTGCGTCTCGCCCAAGCCATTATAACCGCGGCCAGGGACGAGGGCGTCGAGCATATTGTCTACTCGAGCGGCCTCTCCATCAACACTCCTGAGAGGCTGCCGCACTGGGACCCGCAGAGCCCCACGGCCGTCATGCTCCTATCCAAGCAGGCCATCGAGCGCGAGGTTCGCGCCGCTGGTTTCCTCCGCTGGACCATTCTGCGGCCCGGCAACTTCATGGCCAACTATCTCTCCCCTCTCGTCAAGATGTATGCCGGCCTTGTCGAGTCCGGCCGCTGGTCCACCGCCCTTCAAGCAGACTCTGTTCTGCCCATGGTCGACGCCTTGACCATTGGCAACTTTGCAACGGCGGCCATCCTCAGTCCGGAGAGGTTCCACGCGCAGGAGGTCGAGATTGCGGACGAATTTCTCACCTTGGGCCAGCTCATGCCGAAGCTGTCCGCGGCGGCGGGGCGGGATCTGCAAGCTGTGTACATGTCGGACGCGGAGGTGGACGAAAAGAAGAAGACAAGTCCCATTGTCGCGGGGTTGCTCATGATGCGCGACCTGAGCATCTTTGTCGATTTGGAAAGGGTCAAGAGCTGGGGTGTTCCGCTGAGCAACTTTGATGCATTCCTGGAGAGGGAAAGGGAGCGCGTGCTCGAGACGTATCACATAACTGCTTAGTTGGAGCTGCATGATTGATATGCACTATCGCGCCCAGACTATCTATAATTGAATTGATTGCTGCAAATAATGATTGATAAGTATGTAGCTATCCTGAACTTTCCGCTCCGTCCATATCGACGCGTATATGTCCGTCATTTTCAACGACGCAGCGCATGCACGCCGATACTCTATTGTATGCTGCAGAGTCTTGGCCCAGCTCCGGCCGTTCTGTCTCCGGGCCAAAATTTAATCATAAGGCGTAGCCGATAGAGGATTCTAACCATGCGCCGCCTTCCCCCAAAAACGCCCATAGACAAACGACGCCTCGACTTGGAGACGTCTCGATTATGCTTTCTAGTTTATAGTTCTTGTAAATTTGACTTTCTATGTACAAGTGCAAAATCTCGTGCTACTCGTTAGAAACTGACGAAAGCATTGCTGGCCACGGCCGAGCTTGAGAATAAATAGTTAGTCTTCATTGTCGGTTGAGCGCCAGGGTAATGTCGGATCTTTCACGTCAACGGTTCTTCAGAGAAGACTAGGATGCAGCTATGCTTTACTTACATGTAGCTCATCTGCTGACAACTAGCGGCAAATTATGAATCAACTTCAGCTTGTTTTCGCAACTGAATTGGCAAGCGTCGTGGCATCCATGCGCCTAACTAAAAGACAGGCAAATGCTTTCTAACTGAGTTTGGGCCCACAGATTTGAGTTGCCAGCCCCCGTACGTACCATTGCAGTTTACATGTATTAGCGATATAAGTACTCCGCTCCGTCTCCCGTATTCTAGTCTATGTGACTGTCCTAGGCAATTCTTAGATATTCTCGAAATAACCTGCTCGGCACTCGCAGAGAATACCATGAGCATGGAATTACTGCCGCAGGAGCTGCTGAACGCGATTATCCCTGACTTGAACCTCTCGGATTTAGCCAGGCTATCACGATGTAGCAGGGTCTTTCATCACCGGTTTGAACCCTTGCGGTACGGGTCCAGCTGGCACCTTGCCGTCGCTATGCGCTGGGGATGCCTCCACGGTCATTCACGTCTGATACGCCGCGTCATGGCGCTCGGCGGCCCTATCAGCACGGCCTCGATGTCCACGTACAAAAACCTGCCCAATTACAAGCAAGAGAATCCGTCCCGGTACACGTACTACAAGTACCTATCCGTTGGTGAAGTAGACAGACAGGAAAAGCTGCAGCAACGAATATCGGAAAACCAGGAATGGGAATCGACTCTCTATTTGGCTGCTAGAGGCAAGTCCCCCGAGTGTTTCAGAATGCTTCTCGATTCCGGAGCCAAGCTTGAAGGGGCAGCACCGCAATTTCTCAAGCCCCAAATGAAAAGTCTCATGCGAATACTGTCAGGGCCAGAGAACCTTGATCTCCTTCAACTTTTCTTGGAGCGAGGCTGTGACGAACAGGTCAGAGCTCTGCATTGTCCTGATATTACCTGGCCTTTGGTACGCAGTATACTATCAGGGGCATCACCGGAACTTGTAAATTTATTACTTCGCCGCGGCGCCAATCCAAACCAAGTCCCATCATACCGCCGACACACTTCGCGTAACGCCATCACGCCTCTATCCGCTGCCATTTTGCAGAAAGATTATTTAATTATTAATATCCTGATAGAAAATGGGGCACAGTTTACCGTGAGGGATTTCTTCCCTCCGCCTTGTGATCCAATGCATATTCCCATTTTCGCAGCGGCAAAAGCAATGGCGAAGTCCCCGGATCATGGACCCGAAATGATGAAGTTTTGCATCGAAAAAGCTTGCGACATCAACCAGCATACATATGTTTACCAGTGTGCTCACGAGAATAGACAATGGAAATTGCTTTTTAAGCATGCTTATTTCACAACGCCTTTACTCTTTTTCCTCGAGGCCCTACCTCTGCGGGTACGCGACAAGCAAAGCGCAATCATCGACTGCGTAACATATATGCTTTAATAAAGGTGCCATAACTCCCTCCCCCGGGCGGCACGACCCCTCAGAATTTGAAGCATTGCGCTGGTGGTTGCTGCCGGCACCATCGTGTATCGAAGTTCTCATGGATAAATGGGGCTTGGGTCGTCTCGCAGAGGATGAGACATTTACCCTAATTCAGCTCCTAGTTAGACACGGCCGCATGGCGGAGCACACGGGTCGTCTATTGAAAAAGGTTCTGCGAAAGTACGACGACTACGAGGCAGAATATGATCCTTTTGGCCTTTTTGACATGGAAATTCCAAAGGATGTGGCTCCTGTTTCCGCTTGGCGGCGACTGTTAACCTTGCTCTGTACGGCCCAAGAACTGGACTTGACTGCTCTTTTGTACGAGGTCATCATGGCACAAGAGGATATAATTGTGTCTTTCTCTAGTCGCTGGTGCAAACCCCGGAGGATGGGTAGCCTGTTTGTTGCTACTATTGATGTTCTGCTGGCCCATGGAGCGAATCTCAATGCGACGACGGCACAAACACGTGGGAAAACTGTGCTTTATTCATTGTGCGAGCTGTATAGATCGCTATCACAAAGGAGTGATGATTCTCGGTGTACCTTTCAGCTACGCGAACAGCTCGTCTCACTCCTGCAGAGCAGAGGAGCTGATGTGAACATAGCTATCGAGGGTAAGACGGCTTTGGATGAACTGATGGAGGGCATAACAGAAAATACGCTGCGCAAGCCGTTTCTGGTCGAGCTTGTTGATATACTACGGGGCAATTCTGATCCAAAGAACAATATCTGAGGCAACAGACTGCATACTATAATCGCCGTGTTGTCTCAGAGCGTAGAAATGTACTAATATGGACTTTTGCGTCCTTTGCTACTTTCAAGAGTCCCACTTTACGGTCAATACCGCTGTCGCGGTACTCAAGCCGCCACATATTGTCATCAGGCTTCGTGGAAATTGAGGCTTGTTAAAGCCAGACGGCCTAACCCTTTGACGATATGCGGTTGGGAGGACACGGGAATATCGAGAATCAACACATCAAATTGATGGAATGCTGAGAACAAAATCACTTTTCCGTAAACACTGTGGGAGCACTGCACAAACGCAGCATCCAAACATCCCATGATCCGATCCATCCCATTTTGCAGTGCATCATTCACATTATTCACCAAGGTCCGTCAAAGTCACTCATATCCGCCCGCTCAGAAGCTCGCGCCCTGGTCCCGCAGCTTGTACCCTTCCCCGTTCAGCAGCCTTTCCTCCTGCTTGACGAGCGCCTTGGGCAGCGCCATGCCGACGCCGAAGAAGACGAACAGGGCCCACTTCCAGCGGAAGGGGTTGACGGTGACGCAGAAGACGAACCACCAGACCAGCTCGAGGTACGTGAAGAAGTCGAAGGCGCCCGTCGGGCTGCTCCGCTTGAGCAGCTTGGTCATGTCGATCCAGCGCTCCATCCAGAAGGAGCTCGGGCGCGTCAGCGGGTCGACGAGGAACATGAGCAGGATGCGCGTGTAGATGCCGATGTGCCAGTTGCCCACGGAGCCGATGGCGGCCACGTACGTGCAGTTGATGGCCGACACGGACGGGTGCTGCGGCGGGAACGTCTGCAGGTACCAGTTGGGCGGGCCGTAGGGCTCCTCGAAGCAGTCGTCGGGCAGGAAGGACAGCGGCGGGCGCTTGAAGCCCGTGGCCATGACGACGATGTCGGCGTCTACGACCTCCTGGTGCCCCGGGCCGCCCTTGGGGACGCCCTTGGCGCGGCGGTTCATCAGCACGCCGCCCTCGGCGAAGCCCTCGATGTCGCCGCGCACCCACTCGGCCTTGCCCCGGCGCAGCTTGTCCATGACGTCCGAGTTGACCATGGGGGTGTCGGTGAAGAGGCCCTTGTCGCTGGGCGCGATGTCCTCGAGGTCGCGGTAGAAGAGCTTGCGCAGCAGGGTCTCGGGGATGAAGGACAGGCGCGTCTCCTGGCCGAAGATGTTGAAGCTGAGCAGCGTGTCGACGAGGATGTTGCGCGGGATGATCCACTTGTCGGAGCGCGAGAGGATGGAAACCTTGGCCGCTTCGGCGGCGCTGGCGAACTCGAGGGCCTCGACGGCCGAGGCGCCGCCGCCGATGATGGCGATCTTCTTGCCCTTGGCGTCCTTGCTGCTCGGCGGTTAGACGTGTGGTCATGTTGAGCTGCATCAGCTGAGCTTCGATCTCACTTACCCAGTCAGCTGGCTCGAGTGGTAGATCTCCCCCTTGAACTTGTCCATGCCCTGGATGTGCGGCATCTTGGGCTCGCCGCAGGTGCCCACGGCGGCGATGAGGCCGTCGAAGCGGCCGTGCCTCGGGTCGTTGATGATCCACCGGCCGCGGTCGTCCTGGTACGTCTTGTTCACCTTGAAGCCGAAGCGCGTCTTGCTCTGCAGGCCGTAGCGCTTCCACAGCTGCCGGACCTGGCTGAGGATCTGCTGGCGGTCCGGGTAGCCGCGATCCCACTGCACCGCCGGGTGGAAGCGGTACATGATGGAGTGGATTTGCAGGCCCGACGTTTCGTTGACTCTCTGTTTTTCCCTCCAGTCAGCTGCAGTCATCCCCTCGTCGGAGGCGGGGGAACACGAACGCTCCAGATGCCGCCGAGCTCGTCCTCCTTCCCAGCCTCGAAGACGACCACGTCGAAGCCATGCCCGACGCAGTGCGCCGCCGACGTGATGCCCGTGATGCCGGCGCCGATGATGGCGATCTTGGGCCGCCGCAGCTGGTCATTCGCCCTGGGCGGGCTCGGCGACAGCGCCGTGCTAATGACCCATTGGATGATCTGGTAAAGAAACAGCAGCGGATGCAGCAGCGGGTTCGACAGATCCGACTTAGACGCCATGTCTCGTACGGGGAACAGCGGGCGGCAACGTTGACAATTGAAAGACACCCAATTGCTATTGCAATCAATTGACGGGGGGAGATGGGCACCTTGAAAAATCCAGGAACGGCCCAAAACTCTATTAAAAGGCCGCCAGGCACGGCAGATGGATGCATTGGAGACGGATCGCGCGGAGGCAGGGCGACGAGCCAGTGACGTCAGCCCGTCCACTCTGACATGTGAAGCTCCATCCGCCGCCCAGCTGGTGGAGTGCGGACCAGTCGATGACGGCACCGCGTTACAGCTTTGCGGGAAGTCTCGCCAGCCAAGTCGCATTTCGCGGCGCCGTTCATGCGGGCCGCGATCGTAGCAGGTTTCTTATCTTTTCTTCCTGCGGGGCGTCTGCTTGCATGTGAAGTTGCCTAACGCTCGTATATCCCTCGTCTGCATCGGAAACACAACCCCGTCCAACCACGTTTCCGTCGCGCATCGTGACAGCATCTCGAGCATCACCACATCTGTAACCGGGCAGAACTCACGGGAAAGGCCCCAATTAACACCACTTCAATCAGCTAGGTTCGGATTCGCTTCGCAATGGAGCATCCAGGTACCGCTGCTCTCGCGGCCCAGCAACGCTCGATCCCGTGGCTAACACTGCCCTCTCAGTCAGAGAGATCGCTGGCGTCATCACGACGCTCACCACCGGCAGCCCGCAGGAGCAGCAGGACGCCCTGAACACATATTTCCTCCCAAATGCCTCCTTCTCACATCCCTTCTGCCACGTGCCGTCCTTTTCCAAGGGCGCTCTGCCGCTCGCCCGGGGCGTCGACTCGCGCTGGGTGCTGCTCTGCATATACCGCTGGTACCGCACCTTGAGCCCGAACATCGACATCACAATCGATTCCGCAGGTAAGTCATGCGCTCAGCAAGCCACGCTCACCCCTGTCTCTGGGCCTTCTGCAGATTTGGCGGTTCCAGGCGCATGCTAACGCGGCGTCAAGTCTTCGATCAGCGGTCCGGCCAGCTCTTCGTCTCCATCCGCCAAATCTTTTCCGTCTGGTTCATTCCCCTCTACAAGGCCCCTGTGCGCCTGACCACCGTGCTCCAGCTCACCCAGCGCACCTCCTGGGACGCCGCCGAGACGGTAGCCCGCGGTGCCGTCACCGAAGGTCGCGAGCCCGCTGCCCTGGCCGGCCCGGGCCAAGAGCGCGCGCGTTACTTCATCGCCCGCCAGGAGGACCTCTACCAGTTCAACGACTGCATTCAGTTCGTAGCCCCTGGCTTGGGCCCGCTGCTGTGGTCTCTGTGGCAGCTCTGGAGCACGGCATTCTGCGTCGCCGGTTCGCTCGTGCTGCTGCCGCTATACCTGTTCCTCAACCGGGGGGCTGCGGCGAAGAAGGTGCAGTAGTGAGGCGGTTATACGAAGTTCGTCATGGAGTTAGTATTTTAAGTGTAAAATTAGGATTGTTGGGAGTTCATGATGGCGTATGCTGTGTAGACAGACAAGCAAGAAGCGCAACCAACCGTGGCTTTTTGCTTCTGAGCACAGAGTTAAAACGCCAAACTCGGCCTTCTCTTGCTCATCTTCTCACATTTCCCTGAGTGTAGTATCACAAACCTAGACTGAGCTGCTGTGCATGCTTCAAATCCCTGAGAGCCGTTCTAGGCCCAGACCCAGAACCAACAGCAGACATCCAGGAGGTCCTTCTGATAGGGACTCTCAACGCTGCACCAACAAATCAGCCAGGCAAACCCCCCAGAGACATATGTGCAAGTTCGTCCTCACCAACTGCATTGCCAATGATTAAGAATGTCAAGCACGCTACTTTGACGACGACTTTGCCAAGCTCAGCGAGAATCGTCTGCAGTGATGACCCGGCTCACTGCCGTGAGAGTCTTTGCCAAGTATACGGCCACGTGCGCGAATCCGAGTTGCAAACACTGGGATAGTCTATTTAGTCTCTGCATTACACTCGCTATGCTGTACCCATACGTGTATCACAAGGGTCACTCCGCTCACCTGCCCGCGCCGTGGGTGAAGCTCACCTCCCCCTCCGCGCCCTCGACCCATTTTCCCTCTCCATTTCCTCCAGCGCCCGCCGCACAATCGCCGCCGCCTCGACGCACACGTCCTGGCCCCTCCGCCAGGTATACAGCGCCACGCCCTGCTGATCGAGCAGCTCCTGCGACCGCGCCAGTCGCCGCCTCCACAGCTCCAGCTTCTTGTTGACGCCCTGTGCGCCGAGCGTCGGGGACCCCGCGCCCGACGGCGTGGTCGAGCCGCCCGATCGCGAGCCGGAACGGGCGTAGGTAATAGACGGTGGCGCCACCGCGGAGGGGGGCAGGGGATCAAAGTCGATGTCTGAGTTGGACGACGGCCCGCGTCCCTGGCCGAAGAGACGCGGGCTGAGATTCTTCAGTGAGGCTGCCGTGCGACGTCGGGGTAGCGGAGGTGGTGGCGGCGAATCCGCCGGTTGAGGATCCCTCGCCGGTGCGGGAGCTGCTTTGGGTGTGGCATTGCCGCTCACACGCGTCTGCTGCGACGAATTCTGTATCTGGGACAACGGATGAAGCGGCCCTCCGGCTCCGACTGTTCTCCGAGGGGGAGGCGGCGGTGGTGTTCTAGAGTTCGCAGGCGTGTGATTCATCAATCCCAAGCCGACTCCGGGGCTGCCCGTCTGCGCGGCCGAAGATGGCGTGCTCCTCAACGCCGCGGGTTTCGCCGGCCGCGGTGGCGGAGGCTTGCGAGCAGAAAGCAGGTCAGTAGCGCTGGCCGCCTTGTTCGAGCTGGACTTTTTGACTTGCTCGAGCGCGGCTGCATGGTCCAGCTTGACTTCCTCGGGTTCCTCAGAAAAGTCTATCAGCGTGCCCATCGCAGGCCCCGCGGGCGTCTTGTCGTCCAATACTGTGACGGGGGCAGAGTTCTGCCGGAATGAGCCTCCGCCGTGTGACGACATGCCGTCGTCAAGATTCAAGCTCGACGTCTTGCGCCGGGCCATCTCGAAAGAGGAGTCAAAATACGCCATTCTTTCCGGCGTCGTCACATCGCGGATGAACACGGCCAAGATACGGCCGGGATTCGCAAGGGCCAGCTCCGTGTACACTTCGAGGTCCGCCTCGCCGCTGTCTCCCACGAGGATGAACCTCCTCTTTGGAAAGTCCCTCATCAAGCGATTCAGCGTCGTCTTCTTCCTCTCCGCGACGGGTTCGAATATGCCTTGCAGCATGCCAGAGTACTGCTTCAGATGCAGCGACCCCGGCGGCAGGCCGGTTTGTTTGAAGAAGCTGGCAAGCACGGGAAACAGCTGCCACGGGCTGTTTGAGCAGTAGTGCATGCGGACGCCAAGGTCGTGCATCTCGGAGTACCACTCCTTGACGCCGTCGACCGTGAGATCCCCGAGATCTCGCACGAACGTGTTTCGGAAGATCTCTCGTGCACCGGCAGAGATGTTGGAGTGCTTAATGGTGTCGTCGATGTCGCTGATGAGGCTCACGCCATGCGGCTCGGTAATGTGAACCTCTTGTGTTGCCGACAGCTTTTCATTGGCCAGGACCCTGACGTTCGTAGGGATGAAGTCGAGGGGCGCGCGCACGATGAAGTGGCCCGCATCGTTCGTCAAGACCGTTCGCGACTGGGACTGCGTCTCGTTGTAGAAGAAGATGGTGATGGGCAAAGCCACGAGAGGGTTCGTCATAAAGGGCGCCACGCGGGCCATTAAGTTGGCATTCGCGACGACAAGATCTGCCTCGGTGAGCTCGTTAAGATTGGAGCCTTGTCTGGCTGAGATAACGGGACTGCCGGGCGCCGAGCGCGGCATCTGGCTCTCGCGACGAACGGCTCGGTATGGCAACATGGTTTCAGTCCCAGGGACGTTCTCCTGAGGCGTCTCGCTGTAGCCGCCGCTGTACGCCACCCGCTTCTCTTCTTGGCCTCTCCGCTCGATGAGTGCCGCTTCTTGGGCAATCCTCTCCTGCTCGCGCATCTCTTCATTGGTCTGGTGGTGGCTCTGCGGCTGCTCAGGAGCGGCAAGGCTGGAGCTCTGGTCCGGCCTGGGTATTCCGCTGAGTTGGCGCGCCAGCCCAATCAGTATGCGATTGCGCCTCGTCATCGGACCGGCATGGGGAGTGTATATCCAGCCCCTCACATCGACGTCGACGATGGCCTTCTCGTCCTCGTTCTTCTCCCACTCCCGGCGCCAGTACTCCTCGTCCCTCGCGCCTGTCTGTGGTATTTGCTGAGTGTCGTTTTGCGTGAGAGTCCAATCCTTCCTGACGTGCCTCTTGGCGTATGAGGGGAACAGCACCATCTGCTCGTCGCCCTGCGAGGTGATGGCCACGTCGGGAAAGGCGCCAGGGATGTGGGTGCTGCCCTCATCGTCCATGCCCCTCGCTCGTGCTTGTGCGTAGGTTCCTCTCATGTCGGTCACGGCTTGCTGCCCGCGATTGTACAGGCTGCCCGCCATGGCAGCAAGCTTTCGTCGTCTGTAGCCCCTCTCGCCCCTTTCGGCGCCATCCTGCGACGCGTCGGTTGCGCCAGGCTCGTAGCCGGGCGTCAAGCCTCCGACCGTAGGCATCCTGCGTTGGGTCTGCGCTCGCAGCCGCTGCCTTGCATCTTTAGCCGGCCTGCGGCCCGGCGACGGCGTACCCAGCAGCAGCCGTCGGCCGTGCCTGGCGACGAGATCGAGGACGCGGCTCTGTTCGGCGCGCCTGCGTTGGCGCCCGAGGATATAGCGGTGGATGCGCGCCTGGACGCCGTGCTTGAGCAGCGGCAGAGTGTCGAGGCGGAAGTTCAGCAGTCGCTCGCGGTATCGATTCCTGACGGCCTCTGGGACCAGGTATCGCAGGAGATGGGGGTGCTGACGCAGGCGACCGGAGCCGTGACGGAAGAACCCAAACGGCGCCAGCTTGGATGTGTCCTCTCCAGTGTCTCCCGTGTCCCTCGACCCGCGAGTGCCGCAGGCGCTTTATTATACGTCGGCAGATGTCGCGCCTCGTCCGCGCAGTGCTCGCTGATCCCCAGCCCGCTGCGGGTCGGCGAGCGTGAGGCCGTCTTCTGACAGCCGCGGCCTGCCCGTGGGTCGTGGTCAGTAGGCAGACAGGGAAGCGCTCCGCTGGCGCAGGCGACGTGGGTCGCTGATGCAGGCACCTGACTTGCAGGCGTCCCAAGGTCGGTTTTCCGCTGTCCTGGGTTGCTGGCCGAAGACAACGGAGAGCGGGAGCCCGTGATCGCCCGCAAGCGGGCGAGCAGCGTTGTAGTCTCTTGGTTATGTCATCATGTCAAGCGACCGTCCTGGCGCCACCAAACCGACAACGCCTCGCACGTGGGCTTGGTGCGGATGGAAAATGTGTTCTAGAATTCGATAGTCACTGACTGGCCCCGGGGGAACATCTCACTCTCTGTGCTAGTGATCCCAGCCCGGGCCGTGTCTTGACAGGAGCGAGCGCGTGCAACGCCTGGCAGGTATTGGAATCATGAGCGACGAGGAACATCGCAAAATGAAAATTAAGCACAATCGGGTTCCTAGGGAAGAAGCCCATGGGGCTACTGCCCAAAGGAACATCAGGAAGAACTCTTGTAATGTTGCCCTATGGTAATCAATCCATTGAGAGACACGCGATTCTGGACCGGCGGATTGCATCACCAAGCATGGGTAGCTCGTTGGAACCGCTCATGATATTCGCCTTCTACCAAAACGCCATCAGTGTCCTCTATCGCTTTCCCCGGCCCCTGCCCCGGGAGCTGCCACTTCCCCTGGCGGCGGGCTTCTTGCCCGCGCCCTGGGCAGCCTCGCTGTTCTTCCCCTTCTTCCACAGGCTTCCTTCGGACCTTAGAGCCTTCGCGTCCAGCTTCTTCAGGTCCTTGTTGCTCAGCTTGCCGCTGCCACCCTTCTTCTTCTTTGCCTCGCGCACGCCGTTCAGCTCCTCCCGGCCTGCGCGCTTCGCCTTCTCCTTTTCGTGCTGCGTCTCGAACCATGTTCTCTTCGGTCGCCCCTTGATCTCCGCCTCGTGTTGGATCATATTCTCACCCTTCTTGACCTGCATCTCTGCGCTGGCGAGCTGCTTCTCCTCCCTTTCTTCCCGTATAATCTCGCCAATCTCATCGTCCATCTCGTCGATTCGGTCTTGCCACTTGTCGGCGTAGGCCATGGGGACGTTCAGCTGGGCGATCTTGGCTCCTTGGGCCTTGCCAGCCTTCACGGCAGCCTTGACCACTTTCCGATCAGTCTCAGCCGCCAGCGTCACAGCGACACCCTGCCGTCCAGCACGAGCGGTTCGGCCAACACGGTGCACGTAGATCTCCTGCGACTGCGGCGCTTCGTAGTTGATGACGGTGTCGACTCCCTTGATATCCAGACCACGAGAGGCCAGATCGGTAGCCAACAGGAAAGATACCTTGCCGTCTCGGAAAGCCTCGACGCTTTCGATACGCTGAAACATGTCAGTAAAATACAAACTGTGATTGCGCTGCGACTCACCATTGTCTGATTCATGCTGCCGTGCAGCTCGGCAGCAGACATGTCGAGCAGGCCAAAGATGATACGCGCCTGGTGAGCTGCCTTCTTCTGCCGAAAGAAGATGATGACCCTCTCCGTATACAATTCCTTGCACAGGTGGACCAGGTAGCCCATTCGCTTCTCCTCGCGGCCAGGACGTAGTCGCACAAACTGTTGCAGCAATGTTCCCACCGTCTTCTTCTGAGCATCCACCATGAGCCTGACGGGCTTGTCCAGACCAACTCGAATGAGGCGATCAACAGTGGACGTCATGGTGGCGGAGAAGAGCATGGTCTGGCGTGACTTGGGCAGGGTGGTGAGGATTTCGTTCAGCTCGTCGGCGAAACCGTCCTCCAGCATGCGATCAGCTTCGTCGAGGACCAGAATCTCAACAGTGTCCACATTGAAGCTCGCAGAGTTCCTCATGTGGTCGATGAATCGGCCTGGTGTTCCAATGACGACGTCAGGTCGGCGTCGCAGCTCCGCCTCTTGCACCTTCAAACTCAGCCCACCAACGGCCAAGGAGAACTTGATGTCGGTGTGCGAAGCCAGCTTCGTGGCCACGGCGTAACACTGCATGGCGAGTTCTCGCGTAGGCGTGAGGACAACAACTCGGGTCGTGGCGACCTTGTTGGGTCGGTACAGCAGACGCTCCAAGATGGGGATCATGAAGGCTCCCGTCTTGCCCGAGCCAGTGACGGCGCCACCAACAAGATCCTTACCCATGAGGGCAATGGGTATCGTCTTCGACTGAATCGGCGTTGGTTTCGAGAAACCGAGGGCCGCGAGACCTCTCAGAATAGGGCGTGAGAGCGACAGGGCCATGAAGGAGGACACATCCGTCTTCTGGCCGGGCTGTGGCTTTTCTTCCGCTGCGAAAAAGGCGTCACGCTTGGCTTGCTCCTCAGGATCCTCGTCTTGGTCGTTGTCGCTGGCATCGGACAAGTCATCCTCAGGATGACCCACGGGAGTGGCAACGGAATCGTCGTCGGAGGCAGGCTCCTCGTCATCGTCGGGAGCCCCGTCGGACCCATCGACCTCGGCGTCCCCCTTGGCCTCGGCCTCTGCATCTTCGTCCGAGTCGGCATTCATGCCAAACGCGTCATCTGCCAGGACCTCATCGTCGTCGTCATCCATGTCGACGTCAATGCCGTCGTCCGCGTCGTCGTCGCTGTCGGCATCACCGTTCGCCTCTTCGGGCGCATCGCCACCTTCCTTGCCGTTTTTCCTTTCCCTTCGACGGCGGATAATGTCGTCAATGTCGACCCCTTTCTTGCCCAAAGTAACCCCGTTCTTGGCGCTCTCAAAGCCCCAGCCCGCGAATTCTTCCTCGTCACCGGAATCGCCCAGCTCGGCAACGAACTCGAAGTCCGAGTCCATGGCGCCATCGTCCTCGTCCTTTTGTCCCCAGACACCGAGCGCCTCTTCGGCATCCTCCTCCTCATCATCCAAGGCATCATCATCTTTGACGGGCTTCTTCCCCTTCTTGGCGGCTTTGGGTTTCTTGGTCGTCTTTGCCTTTTTCTTGGGTGGCTCCGGGGCTAGGGCCTCGGCCTCGATCGGGTCTAAGGGAGCGTCCTCATTATCCGAGAGCGTGTAGACGAAGTCGTCGACCGGCTTCCTCTTGTGAGGGGCCATGTTGAAGGACTGCTTTGCGGCTTGTGTTGGCTGGGTTTGGCCTTGCTGATGGGGAAGTTGGAGTCGTTCGCCAGAGCAGCAAAAAGCCTTGCAAGCCGGCGTCGTACCGGGGTTTTCTGCCGCTTCAAAATTTTGGCGGTGCGTGAAAATTTCCTAATCGGGAGCTCCCCTCTACGCTCTGGGTCTCATGGCCTGGCCCACGTTTCCAGTAGCGGTCGGTGCCCCACTACGGTTCTCTGTAGCCTCTGTACGGAGGACAGTAGCTTCTGTGGCCTCCTGTCGCCTCTGCTGCTTCCCGCCGCTCGGCTCAGTTTCCAGGGCAAGTTCCAGGCACCTCGGTCAATCCTAGGCGGCTTCTCGCCCAGCTGTGCTTGGCCCGCGGTTTTCCCGAACTCAAAACCCCCTCCAAAGCCCCTGGCCACCACCCCACCACGGTTGATTGGACGACCGCCTTGCTTTGGCCAAACAGCGAACCTGCGCAGGAGTTCGCAATTTCTCCAACTCCCTTTTGTCTTCGCTGGCTTGGCTTTCCGCGCCGTTCTTCATACTCGATACCCGCTGCTTCTGCCGCCGTCTTCCATTTTTCTCTCGTGGTTTGCGTCTGTTTCTCGAGCGTTGCATCTCCACAGAGCACACATTAGCATCGCGTTCCCAACGGCGCCACGCGCAACCAACAAAGAAAGTCAACACAATGGGCGAGTCACGGTTAGTACCTCTCTCGCGGCGCCGCATCCGCGCCGCTCCCGTCACCTCCGGCGCTGACGCATTGGGCCAACAGACAAGAGCTCGTGCAATGGCTCAACAGCCTGCTGCAGCTGAACATCACCAAGGTTGAGCAGTGCGGCACCGGGTGAGTTCGGCCCCTACCCCTCCCCCGCCCTACGGTGCTCGTTCGCGATGCCGCCGCAACGCTGCAAGACTCTCATCTGATCATCGACCGCCACCATAGAGCCGCCCTCTGCCAGGTGTTCGACAGCATATACATGGACGTGCCCATGTCGAAAGTCAAGTTCAACGCGAACGGCGAGTGGGCCTACGTCCAAAACTTCAAGGTCCTGCAAAGTACGAGCCGCCTTTGGCTTGCCGCAAAACCTCCCTCTCGTTGGCTTTACTGACGACTGAGGCAGACATCTTCACCAAGCACCAGATCGAAAAGCCCATCCCGGTCGAGGCCTTGATCAAGTGCAAGATGCAGGATAACCTCGAGTTCCTTCAGTGGACGAAGAAGTTTTGGGACCTCAACTTCCCCGACCACGACTACGACGCCGTTGCGCGACGGAAGGGCGGCGCGCTGCCGGCCACTGGTGGCGCTGCTGCTGCGAGAGCACCACTCTCCACGGGCGCCGCCCGGCGAGGAACCACCACGCCCGGTGGTGCTCCCCGCCTCGCCAAGACCGCTGGTCCTGGCACCGCCGCCCTGCAGCAAGAGAACGCCACGCTCAAGGAGACGGTCACTGGCCTGGAGAGGGAGCGCGACTTCTACTTCAGCAAGCTGCGTGACATCGAGCTGCTGATTCAGCAGGCTTGCGAGGAGGACCCAGAGATCGAGAAGCAGGAGGATGGCCTCGTCAAGCAGATCCAGACTATCCTGTACTCTACCGAGGAAGGCTTCGAGATCCCCGAAGAGGGAGAGGCACTGGACGATCAAGAGACATTTTAAGAGAGCAGTCACACTGCTGCATCGGCAGAACCTGTGGGCTCCCCCAAGCGGCGAATCGATCGGGTTAGGAGGTGGAGAAGAGGGCGGCCATCTACGTTGGCTGTATGACGCATAATGAAGGCTTTGAATTAGTGTGCGTGGGCGACAGGGACATGGGCTCTGTCAGGGCTCCGCCTGAAACCGAATAGATATCCGAAGACGGATGTTGGACATATGTCACCAGCCCGACTCAGTCAGCGTACAGTTCGTTACGGTTTTGTGAAATGCCAGTAGCGTGAGCAAGTTGAGTGACGAAACAGATTGGGAGTTGTGACGGAACGTCCGTCCCCAATTGATAAATCTATACCGCTATGTACGGAGTATCGACGGATTCGACATTCTCGTGCGTAATCCTTTTTTCGATTTGTCTTAATAGTGGCATAGCGGTCACGAATAAATTGGGCGTAGGGTAGGTATTTAGGACTACGGACCTTGCAATCTAGCGCGCGATGTCGTCGCGCAGCTGGCATTCAAAAGCTTGAGATTAATTGAGAGGCAGTATGCTGAAAATTGAGATACGCTTGTGAATGCTTTATAAGAGGGCTGACGTTTGAAGTTTCTTTGTGAGAGAAGGTCGCGACATTACCTCGTGCCCAGGATGAGATGCACATAACGGCACTTCGCACGGCACGGCCTCACAGTTCACGTTTGCGAATGGTAGAGAGGCGAGGCACAGACTCAAAGCAGGAAAAATGCCAGCAATCAAGCCTACCTTAGTATCTACATCTTAACCCGCCGGTGATCGCATGCAGCACGTGGCCATGGTAGCGCGTGCGAACCCAGACGGCGTTCCAGGGCACTAGCTGCATGCGCGGACACCCGATGACAGATTGGCCGCTGACAGATTGGCAGGACTTACGACTACTGCCTTCGCTTGGCGTATCGCCCGGGTGAACTTAAACTTGGAACCAGAGAAGGCTTGGCGTGATTTGAGCATTCCATAGCTGGAGCCTGGCTGACCGTAATGTGAGGTCACCAGGGAGTGGGCGAAGCAGCCGCAAGCGCTAAGCACGCGGCCAGCTCCACAGCGCTCGCCGAGCTTCGCAGCGCCGCCCGCTTGCTCTTGCATCATCGGCTTCATCATCACCTTCATCACCAGCGCAAGCGAGGATCGCTGCCTAACAAAGCTGCGGCTCGACTACGAACGAACTCCTCGCCAATCTCCATCCTGGGGCAAACCCGCAAAGAAACATCCAAGTCGGGTCGGTCTCGTTTGATCGAATCGTCGAGCTTGCGCGGAGCGTGGGACATGGCTCCGCCACCCGAGATCGCCATACCGTCGACGAGCGTGTCCGACGAGGGCTCGTCCAAGCCGTACACTCTCTACAACATCACCCTCCGACTACCCCTACGGTCATACGTTGTGCAGAAGCGCTACTCCGATTTTGCCAAGCTACACAGCACCTTGGTCGACCAGGTCGGCGCCTCGCCGCCCGCGCCGCTGCCGGGCAAGCACTGGCTCAAGTCGACGGTCAAATCGGCTGATCTGACGAAAGAACGGCAGGTTGGGCTGGAGCAATACCTCAAGACAATCGCGGAGACGCCCGATCGGCGCTGGCGGGACACGTCGGCCTGGAGGGCATTCCTCAACCTGCCCAGCTCCAGCCCGACCAGTTCCGCTGTATCGGCCGCGGGCCGGGTTTCCAATGCGGCAACCGGGGCGGCAGACCCGGCGACGTGGCTGGAGATTCACAGGGAGATGAAGCAGTGCCTGCACGAAGCGAGACAGTGCCTGTCGAGGAGAGACGCAGCCGCGGACGCCGGCAACAACACGACGGCGGCCGAGGCAGGGTCGGCGGCCAAGCGAGTCATCGTCAAGGCCGGCTCTTTGATCGCCAGCCTATCTGACGGCCTCCGCAGGATGC
Source organism: Albophoma yamanashiensis (assembly GCA_001600555.1). Lineage (NCBI taxonomy): Eukaryota > Fungi > Ascomycota > Sordariomycetes > Hypocreales > Ophiocordycipitaceae > Albophoma > Albophoma yamanashiensis. The sequence goes on from BCKH01000001.1 coordinate 213,666, forward strand.
AAGAGTCTACGAGATTGGGCGACGGAGAGCTGCGACGGCGGCGAGATCTGGTCGCCGCGGCCCGCATGGAGCGCGAGGGCCTGGAGAAGCTCTCCAACAGCGTCCCCAGCTCATCGTCGGGCCCGGGCCGTGGGGGCGGAGGCAGCCAAGGGCAGGTGTCCGCGCTGGAGAAGGCCGCGCTGCTGCACGGGGCCAGACCGGGGGGTCGCGTGCTCGGCGCCCCTCTACCCGAGACGGAACGGACCAGAGAGCTGGACAACCAAGGAGTCTTGATGCTGCAGAAGCAGGAGATGCACGCGCAGGACGAGCAGGTCGAGCAGCTGGCGGCAATCATCCGAAGGCAAAAGGAGATTGGGCTCAAGATCAACGAGGAGGTGGAGGCTCAGAGCGAGATGCTGGACCGGCTGGATGACGACGCGACACGGGTGCAGGGCAAGATAAAGGTGGCCAACAATCGCATCCGGAAGATGTGACTGGCCGTCCTGGCATCGGGCGTGCGGGCCGTGCTGCTCTCGCTCGAGGTGGTTGTGTGGTGGGTGTGGGTGGTGAAGATGCTGGCGGGCGGACTGACTTGGGTCGCGGAGGTGGTGTTGCTCATCCTGGGTCTGGGACAATGAGCGCAGCCACACGGGAGATATACCATTAAGACGTGGAGGAGGGATGCATCATTTTCGTCATCTTTTGGATTAGCGACACGGTTTTGCCTGAGCAAGCAGAGGAGTATCGACGAGACGATGTGTATTATTTACGCGGCCTACAGCACATGCCGACAATGCGACCAAGACGGCCAACCAAGGCCGGGACCCATTAAGTTGCTGCGCTTCGAGCGGGTGGTTAAACGCCTAATTGAATTGATTCTAGTTGGGTTGTGCAGCGACGTGCGAACGCGCATACAACACGTAAGCCGTGCCAGGGATGTGCGGCCACCACTACGAGGTACCAGAGCAGAGGGCCTGAAGTTGTTTGGCTCCCAGAAGCTGGAGCTTGCGGCGTTCATGCAGACTCGCTTCGCATTCGAGGGCACCAAGCCGCCGCGAGGCAGACCAAGCCTGGCCATGGCTGGCTGGGCAGTTTGTCCAGAACGCCTGTCGTGCAGCGGGATGCCCCACGCCTTGCGGCGCTACGTCACATGGTTCGGTTGCCAAGGCAACGCCTAAATTGCCAATCCGAGCAGCACGGGACGAGCGTTGGTGAAAGCTTAGGTGCCCAAGACATTTAAAGTTGTCTGTCGGGCGAACTCATCCAATCTTCAACGATAGCGTAGCCTCAGCCCTTTACATAGGTAGTCCGACACGGTCTGCATAGTGCTTCTGAACTTTGCTACTACTCGTCCGTGGTATTTATTTGTTTGCTTCTGCATGGCCCGCCAGGGCGAAACCGTTGACACGCGGCCATTCGCCCAGCGGTGCCGGGTTCCATTCGGTGGAGCCTGTCGCTGCGACTTGTTGACCGCCAACTGGGCGGACAGACGTGCACCCTGCCTATCGGTGGGCATCGACGGAGTGGTGATTGGGGAGGCGGCAGGGCGGTTGTGGGTGATGCAGTCGTTCTGCTTCCTGCAGGGAGTGCTCCGAGCCATGGAGCACTTGCACGAGTACGCGGCCGCGACGCCGGACGGGCGAGCTGCCATCGGATTGCGATTGTGCGCTTCTGTAGCCGTGGTTAGTCGTCACGAAGCGCTCCACGGCCAGTCGCCGAGCTCCCATCCTTGGATCCGCGTCAAAGGGCGAAGGAGCCTGCCTGGTGCAGCCGCCGCTGGGGAACGATCGCCCAGCGGTGTTGGGAGCCCGGTCGGGCGCCCCCCCGCCCCTCTTAGCGCGTGGGCACCACTGACGGGACCAACCGCCGCTGCCCTGGAGCCACTTTGCCCCCGCCCGTCCCGCACCACGGCTGCTCCACGCCAGCTCAGCAGGCGACTTTTTTTTCGCCCAACGTAAACAACGAGCCTCCACTGGGAGCTGCAGGCCGGGGTGGCTCGAAGGCCGGGACCCAAAGTGGCCTCTTTCCTCCCCGTATCTCTTTGCTTCGCCTCTCGTCCCGTCATCCACTCAAGCATCGCATCGCAAGGGATCGCACTCCGCAGCCTCGTTTCGCATTGCAGCGTTCTCGTTTTGCTTTGGTCGTCTGTTGTCGCTGGAGCCTGGAGTTTGTTTTCTTTGCCCGCCATCGCTCTGCCTCCTGCTTCGCCTCTGCCTTGGTGAGTCGGCCCAACGGTTCCACAGCTGCGGCCTGGTGCCTCGTCGACGTTGAGAATCAGGGGCATTCTGGGGAGAATGCCATTGCTGACCCGCTGCAGCTCCTTGTCGGCACCTTTCGAATGCTCGATGGCTTTATCGATATCCCAATAGCCGAAGCGAGTCCACCCGCCTTCCTCTCGGTCGCCTCTGTCTCGGCTTCGCTCGCCCTGTGCTGGCTGACGGAACGACATGAGTGCGCCGCCGCCGCCTCCGCCGCACGGCGAGGTGCCCAAGTCGTCGGGCCTGCCGCCGGGCAAATACGACATCTTCGTCATACCCGAGCACTCGGCCGGCTCTGGCTTCCTCTACCTCCCGTCGCTGCAGCCAAACGTCAACAGCTTCGCAGCTGGCTTCGCCTCGGCGCTGATACTCGTCGCCCTTTTCCAAAGCATGGCGCCGGCGTTCCGCGCCTGGTGGGAGAGCTTCCAAGGCCTGGGCAACATGGGCATCACGCTGCTCATATTCGGGGTCGGCTTCGGTGCCTGGGCTCTCGGACGCACGCAAAAGGACGGACCAACGCCGAACTACAGGCCCGGCCCGTCTTCGGGCGGCCCAGGCCAAGGAGACGGCTTCGGAGGAGGCTCGACTTCGTCGGGACCACCACCACATGCCGGCGCCCCCCCACCGCCGCCGCATAGCAGTGCTCCTCCGCCGCCTCCTCCGCCTTCCGGAGGCGCTCCCCCACCGCCTCAGCAGGAGAAGCCGAAGCCGTCATGGCAGCGACCGCCTCCGCAGCCGGGGACGTCGAGAGCCGAGACACCAAAGGGATCTTGGGAGAAAGCCCGCGAGGAAACGAGAAGGAAGGAAGAAGAACGCAAGACAAAAGAGGCAGAACAGAAGCGGCGTGAAGAAGCAGCCAAGAGACTAGCAGAACTGCGCGCCAAGGAAGCCAAAGAGAGGCTGCAACGAGAAAAGGAAAAGGAGGCCAAAGAGAAGGAGGCGAAGGAGCAGAAGGAGCGCGAACTGGCCGAGCAAAGGAGAAAAGACGCCTTGGAGAAGCTGGAAAGGGAAAAGCGGGAGAGAGAGGCAAAGGAGAAGGAGACGAAGGAACGCGAGGCCAAGGAGCGCGAGGCCAGGCTCCGCGAGGAGCAGAAGAAGGAAACGACGCCAACGAGCCGTGTTGGCAGCTCATACGCCTACTCAGGCGTCGGCGAGAAGACGAGCATGTGGCCCAACGGGCGGCCCGCCGCATCACCGTCCGAAGCTGGCTCTGCTTCAAAGAATGCGGGTAGCCCCGACAAGCGTCCCCCGCCGCCGACGGCGAGGACCTGCGTCACGGACGAGGACGCCTATTCGTTTCGGCCGTACGACAAGCCCAAGCCGCGGCGCAGGCCCTCCATCACGTCCATCGGGGAATCCGAGTCCTCGTGGGCCCCCTCTCACACGACAGCTCGGACGTCGCCTCCGCCGTCCGTACGAGGTCCATATTCCACAAAGGACCCCGACAAGATTGTCATCGAGGCTGTGTACCTCTTCATGAACCAATTCGCCAAGACGCCGGCCAGCCAGCTCCTCTCCGGCGTGGGATCGGTCACGGACGGTCTGATCCTGCGCATCACCACCGAGGGTCTCTTCATCGACGACGACGTCCGCGGCGTGCCGCAACGCGAATGGGACGTCAAGGCCTGGACCCTGAAGCTCGTCGAGGTATGGTGCCCCCCGCACTGCTTGAATTCTGCTGCTGCGTCTGCTTCGAACCCTGCCTCCGGTGCGAAGAGCGCTCCCCATTTGCTTTACAAGATGGCGACGGCCCGCCGCAACGCGGACCGGGACGGCGCCAAGACCCTGACCGGCGACGACGCCGATGCGTACCTGACCGATATGCTGCGTGCTTGCAAAGATTGCTGCCGACTTGGCTTGTGCGACCGAACGTTCAAGAATACTAACATTCAATCCCCATCCGGCCAGACCGGAGAGTGGAAGGCCAAGGGCTTGCACATCCTCCGCGCAACGGTCCGCGACCAGGAGGGCAAGCGATACATATTCGTGCTCGACGAGACGGAGAGCTGGAAGGTGGCCGTCGGCCTGCAGCGCCTGCGCCGCGGCACGCAGGTGCGGCAGCTGGGCGTGAGCGGCATGTCGCCCTCGGAGGCACGGGGGACGCTGGAGATGCTGGGCTGGTCAGGCTAGTCTGCCCTGCGGTCCATGCGACGTACGGCCGGGGCACGGTACATAAGGAGAGCGAGGGGTATTTATGGGAAGACCCGAGGACGGTAAACACGTGCGTGTGGCATTTGCAGTGCGATGGTGTTGGAATGGACGTGTGGAACTGCATAGCAATACCGGAGTACGGGAGGGGCGCAACGACTCGCAAGACAGATTGGCCGCGGAAGACCTTGGCTTGTGTTGTGGACTTGCTTTGTTTTACATTCCACTCGTTATATACCCCTGCATCGGGCTGAGAAGGTGTGTTGCCCAGAAGGACGGGGCCAGTCGAGGATACAATTCAAGACGCAGCGAAAATGTTTTTATCTAAAACCTTCCGCGTGGTACAGCTGTGCGTGCGGGCTTTTTCTTTTGCACCCTCTTGGCATTTAACTGCTGCGTCGGCGTTGACCGGCGTCATACCTCTCGGCGCTTCCGCCCGGCCCGGACCACCACGGCGTCCCGGATCGGCCGCGCGATCTACGGTACCGAATCAGGAAAATTGCGGAAAGGCGCAAAAGCAGCCGACGCTGCACCGTTCCCCATGAAATCAACTTTGCGCGCTGGACGCTTAAATACTCCTACGCGTTCAACATGACCATCCTGCTTCCGTGCTTGGGCTTTGACGTGAATGTGGAGTAGGCTCAGAGACAAGTTAGGGCCAGATGGCTTGGACGAGGTGGACATGTCTGCGTCTTGGTTATTCGTGTGACTCTGCCCTTGGCCAGCCCTGTGTTGCGGTCATCAACCATGTTCTAGTCAGACTTATTAGGGCACTCGTCTCGGCTCTCGCTCTCGCGGTAGCCTGTCTGGTCTTCTTGGCGGTTCTTGGCGAAATGTCAAGTTGGAGCTGAGAGTATGGCCATAATCCAACCTCCCTCAGTTTCCGGTTGTATTCATGTAACTTCGCGGTAGCTTTAGGGTGTTTCTGTCTCCCTGACTGGGCCGCCTTTCGCCCGAGGACGGGCCTTAAGAAGCTACTACTTTCGTCTAGTTGTAGGGGTTAATTCGCGATTAAGAGATCTTCTTCAATCTACTTGCGAAAGACCTTGCGTACAGTCTCTTCTAGGAAGATTTCGCCCGTGGCTTTCTCCCTGTATCGCATCTAGATTGCGGTAAATAATAGACCGCGGAACCTGGAGTACTTGGAGCTACTCGACGACATTAGCGTAGATGAGAACTCGTTCGCGATGGGGACGCTGCTTAACTCGCAGATTCCATTCCAAATAAGATCATAGAAGTAACGAGCCGCGGTCCGCCGAGAGTGGTAGAATGGATGATGTACGTGGTTGCAAAACCACACGACTTGCATAATCCTTCCAGACGAATGTCGCACGATCTAGAAAGACATCGACCGCGGAGTACCAGTAATCCCCGCAAGTCCATCATATTATTCGACATAGAGGTCATCGTCGAGGTAAATCAGTTTGTCTGCTATTAGGCGATTGTCTTCACCAAGGAAGATGAGAAACTTCGAGTGCTTGTTGAGCTGCCGGTTAAGCTCTAGGCAAGTCTGCTCAAATGCCGGCCAGATACTGTGAAGCTTCTCCCACGGAATTACCCTAGTATCGTACGCCTCTGCGTTGGGGTCGTTGGCTAAGTCAAATCCTTCTATTGGAGCGTCGAGTTCAACGGGCGTGTTGGCATCGTCCAGATCGACGGGCTTGTCGGCGTCGCCCAGCTCGACAAGCCATAGGTCTTCCACGTCCTGGACATCGGGAGAGGAGGGGGCGTCTGGCTCAATGACCTCGGGGGATGAAGACAATGTTGCGAGTCCTCGATCTTGTGGGTGGGCGGAATTTCCGCACACAGGCTCTCGAGCCCTGATCGTGCCATGGCGACTTCATCGTGCCTGCCTGAATTGCTGCGATCTTGTAATCCCTGACTCTCATCTCTGCTGCGGCCGACCGGCCGGCACGGCCCCAGGCGAGGAACCTCACTCTGCCGCCGGCCGTCACCGCCGGCCGCCACCCCCAGCCGGCCCCGAAATCTGCCGCCGGCCTTGAAGGCGTTCTCGCCGGTACGACCCCCACCTACTTAAGCACCTGAAACCAGCACTTGCAGCTGACGGGACACATGGTCAGGGCCAGCATCGCTTCGAGGGCCGCTGGCCCCTAGTACTCCAAGTACGAAGTACTCTTCCCCCAGCGCATGCCGCACCGTGGCTCTCACATCCCCCGCTGCGGGGGAAGAGCTACATTGTCTGAGAAGTCTAAGTAAGACGTGGGACAAGACAAGGCAACAAAGGCGCGATCCGTCTACCCGACCGAGGCTGTCACAGCCATGGCCGAGGGGTGACGCGAGCGGCGTGGCGTCTCCGTCCAGGGCTCCTCGGGTTTACGCCATCCTGTACAAGCCTTCAGACGAGTCTGCCGAGTCACAAGTCTCGCCCCCCCCTTCGCGCCCTTCTTGTGGTCAGGCGTCTGTACCATCGCCTCGCCAGGCCGCTCATCAATTCAAGTCAGCCTCGCATCGCCTCTACTTTTACTTACGTCCAGCTCTGAGCTGGCGCCTGTTCCGTTCCGTCTTAGCGTGCTTATATCATCCACCAGAACGGCGCCCTCCGCCCGCCGGCCGAAATCGACACCGGCGGATACTCTCGGCCTCGGCGCGGGGCGCGGGGCGCAAAAGTTTCTTTGACACGCCACCTCGCCTTGTTGGCCCTCCCCCGTCGCCCCTCCATCGCATTTGTCGCTCGAGGCACATCCAGGCGCTGCGACAGGCTCTGCTTCCCGACTCCGCGAACCCCTTCACGCAAGCCCAACGCCCGACACGACCTCCTCCACCACCATGGCTGCTTCAGTGCCCCATGTCGGGCGCACGCCCGCGACGGTGCTCTCCGCGACGGAGCTCATCGGCAACACCCCTCTGGTGCGCCTCAACAAGGTGCCGCAGTCGCTGGGCATCGAGTGCGAGGTGTACGCCAAGACGGAGCTGTTCAACGCCGGCGGCAGCGTCAAGGACAGGATCGCGCTGAGGATGATCGAGGAGGCCGAGAAGAGCGGCAGGATAAAGCCCGGCGACACCCTCATCGAGCCCACCAGCGGCAACACGTAAGTTCGCCATCTCTGTCGTCCTCCCGTGCGCTCCTGGCTCACGCCGTCCAGCGGAATCGGCCTGGCCCTCGTCGGCGCCATCAAGGGCTACAAGACCATCATCACCATGCCCGAGAAGATGTCGGCCGAGAAGGTCTCGGTCCTGCGCGCCCTGGGCGCCACCATCATCCGCACCCCCAACCAGGCCGCCTGGGACGCCCCCGAGTCGCACATCGGCGTCGCGCGCCGCCTCGAGAAGGAGATCCCCAACGCCCACATCCTCGACCAGTACGGCAACTTGGACAACCCCCTGGCCCACGAGCACGGCACCGCCGAGGAGATCTGGCAGCAGACGGGCGGCAAGATCAACGCCATCGTCGCTGGCGCGGGCACCGGAGGCACCATCACCGGCCTCGCCAGAGGCCTGAAGAAGCACAACAAGGACATCAAGGTTGTTGCCGCCGACCCCCAGGGCAGCATCCTGGCCGTCCCGGACTCGCTCAACCAAGAGCACGTGAACGAGCCCTACAAGGTCGAGGGCATCGGCTACGACTTCATCCCCGACGTCCTCGCCCGCGACCTGGTCGACAAGTGGTACAAGACGGACGACCAGGAGTCCTTCTACCTGGCCAGGAGGCTCATTTCGGAGGAGGGCCTGCTCGTCGGCGGCAGCTCGGGCTCTGCCATGGCCGCCATGCTCAAGGCCGTCAAGGACTACGGCTTCAAGAAGGGCGACGTCGTTGTCGTCGTCCTGCCCGACAGCATCCGCAGCTACCTGTCCAAGTTCGCCGACGACGACTGGCTGGCGGCCAACGGCCTGCTGCCCGTCAACGGCGTCGAGGCGACCGTGGCCCAGGCGGTCAGCGACAAGAAGTCCGCGGACCCGTACGACGGCGCCACCGTGGCCTCGCTGCGCCTCAAGCCCGTCACGTCCGTGTCCGAGACGGCGGCGTGCTCCGAAGCCATCGAGACGATGCGCGACAAGGGCTTCGACCAGCTGCCCGTGCTGTCGGCCTCGTCCAAGCTCGTCGGCCTGGTGACGCTGGGCAACCTGCTCAGCTACATCTCGCGCGGCCGCGCCACCGGCCAGAGCCCCGTCAAGGACGTCATGTTCGACTTCAGCCGCCTCGACGAGGTGGTCACGGACCCCCGCCAGCGCGCCACGGGCAAGTCGGAGGGCCAGAGGAGGAAGTTCGTCGAGATCACCAAGGACACGCCGCTGTCGACGCTGAGCAACTTCTTCGAGTGGAACAGCGCGGCCGTCGTGACGGACGGGAGCGGCGACGCCAAGTCGCTGTCCAAGCCCATCGCCGTCGTGACCAAGGTCGACCTGCTGACGTGGATGGTCAGCAGGAAGCAGTGAGCCGCCAAGGGCCGAGTTTCCCAGGACTTGCTTGTGGCTTTTCAACAGGAAGCCACGGGCTCTCAATGAGTGAACCATCGGGCGGACATGTGTTTCGGGCATTTGATGGCTGGCGTTTGTTGTTTAGAAGAGGGGCATGACAAGCAACTATCTGGGGTGATCTGGTAGACTCAACATCTACGGTGGGACGCAACATTGCATAGGAGGCGATCCTGGCCATAGACGAGAATTATGACATTATGGAGCTATTGCAACACTTAGTCGTACACTGCACCGCCGTGACGGATGCCGCCAGTCTACTCTACACCCGCTGCGCAATCCACCACCACCACTTGTCGACGTCGGCGTCCTCGGCCATGACGCTGCCGCCCGCAACGTCAACTTCGACGTCGAACTCGCGCATCTGCTGGAAGGTGAACTTCTCCGAGCCGAACTCGCCCAGCCACCCGTCCTGCTCCTCGGAGCCGACGTCGTCCATGCCGACGCCCGAGTCGAGCAGGCCCTTGCTGCGCGAGGCGCGGATGCGGGTGAGCTCGGCCTCGAGCTGAGCCTTGACCATGGCGGCGGGCAGCGCCGTGAAGAGGTCCATCTTGTTCGCGGCGATCAGGACCGGCACGGCCCTGGCCTTGGACTTGGCGCCCTTGCCGCCGCCGGTAGCGACCCTCTGCAGGTGCAGCAGCACGTCGTAGAGGTACGCCGCGGCGGGCGCGAGAGCGTCGCGCTCGCCGAGGGCCGAGGCGTCGACCATGAAGACGACGGCGCGCAGCTTCTCGGCGCGGGCGAGGCGGCCCATGGCCACGGTGCGCAGCTTGCCGTGGCCGGGGGTGTCGATCAGCAGGAACTTGGTGTGCGTGCCCGAGGCGTCGTCGTGGTTGCGGAAGGACGTCTTGGAGGCCGAGTCGGTCGAGGCGTTGAGCTCGACGGCGTGGGCGGTCTGCGAGGTGTGCGTCTGGGCGGGGGCTGTGCCGCGCTCGAGGAGGGTGACGAGGGCCGTCTTGCCGGCGTTCTCGGGGCCGAGCAGGATGGCGACGGGGGGCGTGGTGTAGGTCGCCGACGAGGCGAGGATGATGTGCAGCAGCACCGGGGCGCCGAGGATGATGAGCAGGCCGATGACGACGACGGGGAGGGAAGGCGTCATGATGGCCTCGGCGATGCGGGCAAAGGTGGCCATGGCGCTGGGAGTGGTGGCCGCGAGGCCGAAGACGAAGCTGCTATGTGCGGTCGAGTTGTCGAGGCTCACAACGACCGAGATGAATTGTCAAGTCGCTTGTGCGCTTCCCCGGGGGGGCAGAGGAGGTGATGCCGAGACGCAGACACCGGACAGTACGGCCACGGTCAGCCAGTCGTGCAGAGAGCGGCCGGCGAGACGCGGTGTCGTGTCTCCGAGGCAGCTTGCGACGTCGTCGGTCGGATAGTAGGTAGAGAGTCGAGGTTCGGGAGCCGGAGGCCGTGGCCATGCATCAGCTGTTTCTGTGTGCGGCGGCGGGCGCGCCACGGTGGAGGGGTCCAATTGACACCTAGTGGTCCAGCCACACAGCAGAGCTGCATGTGGCGCACGCTGCACGCACCTGCTCTTCAGCGGTACTCGCACTCCTCCAACAGCACGTAAACGTCAGCAGCTCCTCCAGCCCCCCTGCCCCTAACCCCTTCAAGCAAGGGGCGCGCTGACGTCCCGCCGGCTCAGCCTCACTCGGCGGCTGAGCCACGACGGATGGCTCCAGCTTCATCAGGGATCCCGGGCCGGCAGTAAATTTGACGAGAATACCTGTCATCGCGTCTCGTCTCGGCTCGTCTGGTCTCTCTTCGCCTCTCCCGTTCCCGCACCCGACTCTCTCCTCCTGCGTGCGGCCCTGCGACGCATTCCATCCCTGTGCGTGCTCGTCGCGGCGTCGACATGCAAAGTCTGTAGCAAGCCCGGAACATCTTGTCTCCACCAAACCTCCCTAAGCTCCCTCCTTGCGCCTCGCTCGACCTTGTCCTCAACCTCGACCTCAACCTCGACCCCGACCTCGACCTCGTCCTCGTCCCTTCCCCGGGTCTTGGCTCGCCCCGTCCACCGTCTCCTGCCCCCGGCCTCGACCGTCGCTCCCCCCAAGGCCTCTCCCCTCGTACATGGGGAGCCCGACCCGTCCAGGCAGCGTCTCCGCTGCTTCCGCTGCCTCTGCGGCCGCCCCCTTGACCCAGCCGTCGTCCAAGGCCTCCGCCGCCGCGCCCAAGCTCAACAGCGAGATGGAGATGGGCAGCCTGCCCGCCGACGCGACGGCGACGCCGCCGCCGCCCGCCGACAACGACATCATGCAGGTGGCCCGCGTCGGCGACATCGCGGCCATGGAGAAGCTGTTCGAGTCGGGCGAGTACGACGCCACCTTCGCCGACGACGAGGGCATCACCCCGCTGCATGTGAGTCCCGACCGCGCAATTGCACGCTGCGACCCGTCTGACACCTCGGCAGTGGGCGGCCATTAACAATCAGTACCCCATGTGCAAGTTCCTCATCGAGCACGGCGCCGAGATCAACAGGAAGGGCGGCGAGTCGGTCGCCACGCCGCTGCAGTGGGCGGCCCAGCGCTGCCACTACTACACGGTCAACCTGCTGCTCCAGCACGGCGCCGACCCGCTCATCACCGACGCCCAGGGCTACAACACGCTGCACATCTCCACCTTCAACGGCAACGTGCTGCTCATCGTCCTGCTGCTGCACCAGGGCATCCCCGTCGACGTCCTCGACAGCTACGGCCACACCTCGCTGATGTGGGCCGCCTACAAGGGCTTCCCGCAGTGCGTCGACGTCTTCCTGCGCTGGGGCGCCAGCGTCCACGCCACCGACGAGCAGGGCTTCACCGCGCTGCACTGGGCCCTCGTCAAGGGCAACGCCGGCTGCATCCTCAAGCTCATCGAGTACGGCGCCGACCGCTTCGCCAAGACGGCCACGGGTAAGACGCCTGCTGTTACGGCCAGCGAGCTCAACACCCAGCCGGCTTGGCACCGCGCCCTGAGGGAGTGCGGCTACGACGAGGACGGCCACGCCGCCACGCCGCCCTGGCCCGGCGCGAGCTACTTCCTCAAGGACAAGCGCGCCTTCGCGACCAGGTTCCTGTTCCTCTGGCCCTCCGTGCTCCTCGTCGCCGTCTTGTTCGTGCTCTCCCACGCGCCCGTCTTCCTCGGCCTCCCGATGGCGGGCGGCGTCGTGTTCGGCGTGACGTGGTGCGCGAAGCAGGTGCTCGAGTACGCTCCGTCCGACATGCGCCACTTTCACAAGACGGTGAGTTGCGACCTTCGCCCTGACAGCCGACCATTCTCTTGCTAAGTGTTTCGCAGCCCTGGATGGCGGGCATCTTTGCCGGCTCGCTCTTCCTCGTGGGCCTGAACTGGCTCTTCGTCGTCTTGCCTGTCACGATCCGCCCCTCCGGCACGGCAGATGCGTCTACGCACTACATCCTCAACATTGCGTTCGCCGCGCTGTACTGCCTCACGGCTTTCTTTTACGCCGCGAGCATGAGATATGACCCTGGATTCGTGCCCAAGCTGAACGGCATCGCCGAGCAGCGAGCCGCCATCGACGACTTGCTCAAGGAGTGGAAGTATGACGAGGCCAACTTCTGCGTGACCTGCATGATAAGGACGCCTCTCCGGAGCAAGCACTGCCGCAGGTGCCAGCGCTGCGTAGCCAAGCATGACCAGTGAGTGAGCCGCGCCAAACCCGTCACGATCCTGCCTGACTCCGTTAGCCATTGCCCGTGGGTGTACAACTGCGTCGGCGTCAACAACCACCGACATTTCTTCCTGTACCTCGTTTGCCTTACCTTTGGCATCCTGTCCTACGACTGGCTGTTGTATTATTGTACGTGTCCTTTGGCCGGTGCCGGTTCCTCTGGTGGGAAGCTGACTCGGAGCAGACTTTGCCAAGGCTTCGGACGGCGCCTCGGGCTCTTGCAACGTCTTTGGCGCTGGCCTCTGCAAGATGCTCAACGCGGACTCCTACACGCTCATCTTGGCCTTTTGGGCCTCCCTGCAGCTGATTTGGGTCACCATGCTCTCCTTTACCCAGTTCTTCCAGGTCTCCCGAGCCATGACGACGTACGAGAACATGACGGGCATCCACATCAGCCCGCCGGCAACGGCGCTGACGTCGACGGGCACGCCGCTCGATCCCAGCCTCGCCTCGCTCGCGGCCGCGGGGGACGGAGCCGGCGCCCACAGCCACAAGAACAAAGGCGGCATGCTCAAGCAGTGGAGCCGGCTGCTCGGCGTCGATCCCTTCATCGAGACCGTCACGGGCCGAGGAGCGGCGACTGGCAAGAGCAAGCGCAAGAAGAAGAACCCGTACAGCCGAGGCTGCCTCTCGAACTGCAAGGACTTCTGGTGCGACCCTGCGCCCGTGTTCGGACAGCGAGAGAACGGCGCAGCCGTGCTCGGCGGCGAAAAGGTGGACTACACGGCCATGTACGAGAGCCCGACCCTGATGCGACTCACCGGCATCCGGACACGGGGAGGATACGAGGCGGTAGGGACCGAGGACGTGTAACTACAGCGAATTCCAGTGCATTCTTATCGAGGCGGTTAGTATCAGTGATGCCGACGGGGCTACGGTGTTGGGGCGCATTGCTGCGGCGCATAAGAAGCGATGAGGAGCGGTTTGCTTGCTTGCCATGTAGCGGCGGGCGGAGGGTACGCAACGTATTGGATGGACGCTGCACGACGGAGAGATCCATGACTGATGACTGTAGAGAGCCGGCAGCGGCCTGTATAATACACCTATCGCGGCCATCGCGTGAGCCTGAACGTCCGAGATGATCCATGCCGCATCCCACGCCGTCGTTGCGGGCCTCCTCTGTCGTCGGCGGTGGGTCGGTCTAGAGTCTTGCTGACGTGGCTGCTATGGCTTCCAAGGTTCTTTCTTACCCTGATGTTGCCAATGGGCAATCATGGTCTTGCCAGTAGCAGCAAGGTAGGTCAGTAGGGGCCAGATGCCTTCCATACGTGCGAGAAGGTGGGAAAGAGCTCAGTGCTTGACAACAACACACCTGTGCACCGATCGCCGTCCTGTTCCATGCTCTGTTCCTTGCCATCTCTCGTTTGTTCCATTGCTCGCTGCGCGCCCTCGCCCAAGAAGCACAATGGCACCACCTTTCGCGACGCCCACCGAGGCCTCCCTCCGGCGACGCTCCACCCCGGCCCGCGTCCCCACCGGCGACGATCTCACCTCTGCCGCCGGCCGTCACCACGGCGAGCAACCCCCCTCTGCTGCCGGCTCTCCCCCTGGCCCTCCTCCCGGCCATGGGTCTACCTCTCCGCCGGCCGTCACCACCGGCCCGAACTCTGCCGCCGGCCTCGAAGGCGTTCTCGCTGGTACGAGCCCCGTCCAAGTACTCCATACCTTCCGGCCACAATTGCAGCTGACATTGGCCAGCATCGCCTCCCAGCGCCCCCTCATCATCGCCGCCCCAGCTCGCCCCTCTGCCTCTGCCGCCGCAGCAGCCGCCAACGACAGTGTTGCGGGAGGCAGCCGTGCCAGGCATGACCTGGGCCGCTAGCCTGGCGGTGTGCAGCCTTCGCGCCCTGCAGTTCCAGCCAACGGCGCAGCAGCGAGAAGGGCGGGAAGCCCTGTGGGCAACTGGGCATTATATGATGCTCCCCAGCGCCATTATGTCTATGTTGGCAGGTGTTCTACTCACCCTGGCTATCGTCCGAGCATCCGTTACTCGTATGCGGGGCCAGGCCGTCGGTAATGGCGTCCGACTTGAGGGAACTATGGCGGCCTGTGCCATGGTGTTTCTTTTATTCCCCAGTATCATGTTGGCATATTTTGCGTGCATAGTGTGGTGGTCCGAGGAGGGCGGAGGCATCTTATCATGGGTCGTCTTGGTGCCTGTATCTATATTGCTTGTGGGCCCGGCTGGGGTACATTATGTACTATACAGGGCAGAACAGCGTGATAAGGCACAGGAATAGTTGGTATTCGAGCATTAATGGACTTGATGGTTGACTGATTTATCACGCAACTTGAGTGCAGCGGCTCCTTGGATCATGGCCGCAACGATGTGACGACGCGGCTGCAAAGGCCTGTGGCCAGGTTCTCAAGCGCGCTGGTACATGTAGGCTTTGGCACTAAATCCCCGGCTCATATCTAGCCCAGCATCAACCTGTTGGAGGAAACTCTGAACGGTTGTTTGGTAAGGCAGCCTGCTGCAAGTGGCTACAGGTAGGTTCGTGGTAATTGTAACATGCTTTATTGTTGCGGTCGTTCGACTTCCCTTTAAATATTTTCGTTCTGTGCAAGTTGGTGGTTAGTTCTCCTTCTTTCTCTACTCCTCTTTTACTCTACCATATGCTGTATAGCAGTTCAATATCGATGCCATGATGTCGCTTCTGTCTCGCCTCTTCAGGGGCTTTCAAAAAGGCTACTCGAGGCCTCCAAACGGTCTCCCGGAATCCGATGAGCGCCATCTTGACGGGTACTCTATCGGACAGGCCTGCCGTCCAGTCCTCTCGAACTGTCGATACGAAGGAAGCTTGGCTTTTCTCGAGAGACTCCCGCTAGAGCTAATTCCCAAGGTTGCTGCTTATATGTCTCCAGTGGACAAAGCGTCGTTCGCCCTCGTTGGTCGGACTGCGCTTCAGGTTCTGAGCCGGACGTCTTTGCGACTAGAGGAATGTTCACGCTATAAACTTCTGCGTCTCTTGGAAAAGGACGGTGTCTTCCCGGCTGACATTCTCTGCGCCGAATGCCGGATCTTCCACCCGCCGAACTCACTCCTCCCCTTCGCACGATACTTTGATAGTACCTTGACTATCCGACCCTGCGCCGTATTTTCAAAAGTGAGCACGGTAGTACTATTCCACCAGAAGTCTGTTATGGCATCCCCGTTCCTTCCGTTGCAGCTTCACTTTAATATGGTCGCTGCGGTAATGAGATGCTATCGACATGGGTGGTCGACCTACTCTGTAGAGAGCCTTTCATCAAGATTTACGTATATTGGGCTCTCATATTCCCCACATCCCGATATCTCTCGATTCCCGAAACTTGTTTCTACTACTCAATGCCAAATCGCTAATGGGCGGCTTCTTGTAAAGACCGAGAGACTTATACTCCCAATCAATGGCTTGCGACGGCTTCGAGCTGTTTGCTACATGTATGCAGTTGGACGACTCCTTGAAAAGGAATGGGAGCTACAGCATTGCTGCAGCCACCGGCGCTGGATCGAGGCCTACAGTTCGTCCCTCAAATCATGCAATGACAGAATATGGAGCATTCGCCCTCTTAGCAAACCTTCAGCCTTTCTTGATAGGAACCTGTACCGAGTTAAGGGTTGCAGGTCATGCTATACAGACTATGCCTTGAGCGCATACGATCTACCATATGATAAAGGGCGAGTGATCGCACTTACTTCGTGGAAGGATCTCGGTCACGGTTGTTGTCCTTCGGACCCTAGGTGGCATTCGCACCTTTCTCCAGCATTGTCTCTGAGGGAAATAAGGAGGACTGATTGTGGGCAAATAGCTAAAGCCTATGAAATGGCTTCAAAAGGAAGACGTGCAGTGCCATATTTTCCAACTATTGACGCGGCCTGCGTCAAGTACTTCAGTCAATAGATTAGTTGGAGGCAAGTCCTTGCTACGCTGCGGATTCGCGACCTTTGATCAGTGATCATCATCATGGGCCAAATCTTGAAGTACATATGAAGGTGGCTCATCACATCAAAGTCCTCGTTGCTATGAAGCTTCCAAGCAGGCAATTGTTTGCCTGGTGCAGCTGTCCTATGCCATTCCCGGCCGCGTCCGGCTCTTTCTGGTTCTCTCAGAACAGACAATGTCGTCACGGAACCAAGATTTATATATGGTGAAAAGCCTTGCTATACGTAGACTCGCTTTATTGGAGGAGGGTTTCTTGGGTTCCTTATCGGGACGGCCCTGTATGTTGGGTATGGCGCCCCTCCCGGTATGAGCTCCACGACAGGAGGTGGATACCGCGGCCTCTTGGGTCGCGTCCTGGACGGAAGGCTGTCCGAGGTCAACGATGTGCGGTAGCTGCTGCTGTAGCTCTGATAGACGGCAACACGGGGCTTTTTTTTGTTGGCGAAGCAGATGCCGGCGACGATGACGAGGACGACAACGGCGGCGATGGAGCCAAGTATCGCGCCGAGCTGCGCGCCGGACAGGCCATGTTCGCTGCCGTTTATGCCGGCATCGGGCGCGGCGAGACCAGTTGGCGCATAGGTTCCTGTGGAACCTAGAGTAATGACTGCGACGAGAGTTGTGGCCTGCCGTGTGATGGTTTGCGTGACGACGTGGGGTTCCTGCCGGGCCACCTGCGCGACCAGAGGCGCGTCGTTGGTAGAGAGTATCATCTGGTTTCAACCAGCTTGAAAAGAGGCATGACAGACTGAACTTGGTCGGGTGCGAATTCCTGAGCGCGACTGATTGCACTCGGCGGACGACAGCCGAGCACGGTTGCCTTTTGAGAGCCGCCAACCGCCGCATCAACGGCGGACGGAAGTCTTCAAGCAACAAGAATACATCCATCCTGCGAGACACCCAGTCAGATGACGAGAGCATGCGGTTGGTCCTGCCCACCTCCCCTCGAAGCCGTGAAGCCCGCCTTCGTGGAGGTGGTCTGGGCAGGGACAGACGGGAGCTAACCCGAAGCTGCGCAAGGCGTCCAGGCTAGATGGCAGCTGCTACGGCACTAGAGATGGCCTGACCAGTTACCATTGCGGCGGATGGTAGTGAGCGGTAGAGGTGCGCCCGATGCATCACATGCGAAAAGGCGGCCCAATCGGAGCGGCAGTTGGTGATGCAGTGGGAGGGGACGTCGCTGGGGCTTGCAGTAGCTCCCGATTCTGCACATTCAAGAGGCCTCATTGTCCGAGGGTGACAAAGCAGGCAGCGATGTCTCGGTTGCCTTTCTAACGCCTGCTTCGTACCCAATCTCCAGAGTTGGGGAGCCATCTCGGACCGTCCCACCTTCACGGGGAACACGCCGGTGGCTAGTCCGGGGAAAGGAGGCGATATTCATCACCTTTGAACCTCCCGAAAAACATGTATAATGATGGTGTGTTGAATTCACATGAATAGTGAGAAGTTAGAACTTGCTTAAGTGCTATGGGAGGGTCACATCGTCCTGCATCTTGTACCCATGTCGCCGGCTTACTACACTCCAACGAGGACGCTGTTGTCCACAATTAGTTATGTCTCCATAATTTCATTTACCAGAAAGTAAGTCCAGCGTCATTCATTTGCAATGACAACAAAGAAATCGCCGTACGGCGGATAGCGTGGCCTGTTCCCCATCAAACTGGCATGCAGCATTAAACGCCAGCCCGTACCGGCCACTGAGGGAGACAGACGCCCGCTTCTTCCTTGATGGGGTGGCATGTTCCAACATCGTTGCCCCAGCCACAGCCGCTGCCGCAGTTCTGAGAGTCCAAGGGACTGAATAGAAGAATAAGTGTTAAATTGCATTCGGAGGGAACTCATTCGAGGGCAAACAGTCACGGGCTAGGCTCCAGATACACTTACTAGTATTGATGCCCACGTCTTGGGTGTCTTTCACAGCCTTTCTGAAAGAAAATGCCGTGCGTGCTTCTCAACACAGTTTCTGTAGGTTTGCTGTCAGATGGCAATGTCGTTGTGGTCAACACTGGCGGCTGAAATGGGCCATCGCGTTCTCCTTGTCATCTTCCACGGTCCGATACTGGTTCTCCTTGAGGTCGCACAGACACTCGCCTACGGTAACCAGCCTGTAGCCCCGTTCTCTCGCCAAGTTGACCATGTAAGTCGTCAAATTGGTGACCGTTTGATAGCACAAGTTATGAGCGAGGACGACGTAGCTAATTTCGGCCGGGTTCGTTGACACGGCACGCCACCACGAAATTGCTTCTTAGAACGTTCAATGAGCGATGGGTCGACATATAAATAGTCCATGGTGTCGATGTTCGCCGAAATATTATGGTATCCCAACCTCCCCATGAAATCCTGACAGCTGCTCGAGCTCGCATTTCTTCATCACTGGCCGCAACAGGGGCAAAGAAGCTATTAATGCCTCGACGGAGTACGTCATCATATTGAGACGCATGCACGACGCTGGACATAAAATTGGAAGTCACACTTGGACCTATCCGGATCTGAACAAGCTGATGCACTGCGACAACCCTATACACAAGGAACTTGGTCCTAGAGTGCGCATGACGGAGATGGTATGCAACGAGATAGCCATTCGCAGCATGTTTAGTGTTACGACCCTAGGCAGACGGCCACGGGATGAGCCGGCTGTGCAGACGCCAATGCGGGCTATACGAAATAAAGGTCGGAACGAGGAATTAATAGTAAGGAGATTACTATAGTACGTACCGGAATTAGTAGCAAGTAGGAGTTCATTATTTGTAATTAGGATGTAATGACTCCGTAGTAGTAATTAAATAGGAATTACTAGTAATTCCTATAAAGAACGATCTAAGTTTCCAGCAATAAACGTAGTGGGTTCCTTAGAGCCAACACCCCTCACAGCTAAACGACGAAACCATTTAAACAGTAGTTAGAAAAGACCGACCGTTGTTGTCGCTCCCGTGACTACATCCTCCTACTCCTCGTCGAGAAATGACCGTTCCGTACTAAGAAAAGTTGAAGGCGGCGTTGGAATCGGGGCAATTGCCCTGCCTGCAGGGGCCGCCCCTCTTAGTTAAGGCTTTGGCATTGGGATGAGCATCGACAAATTTGACCAACTCGAAGCCCAATGTCATGTTGGTCTGTCGATGGCGCCATCGGGGGTGTATGGCCCACTGGCTATGAAGTCCTCGAGCTCCTTTCCTTCAAGCGGCTTTGAAACCTCCGTCACAGCAGACTCCGGAGCACCGGACATTCGCTCTCGTTGTTCTCACTTGCGGGAATATTAACCCTGTTTACGAGTAATAGTCTGTTCAAAATGTGGAAGGAAGATATAAGAAAAAAAGGACAAAACAAGCCGTTGTTGCGGCCGACGCCGTGCGGCGGGTTCATTCCGTCCCGGGGCGGTCCGGCTTCTGGACAACATCATCGCCAGTCACCAGGTTGTTGGTTGTCAGCGCCAGATCCTCGGCTGACTTTGATAGAATCACTGTCCAACTCTCGCGGGTTCGATCCTTTGTCATCTTCTGCATGAAGCTAGAACGTATCAGTCTTCTTTCAACGCGCAACGACGGGGGGAAACGGACTAAACTTTCCGCGTACCGGGCATGACCCCAGATAATCATGGAGCAGGCATCGACTCGTCGCCAATGCCAAAGCCACGACAGCACTTCCCCGCTCTCAGCCGTCATCCGATGAAACGCTGGATCCAAATTCAAAGTTCGGCAAGCTCAGGTGGGCTATTGACCGGATTGCATGCGAGGAGTCCTACTGTGACATCACAGGATGCGGTAGAGGCTTTAAAACAAGTCAATTTATTAAAGAGCCCCTGGCCCAACCCAGTTGTGGACTTCAAAGCCAGTTACTAGTTGTTCTTGGTCATCTCGTATGTGGCCACCATTGAGCAGATTTTCAGGCCCCACGTTTCCGCTTACAATTCTGTCAGTAATGGAATGCCGGGCTCGCATGGCAGTTCGAGTTGACTTTTTCGCAAACCTCTGTCTGCGTTAACGCTGATTTTCACGACAACAGCTCCAAAGCTCGTGGCAGCATCAAGGCACGGCATGAGGACGCGTGCCTGCAGATTTTAGGCGGTACATCATCTGTGAGGTCTCAGCTACCAATCGACACCGGCAGGACCGAGGAAATGCATTATCGGCCATTGGCAAAGGCATAGACTGGGAGGTTTTTGGTCAATGTTGCCCGTCCGCAGCAGCTCCTAACACCTCCGGGGTGGCGATGGCACACATCTAGAGGAACGACCAAGGGTGCCAAGCGATTACTTACTAAATCTATGTAAATATTATTAGAGTAATTTATGAAATCTTGTTTTAGAATCAGCTCATACTACAGTTATTTCTAGTCCTGGGATATTATACGAAGTCCTCAGGGATAGGTCCCGCTTAGAACTAGTGCCATACTACTAGACTGAAATTCAGGGGCGCGCCTGATTCTGAAGGGATGAAGACGGCATTTCCAACCGGCACTAAGACCCCTACGCAATCGGCAGTCGCGACAAAGTTACTTTGCCCTCCGAAAAGCGGCAATCCCAATTCAGATATTTGGCTCTTCCAAAAGCGCCAATACCGACAAAGCTACTTGTGCCTTCCCCGCGTATAAACCGCAACCCTTATAGGAGCGAAGGGATATTCCGCTCGTCGGCTCTGCTTAATATGTGTAATTGAATGTTATCTACATATAGAAATATAAAGTTTTGTACCGTAACCTTATACTACCTGCCGGAATGGAATCATCTAGAATCCTCCGGACATAGCCTTCTTAGCCTAATATGCCTACGCTCCCTTCGGTCATTCAGACTTTGGGGACTAGCAGCGTCGGAAGG
Source organism: Albophoma yamanashiensis (assembly GCA_001600555.1). Taxonomy (NCBI): domain Eukaryota; kingdom Fungi; phylum Ascomycota; class Sordariomycetes; order Hypocreales; family Ophiocordycipitaceae; genus Albophoma; species Albophoma yamanashiensis. Next base: position 234,891 of record BCKH01000001.1, read on the forward strand.
GAACCAATATAATTCTTATAAAATTCCATCACCTCATAACTTTTAACACTACCTTTATCCGATCAATATACTATTAACTCCCAGAGAGTAACAATAAATTTTCTACACGCCTCATAGCAGCAATACGCAGCCACAATACGCAATCTCTCGCTTATTCGTTCGGTTCTGTCTCCTTTTATTGCCTAGTGTAGTAGTAGCACCTCCTCCGCCGGTGCCTCTACTAAAAATGGACCCTACCGTACCCGGAGAACCCGCTATGCCTGGGGAACATATCGTACCCGGCGAAGCAGAGATACGTACGCATGTCACGCCAGAAGGGTCCCGACGGGATCGATTAATAGCGGGAACCTCGGAAAATTCGGAAACCGGGCCCGCATATAATGTTCTTCAAGATACGACACAGGAGTCAAAGTCGAACGTCAAGCCAGAGCCGGAACCAATATACGCCAAAGTTGACAAGAGCGCGAAAACAAACAAGCTAGAGCCACCAACCGAGCAGACAGAACAACTTCCGAAAGTTCCTCTCATTGTACCGCCAGAGCGGCCGGAGGCATCAGATGAGACGTTTGCGGCATCGAATTCTGTACAACAAGGAACCTCGGAGGCAAACCAGGCACTATCAGTACGGCCCAAGCAGCAGACGAAGAAGAAGCCAGCATCAGAAAGCCAACAGAAAGCCCTTGCGGCATCGAATTCTATACAACAAGGAAACACGGAGGCAAACCGGAATATGCAAAGTCAAGGTCCGCTACCATGGGAATTAGAAATGCTAGAAGCTGCTAGAAGCCGCGGCTACAAAGCTATACCACCGAAATGGGTAGTAGGAATGCTAGACAACGCTAAATCCAACGGCTATAAAAATCTTGAAGATTTCAGAGACGGGAATAAGGATTTATTCAAGCGCAAGCTAGAGGGTTACCGTCGAGATCGGTCTCTAGTAGTATCGGACCCTAACGGACTAGGGACTTCTGTTACTGGAGAATCGAATCCTATACAACAAGCAGGTCCGATACTACCACAATGGGACTTGGAAATGCTAGAAGCCGCTAGAAGCCACGGCCTAGAAGGTGTACCACCGCAATGGGTAGCAGGAATGCTGGACGCCGCTGAATTCCAGGACTATACAACTCTTGAAGATTTCATACGCGGGAATAAGGATTTATTTAAGGACACGCTAGAGGGTTACCTTCGAGATCGGTTCCCAAAGACATTGGGCTCTAGCGGACTAGGCCAACAGGAAGCCCTTACGCAATCGAATTCTATACAACAAGGAACCTCGGGGGCAAACCAGAATGCGCAAAGTCAAGGTCCGCCACTATCAGCATGGGAATTTGAAATTCTAGAAGCCGCTAGAAGCCGTGGCTACGAAGATATACCACCGGCATGGGTTGAAGGAATGTTAAAATTCGCTGACGACTACGGCTATCGAACTATTAAAAGTTTCAGACACGGGGATCCGCAGTCATATAAGGCAATGCTATGGTTTTACCGTTCAGGTCGGTTGCCAAGGACGGAATCGGCTTTCCCCGGTCTACCGGTAGTTGGCACCCTAGAACCAAATCCTCTACAACACGGTCCGATACCAGCATGGGAAACGGAAATGCTAGAAGCCGCTACAAGCCGTGGCCATGAAGAGATACCAGAGGGATGGCTAACAGAAATGCTAAACTATGCTGAAACCGTTCGCTGCACAACTATTGAAGATTTCAGACGCGACTATCCAGACAGATACAACTACGTACTATCGAGTCTCCGGCGAGGCGTGCTGCCCCTGGCACGTAATATAAACCCTAACCAACGGGCACATATAGGATAGTGCTACAAACCAGCAATGAGGCCGGACTATAGGCCATGCATAACGCAAGGCTGATGCAATACAAGGGAAGGAGTTGCCACGAGTTATACGGCAGGATTTTAGGGTTTAATTTGCGATCTAGAAGTCTATCTAGCTATTTAAAGAAAATCACCTTAAGATAGTAGCACCACAGGAGCAAGGCCTTCCGATCGAAATACGATAGGTCCCGGCGCATACTAGGGTGCAAGGCAATAAGGACGCAGACAAGGTAGCCTGACAGCCTTCAACGATCGCGCCCTGGATTTCCTGTGGGACGACCTGGAAGGTCGGTGGGCGCCGGACCTACCGTCGTACAGATATGCATCCTGGCTTGCTTTTCGACAGTCTTAGTATGCCTCCGGCCAGATTTGTCGCAGTGGTGGAGCGGGTCCGGCCGCCAAACATTGGAGGAAACCTCCGAATTTGAGAAGATGGGGCAGCTCGTGCCGCGCTGTTTATTTTACTCATTTGGTTTGCACGTGTGGTTGGTGGCGGTGGCGGTGAAGCGAGGTTGATGCCTCCAGAGTGGACACAATTTTATTTCCTTTTCCTATTGCGCTTTTCAAATCATGCACTATGGGCATGCGCAAATACTATGATGAGAGGGTGCAATAGTGATGGCCCAACCCCCAAAGACCGGGGGCTTTTTGAGAAATTGACGTGTATCCCACGACGACGCAGAAACCAACAAGAAATCCCATTTGATAATGCAACTGCTTATGTACAGACGAGCTACCGCACCCGAGACCCTTCTATCTTTTGTGGCCGATCAGGCAAGTACCCCAAACGATCGGCATGCAGCATGCCTTCAGTCGTGCGCTCATAAAGACCCCGTAACCGCCCGCCCCCTCAGCAGCCCGGCACAACCTTGCAGTCGACCACTGCCGTCTGGCCAGCCTTCACCTTGGCGATGGCCTCCTTCAGCACGCCCTCCAGCTCCGACGCCTCCGAAACCCTGGCCGCGTGGATGTTGCCGTCGGCGGCCGCCTTGGCGATGCCCGAGTAGTCCGGCACGGGGTCGAACGAGATGTTGGCCTCTTCGTTGCTGGCCTTGGACCCGAGCCCGTCGGGGTGCACGAGCAGCAGCGACCGCCGCGGCGCGTGCCAGCCTGATGAAACGTTAGCCAGAGCTCACGGAACCGTTCCCGACGCACGCTCGACTCACCCTTGTTGTTCAGGACAATCGTCAGGACGGGGATGTTGTAGCGCTTGGAGATCCAGTAGACGCTGCCGGGCACCGTGAACAGGTACGTGCCGTCGCCGACAATCTGCACCACGAACTTGCCCTTGCCGCCGTTCTCCGCGTCCGTCGCCAGCTTCATGCCGAGGGCGCCGCCGCCGGACCAGCCCAGGCCGCCGCCGCCGCAGTTGATCCACGAGCCGGGGATCGTGGGCTGGATGTTGTCGTGGGCGAAGACGGTGTTGGTGACGGCCTCGATGGCCCAGAGGGTGTCGTCGGGGCACAGCTCCTTGAGCTTCCGGGACAGGTGGCCGGTGCCGAAGCTGCCGTCCTCGAGCGGCTTGGCCCTCTCCGCGATGTCGGCCAGGTGGGCGTCGTACTCCTTCTGGACCCTCTCGGCGCCCTCGGTGTTGTCGTTCGCCTGCAGCTTGGCGGCCGCGTCGCCCGTCTGGAGGGCGGCGGTGATCTGCTCGACCGACATGAGGGCGTCGGCGCGGTACCGCGAGCCGGCCTCGATGTAGAAGAGGGGCATCTGCTGCTTGAGCGGGTCGAGGTCGATGTGGAAGATCTTGGCATCCTCCCTGGGCTTGCAGCGCGTGGGGATCCAGGGCACGTCGCAGTCGACGACGAGGATGACGTCGGCCTTCTCGATGACCTCGTCGACGCCGAAGCGCAGGCCCCTCCAGCCAGGGTGGTCGGCGGGGAAGCACATGTCGCTGCCGCCGCAGTCGACGACCTGCAAGCCCTTGACGGTGTTGGCGAGGTCGACGAGGGCGCCGGGCACCTTGTGGTTGCGGCCACCGTAGGCGGTGAGGACGACCGGGCGCTTGGCGCCGGCGAGGGCGTCGGCGATCTTGTTCACGGCGTTGGGGGGCAGGCAGCCGAGCTGGACGGGGTCCCAGTGCTCCTGCTTGAGCGAGTACGGCTCGATGTCGGCCTCCATGACCTCGCGCGCGCCGCACAGGTAGACGGGACCCTGGGGCTCCGACTTGGCGAACTGCAGGGCGCGGTTGACCATCTGCTTGACGTTGGTGCCCGTCTTGATCTCGGCGGTGTATCGGCAGTACTGAGCGACGATCTGCTTCTGGTCGGGCACGTCCTGGATCCAGTGGATGTACTCGGTGCGGCTGCCACGGAGCTCGCCGTCGAGGGTGAAGGGCGAGAGGCCGGCAAAGAGGAGGACGGGGGCGCGGCCCGTCGAAGAGTTGTGGACGGCAGCACCGAGACCCTGGGTGCCGACATCAACGTGGACAATGACGCACTGGGGCTTGCCCGTCAGTCTGGCGTAGCCGTCGGCCATGGACATGGCCACCATCTGGGGTTGTTAGCCTCACTCCACGTCTCCTACAATGCCTTCGCCAGGCGGGGACATACCTCGTTGGGGCAGGTGATAATGCGCGGGAACTTGCCCTTGGCCTCGCGCTGGCCCTTGACCATGGCCTCGATGATGCTGGGGTGGTCGGAGCCGAGGTTGACGAAGCAGTGGGTGATGCCGGCCTCCCAGATGGCCTCGAAAAAGGCGAACGACGCCGTGTACATGTTGTTGGGGTCGGCGGCCATGGCCGACGAGGTGGACGCCTGCCTGGCGGTCACGGCGGCGGGCCGACTGAGGGTGAGGTGCGTCGACGCGGAGGCGGCGGCGGGAGCGGGAGCTGCTCGCGCCGGATGCCGGGTGGAGGCCGTGGATATGCTTGGCCTGGAAGCCGACGTCGACCCACTGCGTGAGGTGACGAAAGATGAGGGGACGACGGCGAGAGCGGCCGCTGTAGGTCGGCACCTCCAGAGGGCCGCCGGGGCAGCAAGTCCGGAGCGGCGAAGCAGGGCCATATGGAGGGGAGGAAACTGCGCTGGTTAGCCGCGAACAGACCGGCCAGCCTGAGTAAAAATAGTAAAATGAGGGAGGCCAGTAGAGCAGGTGAGTCGGCACTGAAACTCAAACAAGGTGGACGGTGAAGGTACTGGACGAGTAAGTGGCAAGTGGTGGTGGTGGTGGTGGAGCCGTACACAGTACGTAACGACTGGCTGGTAACGGCTGGGATTGGCGGGGTGGAGGGGGATCTGCATGCCAGGCCGCAGCGTGCAGCGTGCAGGCTGCCATTGTGGTTTGGGAATGGCTTCGCCCGCAGAGAGAAAAGAGAGAAGACGTGCCGAGAAAATCACAGGAGAGCATGGTGTCGAGGGGGGACGGCATACCTGCAACAGCACAGGGCCTCTACACGAGAGCCTGCAGAGTGCCGCGCGCGCACACACACCTGGACGAGCGAGTGCAGGGCGAGTCGACGTGTCGTCGAAAGAGGCAGGCCGGGGAGGGAACGGGCTGCTGTGATTGGTCAATGGGGCCAACGGGGAGTCGTGGAGGGCGATGTGCAGGATGGATGAAGGAGGGAAGACGGCGTCGACGCGGACGAAGCAACTTGATCAAGCGTATCGCGCAATGGAGGAGATGCACTTAGCAAGCATAATCCAACGGGACCCCGGGGCAGCTGTTATTTACGTATCGCAGGCGCAGGCGACTTGCGGTTGCTGTTTGGCTGGTTTCTCCCTGCAACTACCTAATCGGGCGCAAGAGGTGAGGCCTGGAGCCGTCACGGGGGCGGGCGCCGCTGTGCGCGGGTGCTGGGCCGGCTCTTGCCGGCGGGGTCGCGGGGCGCCCTTGCACGTTCAGGGCAGTAAAGTCGAGCCGCCATCGCCGCGGCGAGACGAACGAGCGGCGGGCGCGGCGGGCGCGCAGTGGGCGCTGTGGGGACGGGCAGCGCGCACTGGCTGGCGGAGGTCATGCGGGGGAGCCGGGGGAGGGGTTGTTGTTGCTGTTGCGTTGCTGGGCGCCTGTCGTTGGCGACCACGACGACAGGCGACGAGGCCTTGGATTTGCAATTTTGTTCCTCGGCAAACCCCCCAGCCAAGCACACCGCCGACAGCGGCGTCGAGGCACAAGCAAGCCCGCGACGGCGCAGCGAAGGCGCGGTATGGAGTGTCCGCACTCGTACATGTTATGTACTCGTGCTCGCAGCTGTACTGTAATACCGACCTAACTGCCAAACTGGTGCCTGAGCCCCGCCATCCCCGCCAAGCGCCGCCTCCCCCGAACCCGGCGCAGGGACCCCCCGTCTCCCCCGTCCTGCCCGTCCTGCCCGTCCTGTCCGTCCCCCGACCACCGGCGCAGCCCCCATCCCCCATCCCCCCCCAGCAGCCATAACGTAACCGCCGTGCTTCACCCGAGACGCGACATGCATCCACGGACCCGGGGCGTTCGCTCTATCGCACTCACGAAGAAGCCCTTGCCGAGTTGGCTAGGCTCGACCGGCTCATAATTAGTCTAGGCCACGCTCACATGATCCGGTGCGTTACTTTGCTGTGCCTGGCCATTGCATTTCCCTGCCCGCATCAAACCTCGTCAGAGGCCCCCTCTCTAATAATTACGTCCGTCCACAGCGCCGCTCCGGGCACGGCATCCCCCTGCGCCATCTCGGCTGGGTCAGGTACCTGAGGCACGCGAGGCCCCACGCCCGTTCGTCCCGATTAAATCCCCCGCCATCACCCCGCGCAGACCGACAACCTCGTCTACATACCTTAGTACTGTACAGGCGCGAGTACAACTACGCCGCCGGCTCCACGCTCTGCGGGTTGTGGAACACCTCCCGCGGGTCCCACGCCTTCTTCACCACCCGCAGCTGAGGCAGGTTGTCTCCCCAGTAGAAGCGCTGCGCGGCCTCGCGGCTCAGCACCCGGTCGACGTACCCCGCGTACGTCGTGTTGGCCTCGGGCGCGCCCTGCTGGATGCGCGTGTGCACGCCCTCGGCGAAGGCCTTGGTTTTGGACGAGAGCGTCGGGATGCCGATGACGTACGACTGGTACATCATAACCTTGTCGCGGTGCGGGTACGCCGTCGCGTTGCCCGCCGTGTCCGCCATGGCGCCGCCCTCCGAGTTGAAGATGACGAACCAGAGCAGCGTGCCCGCGCTCGTGTCTTCCATGTACTCGAACACGGCGTCGACGGCCTCCTCCTGCAGCAGGTCCTCCCGCCGAAACGCGAGCGACTTGCTGTAGAAGGGCGTCGAGAGGTCGCTCAGGTACAGGGCTTCCACCTCGGCGAGGTGAGCCAGGTGGCCCAGCCAGTCGACGACCTTGATGTCCAGCCCGCCGGCAGCCACGGGCAGCTTCGCCTGGATCCCCGTCGCCTCGTACTCGGCCTGCGTGCCGTAGAACGTCCCCGTGATGATGGCGCCCAGCGGCTGCGCGATGAAGAGCGTCGAGAAGCGGCGGTCGAGGGCCGGGTCGCCGACGAGCGCCTGCCAGGCCTTGTACACGGGCCCCATCTCCTTCTGCTTGCCGAAGCTGAGGTTGTACGTGTACTGCACCACGCTGCCGGGCTCCTCGTGGGTGCGCACCGTGAAGCGCGTGATGATGCCGAAGGACGCGCCGGCGCCGCGCAGCGCCCAGAAGAGGTCGGCGTTCTCCGTCTCGCTGGCCGTCTTGACGTCGCCCGTCGCCGTCACGACCTGGACCTCGACGACGTGGTCGAGCGCGCTTCCCCACATGCGTGACATGGGACCGAGGCCGCCCTGATGCTGTCAGCCGCTGGCCCGGTGGTTAACATCGTGGGAGGCGTCTCGGCTTACAATGGTTGCGTGGCCACCGATGCCGACGCCCGGACAGGTGCCGTGGGCCATGGCTCGCCCTCCGTTGCTGTGCAGCTTCTTGTCGAGTTCGCCGAGACGGTACCCGGCGCCGAACGTCGCGTGCCACGTTGTCCGGTCCATGCTGAAGTCCTGAAGGTTGACCAGGTCGATCATGAGCTTGCCGTCCTGCCCACCAAGCCCGAAGTTGCTGCCGCAGAACGTTAACCAGCCATTGACGGTTTACCACGAGACGAGAGAGCCGGACGGACGGGGGAGACGTACGCATACGAGTGCCCGCCCGATTTGGCCTGCACCTGCACGCCGCTCTGCACGGCGCACTTCACCGCTGCCGCGACCTCATCGGCGCTGCTGGGCCGGATGACGGCGATGGGCGTGACGGGCACGTCCAGATTGTAGGGCTTCACCCACGAGATCTGATACAGCGGGTTGCTCGGGTACGAGACGCAGTCGGCACGGCCATTGCAAACGGCGCCGAGGCACGTCTGCAACGGGGTGCTCGGTTTGTTCCCCATGGCCGTCGGTCGCGTGGGGAGGATTCTGAAGGCGGGAACTGGTGGACAAGTAGGCCCGGGGGTTCGGGTGCGAGCCGCGGATGTTAAAGGTGGACAGATTTGATGTCGTGTCCGCAAAGGCTTCGGTCCAGGACGGGGCTCGTTGAGACGTAGCTGCTGCGAAAACAGAGCCAGAGTCTCAAATTTAAAGGTTGGCAGTCGACGTGGACTGAGCACCAGGGCCACGTCTCATATACTGTGTAATACCTCGGTACTCCGTTTACATGCACAGCATCCGGGGACGCAGGGGTAGCGAGCCTTCATCAGACGACCAGCCGCCTCGACTCCCCGCGTGGGATCAACAAATCACCACCGAGACACAGCGAGACGCGCACCGCGGTCCCTTCTGTGAGATGATTCCGGGCATGCCGCGCCGTGGGCTGAACGGACGGTGGATCTTAGCTGCATGCCCATCGCCAGACCAGACGGACCTTGGCCTAGTACGCGGTCTGCGGTGCTGCACGCAAAAGGAGGCAAACAAGGATTCGGTGCAGCCGCCTTCGTGCCCGCTCTGCCAACGGGCTTCCAGTACTACCTTGACTACCTCACTCGGGCAGTTGGTCTCCGAAGGGACCGTACCCACGGCTGGGGTACTCCACGGGAAGCGAACGCCGCCGCCGTCGTTGGGGACCAGAATCCTGGCCGGGTGCCGGACCGAGCCCCCAGATCGGGTTGCGTCCGAAGGTGACAGCGTAGATCCGGGGTTGCCTCTGCGACCTCGCTGGCATGCCGTCTCCGCCCCCTACTCGTACTAGTGAGATACATACGTGGCTGTTGTTATTTCTCAAGCTTCAAAAAGGCACGTAGTGCAAATCCAGGGCTTAAAAAGGTGACAGAATTATGTGGTACAGTTCGTGTATGTGCAGGCTGCCCCTGACGGGCAATGCGCTAACTGTGGTGCCTTGATTTAGCGGGCATTTACACGCCCGCCAATCACTGCCCGCACCTCCCCTCCGACGAGATTGCTAGGCATCCAGGGTCCAGGCCGTGCAATCGAAGTCGGGAAAGATCATTCGCTAGGGCGCCACTTTGACGTGGCGCATCATCAATCTGATCCCTGCTCCCTATTGGGCGTCCCGTGGTCGGTTCTCGATTCTCGATCGAAGACAGTATTTCCTGGCAGAAGTCGCGCGTCCCTGGCGCATTCATCTTGCCGTCGATTCAACTCGCCGCCACCGCCGGCTGTCTCCGTTCAACGCAGCCCATCCGCGCACAGGCATGGCCGGGCCGGCCCTGCAGACCCGTTCATGCACCGTCTGTCCCGTGGGCGTCAATTGGGCGCCCAGCGCCGGGCGACGCGACGTCCTGTGTCCTGCGTTTGGCGTACCTGATGCCAGCCTGGCCTCGATGGCTGGTCGTGTGCCCTTCTAGAGACGCTGGGTTACATTCCGCTAGCCGGGGACGAAGCCCGCCTGCAGATCTAAAGGCTGGAGGGGGGAGGGCAGCTGGGGGATAGGGCAGCTGCGCGCAAGTCTGGGCTGGCGAGTCCGTCTGGTAAATCTGCGACATGGCGGCGCGTGTCCGAAGGTTGATTCACCCATTTGTGGCTTCGATTCACGTTGCTCGGTCACCAGGCTCAATCACCATGGCTGGGCATTTGCGTGCGAGGTCCCGGTCCTCGCGCTCGCACCGTCACTGGAGACAGCAGACCGCATCAGAGAGACACTTGCAGTGCGTACGGCAGTGAGCATTGCTCTTTGGCTCACCATCGCTTACCTCCCTACCCTGTAGTCAGCGGCCACAAGAACGCGGAAGCCTTGCCTTGCCTGTGGATTGAAGATCTTTTGACTTTGACTTCCAGCTTTTCTATATTTGGCCAGTGTGCTAGCGGCGAATTCTAGAAGGATTTCCGCATTCTCTAAAGCGCCGCAGTGTCGTATTACGAATCGTTTCCCCCCGACTCCGTCCCGCACCATATGCATCGCCGCATGCCGATGCGCGACGCCGACGCCGACTCCACGCAATTGCTCGAGTTTACTGTCAGCTTTACCACCGGCTCCAGCCTCAATTCAGACGCTTGAAGAAGACTTGGAGGCAAACTGCATGTACTGCAGGGTTAGTTGAAGCACCAGCAGGAGAACAGACCTTCTAGTTGCTTCCGTCGCGGCATGCGTGGCTCGACATGTACGGTGGCAATTTCGGTGTTGGGATATATCATCATATGAGCATTGGTGTAGGTGACTTTTCGTCCAGTGCTACAAAGAGGCAAGTAGTCAATGTAGTCAATTTAACTTTCTGTGTTTCTCCCACTTGTCCCAGGAGCATTTCTGCACCATTTCTCCTCATGTGCTACAGGCCTTTGTCGAAGGGTTCTGTAATACAAAGCGGAGGAATAACAAGTTTGTGGCTCAGACTTACGCAACTACCTCTAAGAGGCAAAGGATACGAGCAGGTAAACATCGTGCTCCCGTCTCCGCGACAAGAGTGGCTGTCCGGAGCTGCAGGCTGCTGGCGGCGGCGGCAGTAAACGCCCCGGTGGCCCGTTCCCGGGCCGGCCCCCCTCGCACATCGCCGCACCAAGCCGTTTCGCCCCAGGCTTCGACAGGCTGGCGCGCCCAGGTGGTCCAATGAGAGCCGGTCCAATGAGGCGTCGACGACAACTCCACGCTGTCGAAGAATTCCCGGGCGTGTGGTTGGTGTGGGTCCGCGTTCCGTAGCCGGCCGCCGTTGGCCGCTTTAAGTGTGGGAGTGTGGGAGTCAAAGGATGCTGTTGAGCCGAACCTCCGTCTCTCTTCCCCGAAGCACGGCGTGATTTCATGCATGCGCGCCTGGCGCTGGTTCGCGGCGCATTTTGTTAAATACAGGACGTCATTCGCCGTTGGCCGCGGATACGTCGGGCAGGCAGCGCTGTCTTATGCCTGCTGGCGCTGTTTTGTATACTCCGGCAACATGCAGTTGACGGCTCTTGTCGTCGTCGCCTCGGCGGCGCTCATCCTCGGCTACATCATCAACATCATCCGCGACAACCGGCGCCATGCCGCGCGGGCGAGCGCCATGGGCTGCGGCGCCATCGTGCGCACGCCGTCGACCGACCCCATGGGCATCGTCAACGCCTTCCGCAGCGCGAGTGCGTCTCGCCAGAAACGCTTTCCCCTGTGGGTTGAGGAGCAGGTCGACCGGGTGAACGAGGTCCACGACCGGTATGTCGGCACCGTCAACCTGCGGACGCCCTTGTTCCGCGACACCATCTTCACCGTCGACCCGCAGAACATCCAGGCCGTGCTGGCGACCAAGTTCAAAGACTTCGAGCTAGGGCCGAACCGCACCGACAACTTTGCGCCACTTCTTGGCAACGGGATTGTACGTCGATGCTTGGCTCTCGCGAGCTCGCTCTTGAGCTAACTTTGGCAGTTTGCGGCGAACGGAAAGCAGTGGGAGCACTCGCGCGCTCTGCTGCGTCCTCAGTTCGTCCGTAGTCAGGTCAGCGACCTCGACCTGGAGGAGAACCACGTGAAGGCCCTGATGACCGTGCTGGAACGACATCTGGGAAGCGACGGCTGGACGAGTCTCGTCGACCTGCAGGTCCTCTTCTTCCGCCTCACCTTCGACTCGGCCACCGAGTTTCTGTTCGGTGAGAGCGTCAACAGCCAGCTCGAGGAGGAGACCAGCCTCCCCGGAGGCGGAGGGGGCGTCGGCTTCGCAAAGGCCTTTGACTCGGCCCAGTACACCCTCTCCATCGGCGCGCGCATCGGCCCGGCCTGGCGCCTGGTACATACCCCCCAGTTCCACAGCATGGTCAAGGAGATCCATGCCTTCGTCGACTACTTCGTCCAGGTGGCCATGAAGAAAGGGGCGGGCGCGGAGAAGGGCTCGGCCGCCACGGAGGATAAGTACGTCTTCCTGCACGCCCTGGCCAGGGACACGCAGGACCCCAAGGAGCTGCGCTGGCAGCTGCTCAACATCCTGCTCGCGGGCCGCGACACGACGGCCTCGACGCTCGGCTGGTTCTTCTACACGCTGGCCGACCCGCAGTACGCGCCCGTCTTCCAGAAGCTGCGCACCATCGTCCTGGAGGACTTCGGCACGTACTCGAACCCCAGGGACATTACCTTTGAGCGCATGAAGGCCTGCCAGTACCTGCAGTGGTGCATCAACGAGTGCCTGCGCATGTACCCCATCGTCTCGGTCAACGTGCGGACGGCCCAGGTCGACACCTGTCTGCCGATCGGCGGCGGTCCCGACGGGCAAAGCCCCATCTACGTCAGGAAGGGACAGGACGTGGCCTACTCGGTAAGCTGGAAGCCGTTTTGCTGTGCCCGAATCACGTACGCTGACACTGCCATCCGCAGGTGCACGTCATGCAGCGTCGCAAGGACCTCTGGGGCGAGGACGCCAACGTCTTCAAGCCGGAGCGCTGGGAGCACCGTCGGCCAGGATGGGACTACTTGCCGTTCAACGGCGGGCCGCGTATCTGCATCGGCCAGCAGTTCGCCCTGACCGAGATTGCCTACGTCGTCGTCCGGATGATGCAGCGCATCGACATCCTCGACGGGTCGAGAGCGGGCCCCGTCAAGCACAACCTGACCTTGACGAATTGCCCCGGGGATGGCGTGAATCTGAGGCTACATTTCGCAGAGTAGAGTAGATCTGGCGAAAAAAAAAAAAAGAAGAAAAATTTAGATCAAAGAAAAAAGAAAGCTTTCTTGATGTGCTGTCACCAGTTGTGCCCTGACTGACAATCGCCGGCAATCCGTCGCGATGGCGCCAAGAAACCAGCTAAGGAGCTGTGGGTCAATCTGCAGTCTATCCATCAAGCGAGGAAGATCAATACGGGTGGAGCTTTGCCGAGAGCAAAAGAAGCTTGACGTGGGATAGGTGATTTGCGGGTGGGACGCGAGTTTACGTTTTACGTAGTACAGGTACCGCAAGTGGCGGAGGGATGAAGGGTGAACTGTTACCACGGCACTTGTTGGGATCTAGTCCAGGCCCGGGTGAGCTGCTGTTCCTCATGTGCACAGTTTCAGAAAGACGACGGCAACGTTGCTACCCGCCCTCCGCAGTCAGTAAGCGGTAGAATCATTCATTACAAGCTCGAATATCAAAGGCAGGGGCTTACGGGGGAGGCGAACCCAGAACCCGTAGGCTCCGGCACCTTTGCAGACGAGCCAGGGGACCTGGAATAGAACCGTCCGTGTCGGGTAGGTGACTTCCAAGCAGCTGCGCCGCCCCGGCGCCGACGCCTGCGTAGTGCGGCTGTTGGAGCCCAGACCCTCAACCTCGGCAGCGCAGCAGCTGCATGAGCCGCAAGCCGAGACACCAGCCCAAAGGCGACGATGCGGATCGGAAAGGGCGTTGCGCGCGAAGCAGCACCCGGCTCCGGCCCGTGGCGAATTGGCCAATTGGGTGGCCCTGGGCTCGATGTTTGTGGCCTGAGCTCCCCGACAGGGCCGACACGGCTCGTTCGGGGGCTCCACCGGGGCCCCGTGATGCAGTCCAGAGTGCGCGATGCAGGGTTCGCTCGATCCGCTTCCCAGGGCTTACCGACTCGTATCGGGCGTCGAGGCTCCGGAGGGTCCTGTCCTCGTCATGTGTCTCGTTGCAGTCGTATAATAACTTACACAGTACTCCGTAGCTGCTCTCCTGCCGAGGCAGCGCAGCCGGGCTGGGCTCGTCGCCACCAGCGTAGCTTGCCGTGCGCAGCGCCATCGCCGGGCCGTCGTTGCGATCGAACGTGTGTCTGGGTGGTCTCGAACTCGAGCTCGAACCCTGATCAATCGGGGGCGACGCAGCTGCCTGCAGGGCCCCGCAGCCCGTGCGTGGGAGCCTGAGGATGGAGCTCGTCGTGGGGCCACCCGGAGGCGGCTGCTGCACGCACATGCACCGCGCGCTGCCGCCGTCCCTGTCATCTCGCGTCCATCCCACCTTGCGCCGAGCATCGTGCAACTACTACGTATATATCGAGCATCGCGTTGCCCGGCCGCCCCGTCCTCCTCGTTGCTCGCTGCGTGCCGCGTATCGAGCCGTCGTGCCCTGCTCTGCGCTGCCGCCGCTCCCGGATCCGGCGCGCGCCTCTCTCCCCATCGTGGGCCGAGTCAGGCGGGTTTCGGCCTCGGCAGCACACGTACTTCGGGCACTAAGACGCACTCAACCCACTCGGGCTCGCATCCACCGGCGTCACGTTGAGTCCCGAAATTTATTTCTCCCAGGGTCCCCCTCCCACGTCGTCGCCGTCGCCGCACGCGCTTTTCTCGCTCCCGCCCAGCGTCCCGCGCCCCGACGAGACACCGACGCCCGCTGCTCATCCACGGGGCGACAATGCATGGCGGCGAACCGGGGGATCCATTGCGTCTTGTGGTCCTGAACGCACCGAGGCGCATCGACGACTACGCCATCTCCTGACGCGACGGGCTGTGCCCTCGACTCGTCGCGCCCGGCCGCCATGGCGAGCCCGCGACAGAACCCTGCGGTCGACGCCGCCCGGGTGCAGCAAACACAGCAAATACAACAATTACAGCAGCGAGACCAGGACCCCGGCAGCGGCAGCGGTAGCAGCGCGCACGACCTTCCCCCTACGCCGGTGCCCTCGTCGGATCCGCGCCTCAGCGCCGTCGACGACGAGGACGATGCCGCCGCCTCCGCGCTGCCCGACGAGCACGACCTCTTCAAGCTGCCCGCCCTCGAGGCCCTCAAGCTGCTGAGCGCCAGCGTCGAGCTCCTCGTCCACATCACCGGCGACGTCCCGCCCACGCCGCCCCCGCGGACCCCCACGAACCCGCAGATGAGCGACATGCAGGCCGAGAAGGAGAAGATTGTGCGCTCCCACTCTGAGCGCAGCCTCGCCAGGTTGCGCCAGCAGGCCGAGCGCAAGGCGGCCGGCGAAGCTGCCGACCGGGAGCATCAGCCGCGTGGCCAGCGCGGGCTCGACAAGCTCCAGGCGTACAGCGCCTCCATGTCGACGCAGATCAGGGAGCAGGCCCAGCATCAGCATCAGCCGCCGCAGGAAATCGACGGCGTGCACCTCCGCCAGCGCTCGCCGCCCGTGTCGCCGCCCGGCGGCCGCGAGGCCGAGCCCTACATCGTCGTCGGCGCCGACTCGCAGCCGCTCAACCTCCAGCACGGCGCCATCACGCGCAAGTTCTACAGCAAAAAGGAGCCGCCCATCAGCATCGCCCAGTACCTGCTGCGGCTGCACCAGTTCTGCCCCATGAGCACGGCCGTGTACCTGGCCACGTCGCTGTATATCCACCGGCTGGCCGTCGAGGAGCGCGCCATCCCAGTGACGCGCCGCAACGCCCACCGCCTCGTGCTCGCGGGGCTTCGCGTCGCCATGAAGGCCCTCGAGGACCTGTCGTACCCGCACACCAAGGTGGCCAAGGTCGGCGGCGTCAGCGAGGCCGAGCTCGCCCGCCTCGAGATCAGCTTCTGCTTCCTCGCCGGCTTCGAGCTCGTCGTCGGCGAGGAGGCGCTGCGGCGCCACTGGGACGCGCTGCGCGACGGCAAGGCCCACCAGGCGCTGCGCGCGCTCGACGTACCGCCGCTCAAGCTGGGGAGGAGGCCGCGCGAGGTGACGCCCCCGGGAGGCTGAGGTGCCCTCCCGCAGCGCTGCCCGGGGAGGGAGACTCAAGCTGGGACGGACAACGTCATTTGTATAATAATGGGAGAGCGAGGCACTTACGCGACCACGCACGTATACATGGATGCCGGAGGGAGGAGGCTCTGCTTGCGCGCTTTCGATACCCGGGTTTAGTAGTGTAATTATAGACGAGGATGGTTTAGCATTCGTGAATGGAGACTTGAGATGTTTTAGAGTGCCGAGGACATTGTGAATGCCCTGCTTTGGGGATGTTGGGTCCCCGTCCAGAGTCGCGGTCAAGGTGCTCCCGCGATCCCTGCTATTCCTCCACCTCGATAGTAAGAAGCGATAAAGGAAGGTTGAGGCTTTGAAAGAGGGCATCGGCCGTGGGCGAATGATTAAGGAAGTCTGCCATGGCTAAAGGAGGGGGGCTATGACCGGGGTTTCTGTTCCTCTAGGCTTCCATATAGTTGCCATCCGTCCTAGTATAGTAGAGACCAAGGGATTTTAGCACCGTCTTTTATCCAATACCAATTCTCCATTATCGTGGCAATGCCTTCTCCGAATTCTAGATAAACCTCGTATCCATGTAATTTGGCGTATGCTGTTTATTTCAGCGGCGCCAAGCACTCTGTATCCACAATCTGTATACCGCGTCAGGTACCGATCCAGGAGTCTTCTGGATTCAGTATCCAACGACTCGTCATTCTTACAGACTGCTTGCAAAAGATTAAAAAACGGCAGGTTTTGATCGACCTCGGCGGCGTACATTAACCAAAGCGTCTCTGCCGCCTCAACCGCAGCTTGGGTTGTTATATCTACGGCGGTGTATCGTAACGCTAAGATTACTGCCTTTTCCCCTGGCTAAAGGTTCTCCAGCTCAAAAATTAGGCCCAGAATACTGGTGAATCTAGCTGTAGAAGACTTGACAGAGCCCGTAGTGTTGTCCAAGACACAGCGGTGCTCATCGACATGACGCTGCGCGACAGGGCTGAACTCTTCTCTCGGCAAGATACGAGGAAGTTGTGGGGCGATATTTTGGGACATTAAAATCGAGGATTAGCCACGCAGAGAGTGATTTTTTATTTCGTTCGGTTCACGGACGACGAGCATGGATACAGCTGCCATTGGGCGGCTGCCAGACGCACTGTGTTGGTGACCCCGCAGAGGATAGGACTGTACCGCTACGTTGTACATAGACGGGTGGTTGTGGCGCTTTGACGGCTCGGCGTGTCCGCGTTGGCGATCGACAGCCGCGGGGCGCAAACTCTGATGCGGCGGCGTGTTAGTGAGTCGCAGGGAGCTCGCACCCAGCGGCTAACGGGACCTTTTGCTGCGATTCATCAGAGTTTTTAAGCCTTGTCCCATTCGTCGCCCTGTCCGCGCCGGTCTGCGGCATTCGAAACTGATGGTCAGGCACGACGACACCTCCTGACGCGCGCCATGCCGTGCAGTACCTGACCAGACGGTGTGTTTTTACTACCGTACGTACTCGCAACTCTGTCTGTGGCTGCGGGAGAGCCATGACCTCAGTGATGGTGCTGGCCGTGAGCACGCGAAGGCCTCAGACGAAAGCCGGCATGATCTCATTGATCACTCACCTAGCATCTCACGTGGGGCTGCCGGGTCTCTTCACCCGCGTTACGACGACGGTACCCCAGAGGTCCGATCGGGACGATGCTGGGGGCAACCGTTCAACGGGGACCTACTACGTAACTTGCTACGCGTACCTGGGTGTTAGTTAGTTGTAGGCACGGTGGAGCGCGCGCCAAAATTACCCGACCCATCAAACCGTCATGAAGATGCTGCCGTCGTGAGCGCCTTGCCTTGGTCGTCTCCATGGGGTCGGCCGCTAGCGGTGGCGTCTTAGTGGGCTCGGGCCCCCTAAAAAATTCGTTGCCCAAGCCTCGAGCCCACTGTCTGTCACTACCTCATAAGTACGTACCCGCATCAACTCTAAAAATGCTGCCCCTACTTCAGCCGTCATAGTAACCGCAGCCAGCCTGAGCCAGCCCTTCTTTTCCCTCCTCCTCCCGCTGCATCGTCCCTCGGGTCGCTCAGCCGTTGCTCGACCGCATCAGCCATTGGCAGCGCCGCTTTTCCCGCCGTCGCCCAGGAACAGCCCGCGCATCGACGCCGAGACCAGTGACCCGGTCCGCGTGACAGCTCGCACGCTACGAGACGCAGAGTTCGGTCGGCAGCCGTTGCCATCGTCGTTGGCGCCGCCGCCGCCGTTGCATCGCGACGCATCATCGACTGGGCGACGCACGTCCCCGCGCGAGCAGCTTCCAACATCGAGGTCGAGGCGACAACGCATCCGAGAGTACATGACCACCTAGCAGGGCGCTTCCCCGGCGCGGCTCTAGTTTGTCGTGTCTCGTCTGCGCGCCAAGCGCTCCCGCATTCCTCGCCTTTGACCTTCTCCGGAGCCGAGGTGTCCATACCACATTGTTTAACAGAAAGACTCAAGAATATCGAATATCGACTTCATCCCGACCGCTTGGGACAATCCCGCCTCGACGCTCCTTTCTTACTCGATCCCTCCAGCTTGATGCTCGCTTTCGACTAGGACCGGCTATCATCTTTCACCACGACTCTCGCTACGACCTTATAGCTCTGATCTCTTTACTCCTTACATCATCTGGGATCCTCACCAGTGGAGGTCCAAATATAGCCATCGTTTTCAGACGTTTGTTGGTTGATAAGGCTTCCTTTGTGTCGCCTTTTCTAACGAGCCAGGCTCTCCCTTGCAGTCACCTCGCCACCCTGTCAGCGACGCAACTCTTCCGAACCAAGTGCCGTACTTTTTGAACTGGTATGTGCTTACCTCCCATTTACCCACATAACTGTGCATCTCTCTTGAGAAGCCGGCGTCCTGATGCAACCATGAAAGCATCAGCTGATGCGTTCGAGACCTGGAGCTCGTCACTCACGTCAGTGCAAGGGCTAATCTTTGTTTGCGTTCTAGATCTGTGCCACCTCCTTCCGTCGCACCATATCACCTTGGCAACTGCGCACAAGTGATTTAGTGACAGATTCGCGTTGACTTGGGAACAATGACCAAGAACGTCATGCCCGTCACTGAGTGGGCGCCCGCCCAGCACGTCACATTTGGTGACACCCTGGAGCCTTCGTCGGTTGAGTCGGCGAACCGGCGAGCTTCTGCCGCGCACATCATTCCCCAAAGCGCCACGCGCCTGCGAAGCCTGAGCCTGTCGCTGCCGTGGCGTCGCCCAAAGACGTCGTTGTTTGCTCATGCCGACCTGCACAATCACTCGTCTCATATGAACGACCACGCCGTCGACGACTCGCAGGACGTCCAT
This sequence comes from Albophoma yamanashiensis, assembly GCA_001600555.1. Lineage (NCBI taxonomy): Eukaryota > Fungi > Ascomycota > Sordariomycetes > Hypocreales > Ophiocordycipitaceae > Albophoma > Albophoma yamanashiensis. The sequence goes on from BCKH01000001.1 coordinate 253,932, forward strand.
GAGTCGGCAAATGCTGGTCATGCACAGGGCCATGGCGCCTCCGGAAGCCTGAAGGGCATCATACGCCGAGCATCACTGTCGTTCAAAGGCATTGTCCACCGAAGGCAATCCCTTGTGGCCGACGACACCATCCTCGAGCAAGGCGCGTCCCATACGCGGCCCACGACCCCTCACGCTGCTTGGAATCGTTTGCGGCAGGCAACCAGCTTCCACCACTCGCGGTCATTTTACTTGGACCCGTCGCAAGACGCTTCCCGAAATCCGCAGCACCCACCGAATGTACCCATCCCGGCCTTGGGCAGCGAGCCTCCCTTCATCCCGACGCATACGGGCGGCGCTGCCAAGGCTGCAGCGGCCATGCAGAACGAACTGTTTGCCAGGCAGAGCATGCAGCGCACGTGGTTGGATGCCTCGTCCAGCGACGACGATGGCAACGACCGCGAAAGCGGTATTGGCATCGCCGTGCCAGGGCCTTCCGTCGAGTCCGACGACCTCGATCGAGAGGACGCTGTGCCGCCTCAAGATGCCAACATCAGCCGGCTAGACTTTGTCACGGAACTCCCAACCGAGCTGGCAATTCATGTCCTGGCGTACTTGGACGCCTCGGCTTTGGCCAAGGCCAGCGCCGTGTCGAGCGACTGGGCTCGGACGATCAGAAACCAACACGTTTGGAGGGAGTCTTGCCTGCGGGAGACGACGACGACATACGCAACCAGCGAGCCCGTCAAGCCCGGCACTGGCCGAGGAATCCCGCCGGTGATGCCCAACAACGACTGGAAGAGGATATACCAGACGAAGCAGGAACTGGACCAGAGGTGGAAGGGCGGTAAGGCGCGGCCCGTGTATCTCAACGGGCACACCGATAGCATCTACTGCCTGCAGTTTGACGAGTAAGTCTCAGGTCTCGACACTGTCAGCTGCTCGCACCCGGCTAATGATGTACAGGCACAAAATCATCTCAGGATCCCGCGACAAGACCATCCGCATCTGGGATATGCATACCCTGGAGTGTCGCCTGGTCATCGGCCCGCCCGAGGTCGTTTACGACGAGAACTTGCTCCTGGACGAAGATGGCGAGGCCTCTCATTGCGCCTCGGGCCCTGATAACCGGAGAACGGCCCATTCGATGCCGAAGGTGGTGTCCTTCCCGGAGCATCACAAGGCGTCAATCCTGTGCCTCCAGTACGACGACGAGATTCTAGCCACGGGATCGTCGGATGCCAGCTGCATCGTGTACGACATCAAGGCTGGGTATCGGCCGATGCGCAGGCTCGCGCAGCACACTGCCGCCGTGCTGGACCTGGCCTTTGACAAGAAGCACATCGTCACGTGCAGCAAGGACATCAGCATCTGCGTCTGGGACCGGGAGACGGGGGCGCTTGTTCGGCAGCTGCGAGGCCACACGGGCCCAGTCAACGCGGTGCAGATGCGCGGCAACACCATTGTGTCGTGCTCCGGGGACTTCCGGGTCAAGCTGTGGAACATCGACACGGGCAAGAATATCCGCGAGTTTGTCGGGCACACCAAGGGCCTGGCCTGCTCGCAGTTCTCCGAGGACGGGCGGTACGTGGCGTCGGCGGGCAACGACAAGGTGATCAGGATCTGGGACGCCAACACGGGCGAGTGCGTGCGCGAGATGAAGGCCCACGACAACCTGGTGCGGAGCTTGCACATCGACAGCGTGAGCGGGCGCCTCATCAGCGGCAGCTACGACACCGACATCAAGGTGTGGGACATGGAGACGGGGAAGCAGCTGCTCGACTTCCCCCGGTGGCACGCCAGCTGGGTCCTCAGCGCCAAGAGCGATTACAGGCGTATCGTGAGCACGGGGCAAGATCCCAAGATCTTGATCATGGACTTTGGCGCCGACGTGGAGGGGATCGAAACGTTGGAGAGCCAAGATGCCGCGGCTGCCATGGGTAACAGCGGCTTCATCTGATGCGTCGTCTATCCTCCCCCCCCGGCCGCGGTATAATGCATCATAACGGCGAAGTATATAAACGAACGGCGTGGTGAGCCGTCATGTCAGCGATTTTTCTTCGCATTTGGTATTTGGGCGCGAGCATTGGGACATTTTGATTTGAGGCCCCTGAGGCTGGAGCTAGTTAACGCTCTCAGGAGGCGATGGGTTCACTTGAACACGCGCGGCACCGGCCACGAATAGCCTGCCCTGCGAGGATTGGCGGGCAGAGCACTTGCATTGGGGCCCTTGTTTTGGTTTGCAACGGCGTCGGCATAGACTGGGTAGCGTTTTGGCTCATTTGCACGGACATGTAGAAGGGCCGTCTTGGGACACAAGGCATGGCAATCATATTAGGTAGCAACATTGTGCACATTTTCAGCCGGCATCGGCTGCTTTGCGATACTCTCGCCGATTTCTTGGCTCCCCGTCGGCGACTTCACAATAGAGGGTGTCGGCTCGAGAGAGACACGGCTTACGAGTCGTAGCTGACGAGAATCACCAGCCCAAGATACCTCATGTCCACATATGTACATGCGCCCCTCACAGCTCGCACGCGGTCCATGGGGATATTGGCCGAGTAGGTGCCTGCGGGTGACGGGTTTGGAAGGGGAGCCTGCTGACGGAGCCGGGTGATGAGGCCCGATGGGTAGAGGGAGTCGGGGAAGCCGGGCGTTGGGCGGGGTTTGGCCGAGATGTGCCGGGCGAGGTGGGTCATGTGTGTCGATTGAGGTGCCACAGCTGCTAATAAGGTGAAATGGGGCAGGGAAGACTGGTTCGGGCTTATGTACCTGGGTATGATGTAGATGGAGAGGTTTGCGAGTCCGGAGTCCAAGTATCCAAGTATACGACTAGTTGAAAAGAAGTAGCGTGGATTGTGCGCCCACGATGAAGCTCGCCGCTCGGTGCGAAACGCCATGCTTGGACAGCCTGCGCTTGAAGCTGCGTCGCACGGGTGCACAATGTGGTCCTTTGAACTTTTGATGCGGCTGTTCCTTGGCGTGCCGTCGAGTAACGTAACACAAGGGCGTGGCACAAAAACACCCGTGGCGATGATGCAAAGTTTGTGCCTCGCTCCTTTGGGTGGGCACCTAGGCACTCGTGTGTAATCTGGTCTTCCTGGTGCTGGTGCTGGTGCTGGTGCTGGTGATGGATGCTTGGAGTCGGCAGCAGCGCACACGGCCTTGGCGGTGGCGGGTTCTTTCGCACGCCAAGCCTGCGCTGCTGGCCGCAGTAATTAGCCAATAGGCCTGTCTATACAAGACGCACACGTGGACCGCGCACGAGGCGCACGACCAGCTCACGTCGCAGACTTAGAGTGGATGCAAATATACCAAGTACTGCTGGCCAGGCTGTTCCTGAGGGGGCTGCCTGTCATGGGGTGACAGTTGGCCCAGAGAGGCCGCCGCGGTGGTAAGGCGCGCGTTTCGAAACAACGGGAGGGTGTCCACTAGATTGGAGGCCAGGCGTTAAAGCTGCGCGCAACTCGGGCAGCCAGGGGGGCAAGCATCAACCCCAAACCAGCTGGTTAAAGATGAAACAGACAAACACGAAACGGAGCGACAACGACGTTCGGCTCGAGTCCTTCCAGATGGCTTCCGCGGGCAGCAGCAGCGAGACAAGGTCAAAATCCTGTCTCTGGTCCGAGTCGGCCGCCTGGCCCGGCAGGCAGCCGAGACAAGAAACCTTGTTTTTTGTTTTCTTTCTCGACCGCTGGACGGAGAAACCCGGTCTCGTGTTGCCAATTTTCAGAGAGGGCCAGAATTAAGCTTTTTCATCTGTCCCACGCGGATGGGCCTGCGGAGCACGCGTGCACACCGGACGTGTTTCGAGAAAAAGGCAGGGGATGGATGCCCTGCTCTGAAGCAGCGCATCCCAGCGCGCCAGGGGTGCTTGATGAAGCCGTGGATGGATGGATGGATGGTTGGCGACCAGTTCGGCGCGGCGAAACGGGCGCGGGGGGGTGGCAACCCGTGCACCGATCTGCCGGGGCCTGCCCGCCGCGGTGACGATGCGAGCATGGACGCTGTTCGTTGCGGAGTCGTGAGCCTGCTTGGACGACGCTTTGTTTCAATCGAGGACCGCCGCGAACCCGTACCGGCCACGAGCTGGCTTGCCGCGAGGTCGGCGTCAATGCAAATCACACCACGATTTCCACCCTGATACGAAGACGCAAACTGTCACCGCGCCTTCCCCTAATTACGGATTGCACCAGATGCATTGCCGCCGAATCCTCCGTCCTGCAGGGAGGGAGGAATTGACGCTCCCTGGCGCCCTGGCCAATCACGCCGCCGTGGTGCCCCCGAGTTACGTCCGGGGGGGTGGGCATCGCACCCCTGAAGAGCCGCCCCGAGATGGGGGCGAGAGGAGCGGCAGCGGCACCGCCACCGACTTTGTCAGCGGGAGTACCATTCAAGCGCATGCCGCTAAGGGGAAGAGCAAAAGCTAGTTCCTACTTTCTCAAATCCCTCTTAATGGGGTGGTCTAAGAAAATCGCGAAGCGATGCCATAAGATCTTAAATTAATGCCCGGAGATATGGCTAGCGAACTGACTAAGTTGTGGCGCACTCAGATGGCGCTGTGGGGTGCCGCTTTTCTCTCCAACCCTTCTGGCCGCCATTCGCTGGCTGCAAGGCACGGGAGCCCATTGAGGCAAGTGGGCATGGTGGGCAGGGCGGGCAAGGGATCGCCCGCATCGTCGGCATTGCTGGCCCTGGCGCCGCAACGGCGGTACTGCAATAGCCTGAGGGTCCCCCGGTCCCCCCAGGGTGGCGCCTCGCAGCCACCCAGGCACGCCCAACATGGCCCCCGGCGAAACGGCGCTTGCCATGTACTGCAGATTGGCTTTGCGCCCTCCATCCCTCCTCTCGACGACCGCAACATCCACCACACCCTTCTGCTCACGATGCCGCTGCCAGTGGAGCTAGGAGTCACCAGACGGTGATTCCATTTCGACGGGGCTTTGCTACTTGCCGAGCGGAGCAGCTCAGCTGTCAAGATCGAGCTCGGCGGCATTGCCTCCCGTCCCGAACCGCTGCGTTGAGCCCGGGAGAGCAGGACCGTCACCTCCGCTAGCTTCGCCCTCGTGTGCGGGCGGCATCCATGCTACGCTGGACGTCGTAACCTTGTGCTGCGCGCCTCCTCGGCTATCCAAAACACCCGGCGTGCTGGCCGTCGACGGGAGCCCCGAGTCGATCGCGGTTCTCGCTGGTGTGTGGATCGCGAACGCCTGGACGCTCCTCGAGGAATCGCCCGTCGCGAGTCGTGCGAGACACCGCGGGCGATGGGTGTCAAGGTGCTAAGGATGCCCCGGCCAGCTGACAGATCGGAGGAGAACTCACCAGCCGGACAGGGCAAGGTGCTCGGCGCCAGAACAGACGAGACCGCAGAGACAGCCCACCCACGAGGCCGTCGCCGCCTCTTGTCGCATCCCGTGCCCACCGCGTCTGAAACGGAGTCGCCGCGGTCGACGACGGCCAATGGGGACGCGCCCCCACCGGAGCCATGGCGGCTACTTGTACCCTTGCGGTGGGCGAGAATGCCATTGACGGGCGCTGGCGCGCCACGGCAACGCTGGTCGAGGTGCGTGCGAGCGCAGCCAGGCTTGGCAGATGGGCAGTCCGAGTAGACGCCCCCAACGGCGAGCAAGATTCCAAGCCGCGACAGGGCTGATGGTGGCTGGAAAGAAGCAACGGGGGTAATTATAATTGCACCTGCTCCTACTCGTATGCCGGTGCTCTCGCTCTTGGCCCTTTGGCCCTTTTGCCAGCGCATGTGCCCCTTCCCGTCCGCACTCGCGCCAGCCATTCCTGCTGTTCAGTTCCTGAACGGGCATTGTGAGCAAGCACCTCCTATTGTTGTCTTGTCTCCCGTCTCGTCGCCGCTCGCTATACTCGTTCCTTTCTGCCCTTCTTTCCGCCCTACCCTGCCATCTCAACTCTCTTCTTCTTTTCTCGTCTTGCCTTCTTCTCTTCGCCCTCGCTGATTCTTGCGGGTCGACTTGTTTGCCCCGTCACGGCACTCGTCGGTCCTCGACACTGCCGTCACTTCTTGTTGCGCCTCCGTCGAACCACCTTCCTCCCAGCGCGTCCGCTCTTTACGACGCGCGGCCAGCGGGTCGTTCGAACCTTTCGGCTTCGCGGCGCCGTGTGCGACTCTTTGACTTTCTCTGGTCGCTCGCCTCGTGCTCGCTAGACCACGCCATCCCCCGCCGGGAACACAAAGTCTGCGAGGGTCCCTGACCTTGTGCGCGGCTCTCCGGGAGCTTGGCTTTCCAGCTGGTGGTGAGTGAATGCAACGCTACATTGCGAGATTGGCAGCGTCATGTTTGCCCGCGCGCGCGTGCCCCATGGCATGACGCACCCCTTTCTTCCTGCCCCTTGCCTCGAACTCCGGGCTCTGTCCGTCGCCTGCGCAAGGCCAGGCGTCGGCTCTGCACCAAATGGGGCTGCCGAAGTGAGCAGTGGCGCTTGACTCGGCTCTAGAAGCCCGCGCCGCGATCCCGTGGCGGGCGGCTTGGCGGGACGTCGGCGTGGCTTGCTCTTAGTCGGTCCTGCTCGCTGCTCCATCACCACATGTCTCGCGCCTCGTGGATTCACTGCGCGTGGGGATGCTTAAAAAGCCGCCCCCCTGCACGCCTCTATCAAGTCGTCTTTTCTTGTCTCGTCTGTATCTCTCGCGCCTTGTTGGCTCGTGGCTTCACATGTTATTTCTATATGTGACGCGACTGGCCATGCACACCGGCAGCTGACGTCTTCCCTTTCTATATAGACTACAGATCAGTTCACACATTCCCTAAGAGACTTCGAAAAGAAGTGTTTGGTTCTTCTTCGCCATGGGGTTTTCGACTATTCTCACAGCCTCTGTGCTGGCGTTGCGCCTCTTCTCTGTCCCTGTCGATGCGTCGCCGGCTCCTGCCGCCGCGAGCGCTGCTGCCGACACCGCCGCCTCGAGCTGGTGGATGGCCAACATTGCCCGCCAGGGCACTGTCGCCTTCGGGTCGCAGAGTAATTACAAGGTATACCGCAACGTCAAGGACTACGGTGCCAAGGGCGACGGCAGCACCGACGACACCGTCGCCATCAACAACGCCATCACCGACGGCAAACGCTGCGGCCAGGGATGCGACTCGAGCACCGTCACGCCGGCCATCGTCTACTTCCCCCCCGGTACCTATGTCGTCTCCCAGCCCATCATTTCGTACTACTACACCCAGCTCGTCGGCGACGTCGTCAACCTCCCCGTCCTCAAGGCCGCCAGCAATTTCCAGGGTATTGCCGTCATTGACTCCGACCCCTATGCGGCCGGGGGCATCAACTGGTACACCAATCAGAACAACTTCTTCCGCCAAGTCCGCAACTTCAAGATCGACCTCACGGGCCTGCCCAAGAGCACGGGCACTGGCATTCACTGGCAGGTCGCACAGGCCACCTCTCTTCAGAACATCGTCTTCGACATGATTCAGGACCGCAGCGACGACAACAAGCAGCAGGGCATCTTCATGGACAACGGTTCCGGTGGCTTCATGAGCGGCCTCACCTTCAACGGCGGTCGGTACGGCGCCTTCTTCGGCAACCAGCAGTTCACGACGCGCAACCTGGTGTTCAACAACTGCAACACTGCCATCTACATGAACTGGAACTGGGTCTGGACCCTCCACGGCGTCACCATCAACAACTGCGGCGTCGGCATTGACATGACTTCTGGCCAGAAGTCCCAGGCTGTGGGTTCCGTCCTGCTTCTCGACAGCTCCATTGCCAACACGCCCGTCGGCATCACCACCTACTACACCCCTCAGCAGTCTGGCACGAACGGCACGTTGGTCCTTGACAATGTCGACATGACGTCGAATGTCCCTGTTGCGGTGCAGAATGGCCAGAACAAGCAGACGATTCTCAAGGGAAATGCGCTCATCTCCTCGTGGGCTCAGGGGCGCTCCTACAAGGGAGCCGCAGGCGCGGCCGGGCAGGGCTCCAGGACCCCCGTGGCCAAGCCGGCTGCGCTGACGGACAGCAACGGCAGGATCTTCACCAAGAGCAAGCCCCAGTACAAGGATGTGCCTGCCGCCAAGTTCGTCTCGGTCAAGTCCAAAGGCGCTCGGGGTGACGGCAAGACCGACGACACCGCCGCCATTCAGGCTGTTTTCAACAGCGTCGCTCCTGACCAGGTCGTGTACTTCGATCACGGCGCCTACGTCGTCACCGACACCGTCAGGGTTCCCAAGAACGTCAGGGTTGTTGGCGAGATCTGGGCCCTCATCATGGCTGGCGGCAACAAGAACTTCAAGGACCAGAGCAACCCGAGGCCCGTCTTCCAGGTCGGCCAGCCCGGCGACGTCGGTACCGTCGAAATGCAAGACCTCATTTTCGAGACCCAAGGGCCCCAGCCTGGTGCGATCCTCATGGAGTTCAACGTTGCGGGATCTAGCCAGGGCGCCGCGGGCATGTGGGACGTGCACTTCCGCGTCGGAGGCTCCGCCGGCACGTCGCTGCAGTCCGATACTTGTTCCAAGACGCCAAACGTGAAGACCAGCCCTAACCCCCAGTGCATGGGCGCCTTCATGCTCATGCACGTCACGCCTTCTGCCAGCGCCTACCTGGAGAATGTGTGGCTGTGGGTTGCCGACCACGAGCTCGACCTCGCCGACCACAACCAGATCAACATCTACAACGGCCGCGGCATCCTGATTGAGAGCACCAAGGGCGCTTGGCTGTGGGGCACGGCCTCTGAGCACAACGTGCTGTCCAACTACCAGCTCAACAAGGCGCAGAACGTGTACATGGCACTCATCCAGACCGAGACTGCCTATATGCAGGGCAACCCCGATGCGCGTGTGCCCTTCACGGTGAACGCCAAGTACGCCGACCCCGACTTCTCCAAGTGCAGCGGCAACACGTGCGCCCGCACCTGGGGCCTGCGCGTCACGGATTCCCAGAACGTCCTCGTCTACGGCGGCGGGCTGTACAGCTTCTATGACAACTACGCGCAGCAATGCCTCGACACCAACAGCTGCCAGGACAACATGATTGCCATTGAAAATTCCGGCGTGCAGATGTTCGGCATCAACACCAAGGCCAGCGTGGCCATGATCACCCTCAACGGCCAAACAGCAGCAAAGGACGCGGACAACAGGAACAACTTCTGCGCCGCCATCGCGGCATTTTCGGCCGACGGCGGAAGCTACCCTCCTCCCCAGGGATCTTCGACGGGCACCAAGACTGCCGCCCAGGGATCTTCGACTGGCACCAAGACCGCCGCCCAGGGATCGTCGACTGGCACCAAGACCGCCGCCCAGGGATCGTCGACTGGCACCAACACTGCCGCCCAGGGATCTTCGGCTGGCACCGACGTCAGCATCAAGGGCTCGTCTCTCCCACAGACGTCGTCGCTTCCGCCGTGCAACACCGTGACGGTAACGTCGACGAGAACAATGACCACGACGGCCAGTGCCAGAGCCTGAACATATGGAGCACAGCACATACGAGGCAAATACGCGAGGTGGAGCTTGGGCATGTAGGTTTTGTTTTCCGCATCGTTCTCTGCACTCGACTTTCAACTTTGCTCTTACTTCTATTCTTCTACATGCTGGGCTGCGAGAGGCGCCTAGGCAACCGGCTTTACTTTTGTGATGTAGCGAAGCAGACGGATATGCATGGAGAGACTGCCTTTTTTGGACGAGCGACGCAAGAAGCGACCAGAGGCCCCCGGCAGTCTTGTTAGACAGCTCCAAAATATAAGAAAGATATATATTTGCCATTGAATCAAGTCGCCTGAGTGAAGCAAGTTGCATTAGGAACGTGTCGCCTCGACTCGGCCAGGCGGCCTAGGGGGCTGGGGCCACGGCGTTGCCCTGTTGGTCGTCGGTGTGGGGGCGGGGCAGCAGAGTGTGAGTCAACGCCGATGGTCTCGGACACACGGCTGCAACTGCACCGAACATGGCAGGTGGCGGGAGCCAACCGCTGAGTAAGGCGGGAGGGAAAGGACATGTGATGAAATGGCATTGTCGGAGGGACGGACTTCAAGCTAAATGAAGAAGAGGAAATGGAAAAAAAAAAAAAAAGATGAAAATAAAAAAATGAACAAGGCAAAAATATGGGAAAGGTACGGAGTGAAGGAGCACCAGCCTGGGCATCCACTTACACGATGCTCACGCTCGGGTCGAACCATCAACCTCAAGACTCGTCAAGGGCCAGCGACAAAAAGCGAAGGCTCTTTCGAGCATGTATGCTTCTGTAGATGAATGTACGGAGTACCGTACGGAGTAGTATTGTACGCAGCTACTTCGCTGAAGGAGTAGAGTAATACATTGCGTTATACAGCAACAGCAAGCTGCAGCCTGGGGAAAAGAGGGGGGGGGGGGGGAATCCTTGCAAGTCCTGGCGCGGAGTCATGGAGGGTGAGCAACACCAACCCCGACCCAACCCTGGGGGCGATGCAGCACCGTGGGAGGGAGCTCGAGCGGACGCCGCTGAGCATTTTTAAATTGAAAAACAAATGAAAAGAATAGAAAAGCACCATGCGCAAAAAAAAAAAAAAGAGAGAAAAAGAAAGGAGGAACGGAGTGCGGGTGTGCTCAAAGAAAAAAGAAGAAACCGGCAAACCAAGCACAGCAACCACGACTGCGACTCGAACTGGCGGCCTTCAGTGCTCGCCGGAGCAAAAAGCGAAGGCTCTTGCGAGCGCTTGAAACAACCAAAGTTTTTACTGAATTTGAGTGCAGCTACTTCGCTGGGAGTCTCGGTCACATTTTTGCTTTATAAGTGCAAAAGGCAGCTAGCTGCTTGGTGGCGGCGGGGGCGGTGCAGACGGGCAGGGGGGCGTGGGCGCCTCGCAGTCTGCCTCGGCGACGTAGACACGTGCCTCATGTTCTCTATAAAAGGGTGTACGAAGTATAGACTGCTTCATGGTGAAAACCCACTTAGACGTGTAACCCCTCCTTGAAGCCGCCCTTGCCGTTGCTAAGAAATACATGTATCTCGCGCAGCACACGTTCCTTTCGAGTAATCGAGTTGTGGACACCTGCCTGCAAAGGTCCGTCGTAACAGGGACGACCGTCTGAATGCCATCCATTGACCTCGGGATCGTGGCAATCAACCTGACGCTTCAAGGCCCCATCTAGCCCCCAATAAAGATCGTCACGGCGGTCTCTGGCGTACACCATGCCATCGCCAATGATACCCCACGCCTGGGTATTCGAAGAGTTGTACCACCCCGCCGACTCCAGGTTTAGCTTTCTCATGTACTCCGAGTATGGTCTCAATTGCATCGTAGACGGGCCACAACCCAGGTGCAGTTTAGGTGCGAGATGCAAGGGGTCAAACTCGTCGCAAAACAGCGCGAGGTCCGTTCCGTGGTTGGGAGTCGCCAGAGTAACCAAATGCCGTACCGCTAGGCCTTGATAACCATAGACGATCAGGTCTCGAGCTACCAGGCCCCCCATTGAGTGGGCAATGATATCAATCGGGCGCCCAATAAGTCCATTTGACCCAATGAAATTTAAAAGCCGACTAGCATTATCTTCGATCGGGTCATCGGTTGTCGAGCTGTAATCGAACGCGACGATTTTGATGCTATTAAGGCGATTCGAGGTCCAAAAATGAATGAGGTCGTTCCATATATCAGGGTTGCCGTGAAGGCCGTGAACGAGAACAAGGGGTACTTGAAGTTCGTCAGAATTGTCTTGATGGCCTCTTCTGCTCGGAAGCGTCCCGGAAGTCGCGTCCCGGGCAGCCGTTGGCACAAGCAGGGTGTTCAGGGCCACGAGAGTGCCTAATAATGCTGAAGTGCATCGCTCTGTCCGCATTGTCGAAATGGCCCTCGGGGTACCAGGGCGATGAGCGTGTGGTATCTCGGAAATTGTACAATTAGACGTGGGCGGATAGAGCGTCTGAGGAACTGATATAGTGAGGGAGGCAATATGCTTCATTATATTCGATAGACCGCCTGGACAGCCTCGATATCTAAGCGAATACTGGCCTTAATATTAAAGAATGCAAGCATTCTGGATTGAAACAGCATACACAATTCATCAGAGCGCTCAGCAGCGCTTTGACTGGGCATCTTGACAAGCCCCTGACTCTGCGATTAACACGCCATGCCCGGGTGGGATTTTTGCAAGACGGGGAAATAAAAGGAGTACTGCGACCCGTATATTTACACGGTCGCGCGTGCTCGGTGCTCTTTTCATGGCGCCTGCGTACTGCAATTGACGAATTCGTGGCCCTGACTCCTTGATGAAGCCGGCACGTTCCTACTTGTGTTACAGAATGGCATGTGATCTTTGACGCCACGGTTTCAGCACTACGTCTCTATATCTCTCTTGCTCTATGGTCAGATGGTTATTCAGATCAAATTTGCTGGGATCGCCCTACTAGAAATGGTCTCTGACTACCGCCGCGCTCGGCCTTCGGCGTGGCTGCTTCGCTTAATAAAAAGGGCGCTATTGAGACGTGAAACCAGGCAGAACAGTTGCGATTACTAGTACACAGGTGATCATTTTACGCGATCAGCCCATTATTAAGACCGTTCCATTTCAAGAGCTATCCTCGGACCCCATCTCTCGTAACCAAGCCGGCCGGCTGTTTGGGAAGTGGGGTGTGGGGGGACGAGACCCTCAAATAGTCACGCACTCGTACTCGTAAAGGAGAGATCTAGTCTCAGCATAACCATAACCTAGGGATTATAGAAAGGGGGAAATACCTACAAGGCCTCTGTCTTTACGCCACCAATGCGTCGAATAGGTAAGGCTCCATAGCTTCTAACGAAAACACTCCAAAGCAGACAGCAGACGGACTGAGAATAGTGAATGAGGACATGAGTTGCTTCAAGAACATTGAATTTGGCTGAGCCCTGCGTGGTTTGTTGAGGACGAAGAACCACACCACGAGCCGAGCGCAGCGACCGTTACTCGTAACGTTGTGGAGTGTTCAGGGCCGAGAAAACTAGAGGAAGCACCTGATCATATACCAACTGATAACAAGAACCAGTGCCTACAACAAGGCATTAACGAGTTCGCTTCATATTTTATAAGACGCGGTGAGCGACACAGCCGTCTGCTTCATCAACAGATGGGGGCCACGAATTCTTTCATTGAACTATGTGCCCCCTGTGTAGGTTGTTGAGGACGAGCCTCGTTTCTGATCATGCGGAAAACATCTCCCTTTTTATGTCCCCGATCTAGCAAGTCCACCCGTGCGGCACCCATGCCACTCCACAAGTCACGGGTTTGTCAGGTTGCCCCGACAAAGTGGACTAGAGTATTCGTATACATTACAAGTGGTGAAAATAAGTATGCGAGGGTGGTTGCTAGAAATCCCGCGATATAAGTACCATGAGTATATTAAGCTAGTTGGAAAGGTTTTTGCATTTGCTACGAAGCTCGTTCGTGTTAAAAAGGAAAATAAAGGCATCGAAGCAGGACATGGATGAAGGCACGCCGCTTTGGCGGGGCGCAAGTTTTGTAACACCTGGGACAGTCGCTCCCGGAGACTACCTTGGGATTCGAATCCGCGACCACCGGGTGGCAAAAAAGCGAAGGCTCTTGCGAGCGACCAACCGAGTGTTGATGTAACCTGACTTTGAGGGAATGCAGCTACTTCGCTGACGAGCTGTTGCCTTACTTTGACTCATAAGGCTAACCCTGGCGGGATGGGGTGTGCGATCTGGTTGGCTCGTTGGCCAGGTGGGATGTGAGCTGCTCGGGAGTGGGGGAGGGACGTTGCTGTCGATTCTTTGGGATGAAGGGATCTCAATACATTGTTGGGCGCGTGAGGTTTGTAGGAAGCGCGGCGTGGCGGCTCAAGCACATGCTAAAATCTGGCCAGAGAAGTTTCCAGCGGACCTGACGATGGCGTCTTGCGGCCCCACCAGGCGACTTCCAGCACATCGCGACTCGCACTACGTCATTCGCCAGCCGGCAAAAGAGGCCAACGCGACCCTTCGCGGCAACCTTCGCCTGCTCAACACCGGCCTCAACCACACATCCATGCGCCCGGCTCCGACTCAACAGCCCGCGACGCAAACACGCCTCTCTCGCCGGCTCAAATGGTAACGACACGCCGCAGCGCCAACCCCGCAGCCGGCGCCATGGCCGACTCCAACGCGACGAGCACCACCAAGTCGGCATCGCGAACGTCGGCCGCGACGCCGCGCACGCCGGCGCACCTCCCCACGCCCCTCGAGCGGCTCGCCGTCGCCGTCTTCCCCGCCATCCTCGTCTTCGGCACCGTCTTCTCCGTGCTGTCGCCGCAGACGCGCGCCGCCGCCTACGACCCCGTCGCGCAGGCGCACGCGCAGGAGCCCGGCGCCGCGCCGAGCTACTTCGCGCGCAAGGGCAACGTCTTCAACGTCTTCTTCGTGAAGCGCGGCTGGGGCTGGACGACGTTCGCCTTCGCCTTCTTCCTGCTCACGCACCCGAGCGGCGGCGGCGCCCTCGACCTCACGCCGCGGCGGCTGCGGGCGGGGCTGCGCTGGGCGGCCGTGACGGCGTGGTGGTTCGTCGTCACGCAGTGGTGCTTCGGCGCGCCCATCATCGACCGCGGCTTCCACTGGACGGGCGGCCGGTGCGAGCTCGCGGAGCGCGAGGTGGCGGCGCAGGGGGCGCGCGCGGGCGTCGGCGAGGTGCTCACCGCGGCGTCGTGCAAGGCGACGGGCGGGCGGTGGAGCGGCGGGCACGACATCTCGGGCCACGTCTTCCTGCTGGTCCTGGGCACGGCCTTCCTGATGCACGAGGTGGGCTGGCCGGCGCTGCGGTGGCGCGGCGGCGGCGCGAGCGAGGAGCGCTGCGTCGTCATGCGCGACGGGGCGCTCAAGAGCGCCAACGTCGAGGCCGAGGCGCCCGCGGGCCACGGCGAGGGCAGCTTCGCGCTCGGGGCGGGCGGCAAGACGGCGCTGGCGGTCGCGGGCCTGAACCTGTGGATGCTGCTCATGACGGCCATCTACTTCCACACGTGGTTCGAAAAGGTGAGTGGGAACCAGGTTTGCTTCGCCGTATTGGCTCTTTGACTGACGGGACTCACAGTTTACGGGCCTCGTGACGGCCTTGGTGGCGGTGTACGCCGTGTACGTGGTGCCGCGGTTCGTGCCGGCGCTGAGAGGTATTGTCGGGTTGCCGGGGATATAGACGGGGGGAGCATGGGGACTGTACGATACCCATGGACACGGGCATGGATAGAGTGGTTGAAGGCTCGCATAGACGGGGTGCGAATACGAAATATGTCGAACGAGGGTTGTTGAGCATTTGCCACCTCGAGCCTGCTTAAGATGCAATACCACCGTTAGCGACGAAGGACGGGATAATTCCCAAGTTTCAGGCCCCAGAGCCGGACATTTAATAGTATATGGCGGCGGATCAATGGATACATTCTCAATATCTGTCCTGGTTCATGGCGTCATTGATGCTGGGTTTGCGTCTGCAAATCGATCTTCAGAATGCACCATCCGAGCCAGTTAGCAAGGCGCAATTTCTCGTCTTAGAGGTATATGTAGCCGAACATTGGGCACGATGGAGGTTAAATTGAAATACATATCTCGTACCAGGGCACAAGTATATGTGGTTTGTCATGGAGTTAATACATGTAGCACCTCAAGCCCGTCGCGTCGCAAAGCCAGGACAGGATCAGGGTTAGTCATCCCCGCTCACCACATCGCTCACTCACCTCACACATCATCAAGCGTCTGCAACTCGAGCCGTCCTGTCGGAAACCTGAGATGGCCACCATGGCGCGGGTCAAGGCTCCCGCTAACCTGCCCGAATTGGTCAGGACGGCGTTTGCGAAGGCGCGGGCGGACGGGGAGCTTCACTACTTTCCAACCCAAGTCACGATTCTTCGAGTCGGATCCATCCCGGTATGTAGACTGAGATGCTCACTCGTGCGCTCAGCTACGGCTGGGACAGCAAGCCACGCGGAATCGACGGCCTACTGACACGACCAGTTCCAACTCCGCTTCTCCCCAGCCCTCGCCGACAAGCCCAAGGCTTCCCCGCCAGACAAGACGTCGTCGGAGCCCCGCAAGCCCTTCGACCCGTTCGCCAACCCGCCGCCCGGCCTCGTCGTCGCGGACGTCGGCCCCGCGCACTACCTGGTGCTCAACAAGTTCGCCGTCGTGCCGGAGCATTTCATCCTCGCGACGCGGCCGTTCCTGCAGCAGACGCACGTGCTCGAGGCCGCCGACCTGGACGCCACGCGCGCGTGCATCCGCGCCTACGACGAGGCCGGCGACGAGCTGTTTGCCTTCTTCAACTGCGGCGAGCACTCGGGCGCGAGCCAGCCGCACAGGCACATCCAGCTGCTGCCCGTCGCGCGGATGCGGGACGGGCTGGCCGAGCCCGGCGCGTGGGACGTGCTGGCCGACCGCATGGACCTCGACAGGGCGCCGTTCGTCACGTTTTCGGAGGACGTCGGCCTGGACATGTCGAGCGCGGACCTGCACGCCGCGTACCTGCGTCTCTACCGCCGGGCGTGTCGCGCTGTCGCGGCCCACGCTGGCGGTCCTGCGGACGAGGAGGCCCCCGCGGAGGGCGAGACGCAGATCAGCTACAACATGGCCATGACGAGGAGCAGGCTCGCCGTGTGTCCACGCCTGTCCGAGGGCGACGCAGTTCTCAAGGACGGCGAGGCGGTGGGGCGCCTGTCGCTCAACGGGACGGTGCTGGCGGGCACGGCGCTCGTCAAGAGCGAGGCGGAGTGGGAGGCGCTGAGGGGAGATGCGCGGGGGCTGGGGGATGCGCTGAGAGCGATTGGCGTTCCGAGGGAGCGCTTCGATGATGAAGCTACAGACGTTCAACGATCAGATGAATTGGAAGAGAGCATGGCGTGAGGACAGACTCAAAAATGGAAATGTATCGCGGCGTCGCGGAGTATCTAGAACCAACGCAGTACAGCAGCGCATTCGCACCGATCCAACTTCGCGTGCATCCAACAGCCACATAAACACTCCGGCCCCTTTTGGTCCGCCTCGCGCCGTAAGAAGTCGTCAAGATTTTGTGTCCCAGCCACATGCCACATCCAGACGCGTAACTAACCGGCGCCGAGCTTGCTGGCTATTGAATGAAAAGATGACCGTCTATTCTGTTTGCTGGTAGAAAGGAACCCGGCTCATACTCTGTGCTGCTGAATCCTTCACCATTAGTATCGGTCGACACTCGCCCTGTCGACACCTTTTCCTGCCAACACCTTGCTCGTCGCATTGCTGGACTTGGCTACTCTCTGTCTTTGTCCTTTTTGCGGCCAAAAAGCTCCTGCCACTTGCGGCTGCAGGCTGTGACGCTGAACTTGTACGAGTTCGGTCCCGTCCGTTCGTGGATGTGCTCACTGACTTTGGCCCAGGAGATTTTGTGCGTGTTAGGGTTCTTACAGCCCCCATTTGCGACTGCTTCTTTGAGGAGTTTGATCTGATCAGTGTGTCAGTTACCATGGAGGGACGGAGTTGTTTGCGGAAGCCAGGTCACCACTCACATGGTTCTCCTCCCACACGGGGTTTCGTATGCGCATTTTGGGTGCCAGAGTCAGCGTACGGAGTCGACCACGCAGCGTGTTGGGGTTACCGAGGTAGATGTCACTGAGTCGATTCATTATGTCCTTGTACGGCGTTCCGCTCGCTCGGTAGGAAAGAAGAAGGCGGTCGAGCTCGTCACGAGTGGCAGGGTCCATGTCCTGGATGCGGCGATACGGCGGTCCGAGGGTGAGCGGAGCTCTCTTCCTGCTAGATGCGGCTCGTCCGGGTTTTTTGGCCGAGGAAGACACGGCAAACACATTAGATGAGGGAGATGGGGCATTTTTACCCGCGCTTGGGAGACGAGTTCGCCGTGTGGTGTATCGTCTCTTGGTACTGGGCGCTTTACCTTTCGTAGGGGTCGGCTGTCTGCGCTTCGTGAGAGGTGTGGCTGAAGGAGGGCTTTTGGCAGAACCTGATGCTCCGGACATAGACGAGATTGGAGATGTCGCATAGACGTCCGATATATCAGAGGCATCCGCAACCGAGATTGTGGAGGAAAAGTCGCCAAACGAGGGCGTCGTAGCGAACAAAGGTTCAGGGGTGGCCAGCGACGGTCCACGGAACTCATCCTGCCAGATGGCCTGAGGTGGCACGAAGGAAGCCGCAGCGTCAGAGACGAGGCTCTTGACCTGGCCATCAAAGAGCCGCGGCTCCTTGGTGAAAGGCATGAAGCTGGCTTCCGGAGACAGATACGGTGCAACTTCTTCCATCTTAGTAGGACTGCTGGCGCTAAAGATGCCACGAGAAATTGAGCCTCCTTCGGGCCAGTGGTAGACCGCGGTCATTGGTGCCATACCAAATGCCACGTTAGGGCCCGGGGCTTGGTACTGCGAATAAACATCCTGCGGCAGGGAATAGAACTTGGAGTAGTCGGTTCCTGCGAAGCTGCACAGTTGACTGTTCCATGAGGCAGTACCCAGCTCGTGCTGCTGGCTGTAGTCTACTTCTGGAAGACCATGCAGCGTGATGATGCGATGATTTCCGTCTTGCCACTCCGAGTCGCCAAGGGCGTGGAATTGCTGGCCCTGACATTCTCGCTTCAGGGCTTGATTGGCGATGGTTCCATCCACAAAGGCATTGTTTTCGAGCAGCAGCTCATTCTAGTCAGTGATATTAGCTTCAGTTCCACTCGCACTTTTCAAAATTATGATACCTGGATCGCGGTATTGTCTAGTAGAAATCAGAAATGGATTGGATCCGTGACAACGGTGCCACGGTGGCGGTATCGGGCGGGGTTTGTTTCGCGAAACCAACGGTTCTCCGTGAAAAGATGAAAGGTATATGACTGAAAGCCCCAAGGAAACATAAAAGACTTACAGTAAGGGGGTGACTCTGTGCCGAATATGGCATGGTAAGCAATGCATCATCTTCGTCTGGACCAGAAAGGAGGGCCTGGCCACCCGAGAGAGAGAACATGGTCGGGTAGAATTTTGCTCCGTGCCACAGGTTGCCAAATGTTCAGCAGCCACGGCAAACGATTCAAATCTTGATTTTAAGAATCTTCGTTCACCGCTGTTATCGACTTACGGGACTGCCACGGCTCGTTTCTTCGGTTACTTCTGACAGACGGACGGCTGCGGGTTCCCGAGGTCACAGAGTCGGGTGTCGGGTGAGCGTGGAGGTCACCAGCAACGACCTTCCGCGAGCCAAGCTTGAGGGACAAGAAAATGCGGGAAGAGCATGCGGGTGCCAAACAAGACTCCGATGACGCGGAGCTGGGGAGCCGCAACAGGTGACGGTAGCGAAGTGGTTGGCTATGTGTGGATGAGCGAGGTTGCTGGCGAGGTTGCTGAGGAGAGAGGTGAGGAGAAATTCAAGAAGGGGAAGTGGTTACGAGAGCCGTGAATAAAAACGAAAATGTCCAGAGTGCGCGTCGCCAGGGGCCGTAGAGGTGTTCAGGGCCGAGACAATAGCAACGGCCACTGGCCCCCCCTTAACGGTAACTGGTGACTGCGCTGTTCAGGACTCAGCCGAGTGAATGGATTCGGAGGCTCCACCTAGCACTGTCGAGCCCGAGCCCACAATGACAATGATAAACAGGTGGGAGATGATGGGTGACTTGGGGTGCTTCGGCGAAGGACCAACGCCCGGCAGGAGAGCAACGTTTATCAGCCACGGCAAGTGTTCAGGAGGCCGTGGGCCATCGTATCTTTCCTGAGAGAGGATCCATTGTACCAGATATCATCTCGCTTCGCTGGTACACGCGTATACCGTATACCGAGGTGGCATGCAGCATACCCCAGGGTGCAGCCGCACGGAGAGAAAAGAGAAAGCTTCTGGAAGCGGTGTCGTGAAGCGGTAGACGTGCAGCCCTACGCAGTCTCAGAAGAGGGCTTCTGGAAAATTTATTAATGGAAAGCGAACCGTGTCTCACCCCACAAGTGTGTGCAGTGGCCCGGGGTTGGGGGAAGAGTCTGCATCGATCAGGGAATGGCATGTATGCACGAAGGGCGGCGAAGGCGGCTATCTGGTGACGGGGCTTGTGGACGCTATGAGCTGCCACAACGTGTTATCTCGTTGAAAGACGTGATGAAGGAGATGATGTTTTGCTGAAGACCGTAGGGGAAGCTATCCTGGCTTGCCGTGGTCTTTGGGTCTGAGCGCCCACCACCTCCGCCAGCAATGCCACGCTTGTATTCTTACAGAACGTCTGCATCTCTAGTTCTCGCTTGCTATAGAGCCCTGACTCCATCGACCGGATGTTGGCCCGATCGTCGATGCACTGGGGCGTGGGGTCATGGTGGGTGCCAACGCAGTCAACAATCAAGCGGCGGCCGCCCCGGAACTGGGGCGCGGATGCATGTGCGAACGGTGAGATTGCGCCATCTGTCACATATGGCGTGCATGAGGTGTGCAGAGACGATCACCGCCATGCAAGACGCTGAAGTGGTGATGGTTCGTCTGGCTGGCCGGCTCTCCAGGGGGCTCCCAACGTCGCTTCTTCGCACTGAGCTGAATACCCCAAATTGCAAAATGAAATGGAAAGGAGTATAGCACTTCAAACTTCACTATATCCGAATAGTTGACATGGAGACGAGAATCTGGCAGTCGTTTGTCCTATACCAGCCCAACGGACTTCCCACGCCGTACATGAAATCTCAACTTCTCCGCTGCCCACCCCCCCCCAGCCACTCTCCCACGTCCACAATCAAGACACGCACGACCCAGCGCGGCGGGAGTCCCGCCTCGTCCCCAACGGTCTTAAATGACCGCATTTGCCCTTCTCAGATCTGACTGCAGCAGCGCCGTTACCAGACACTCGGGTCGACGTGTTCGGCCGCTCCGCTCCCCCAAGGGGTGGGACGCACGCGTGGCCTCAACTGCGGCCATCCATGCACAGCCGGTCCGAAACGGCAACAGAGGCGAGTTTCATCCCTCATTCACGGTTCGCAGAGGAGGAGAAAACAAAGGGAGGCTGCTTGGGGTCGAGTGTCCCGCGGTTGCGGGAGGCGAGATGGCGCGACGGTGGCATGGTGGGCGCCATAGGAGGCGGAGGGACGTTGCGTTTCCGAGGTATCACAGCCCAACGGGTCTGAGGCCACGATTTACCGCCGCGTGTCGTATGTGAAGCGTTCCCTGTCTGATTCCGTTGTCTAAGTGCTCTTGATGCCGTTGATCTATATCAACAACATGCCCACCAAGAACCACGAGCCGATATCGCCTGCAACAACAACAACAACAACAAGCGGCCTACGCGAAGGAACAAAAATACGCCCTAGCAGTCTGCAGAGTGCAAGATCCCGTTTGTCCACGACTGACCGCTGCAAGAGGCAGCAAACAGCCGTCCGCGTCAAAGAGGGGTCCTTGTTACCGCCGCCACGCTGCGTGGCTGGCTTGCCGTGGCGGCATCTCGGCTGCATATCCGAGCGGGTTCGTGCACCCCCCAACCACGGTGACCCTTCTAGAAGAGCGCTGCGGCTAGCGGCATAGGGATGAGGCTTTGCTGGAGTAACCGTCACTGGTGTTGGGGCAGGGTGAGGTGAGGTGAGGTGATGCGATGCGACAACATCGGCCTGGGCTGAGAGGCAACGTCTCGTCGGTTGGGCACGACGTCGAGGCGAGACGGGATGGGTTACCGGCTTCCATCAAACGCGTAACTGGGCCCAAAGCGGCCTGAGACCCACGTTTGACATTCGACTGGGCGTGGGATCGGATCGCACGTCATCACAGCCGACGTGCTTGACAGCGACGCCTCCCCATTATCTTGCCACTGCTTGAAGCCCGTCAATTTCTTCTATATTTTGTTTCCACGCATATCATCAAGTGTCTAAAGGCGGATACGCCAGTCAAATGGGGCGACGCGATCCCAGCAAGGAACAAAGTACATGGTCAACTGCGCCTGACCCATCGCAAATACTAGAAATGTTCGTCCCCAAAACGCCAGTGATGCTAACCCGAAAGGAACGTGAGAAGCGACAAGCAACAAGCAAAATTCGAGGCGGAAAATGCCCCGTAGCTCCAAAGATACGAGGTGAAGAAGACAGAGACCGGCGCCCAGGAGCCTAGTCGTCCCACTCCTCGTCCAGCTGGTCAATCAGCCGGTTCTCGGCATCCGAGTTCCTGTTGCGCGCGCTGGCATTGGAGTTGAGGTGGCTGTAGCCCCTCCGGCCAGGGAGGCAGCGCGTGCACGAGGAGCAGAGGATCACAGCCATGTCCTACGAGGCGAGAAAATGTCAGCGCCCGTTCTTGTGGAAGGGCAGGTCCGGCTTCCGCCGGGAGGGACGCACGCTGATGAAGCTCCAGATGCCAGCCCAGAGGCTGTAGTTGGGCAGCTGCCGCCACCCGCGGGCGTGGGCGACGGTGCGGTTGTAGAAGACACCACCCAGGGCGTACACCAGGACGGCGATGAGGAAGATGATGCCGAAGACGCTCCCGGGACCGACGCTGCCGGGCTTGTGGGGCTCGGCGTGGGCGCAGGCGTGAACGGAGCGGGCCTCGAAGAAGTAGGCGCACTCGTCGGGGTCGACGCCGACAAAGGACACGCTCGCCTGGTTGCTGCCAGGGTTCGTGTCGCAGAGGAAGGAGATGGTGGTCGACTTGCGTCTCAGCGGAGCGTCGTCGTCCTTGGCTGCCAGCGCCTCGATCTTGTGCGGCTGAGCTGCGGTAGCCAAGTCTTTGTCGTCGTACGCGTCGGCCTTACTCGTGCCTCGCTTGTCCTTGCTCGACTTGCCTCCGCAGGGAGAGCCGCCGGTGTACTGCAGGACAAGCTTTCGCCCGCGGCTGTGCAAGCCCATCGATTGGGATCTGTCGCGTCGTTAGCACGCGTAAACATTCCTGTAGCCGCTGCGAGTACCAACCCTATCGAGTAGGTGTTCCCGTGGGACATGTAATATGCGCTGACATTGGCCCAATCCTTCTTGTCGACGCCGATAACGTCGGAGACGCTGTCCACGACGGGTCCGCAGATGTTCATGGTGAAGTTCTTGCCGTAGTCGTAGCCCTTGGAGTGGTAGTCCTTGGTGACGACTGACTTGTGCGGCTTGGCCTTTTCAGAGATGACGGCTCTGTCAGGCCGCAGGTCGAAGAAGGCCCCGCTGCCGGTCGACGACGTGGCCGTGCATGCCGGCGCCTCGGTCGTTGGCGACGGGTCGTCTGCCGCATTGACCACGACGGCAGCGACGTGGAGGACGGCGGCTATAGAGAAGCGCATGGTGTCGCCTGCGGACGCCTGCGTGTGATCGACGAGGCCCGAGTCCACCAAGGCGACGACGAGGGAGGGGACGCGTGGAGGAGCGCGCTGAGGGGGAGCTGGGGAGGTCGGGTGCGCCTGGGGGCGCCGCTGCGAGTGTTGCGACCAGATCGGCGCGTACGTGAGCAACTCGGATGCGAAGGGCTGCTGGGGGTCAGACTCGAGCTCTTCGGCCGGCGTCGCCTCGAGAGGATGGAGAATGTCGGTTTGTTTTAGCTTGAGACTTGGCGGCGCGGCGTCACGGCTTGCGACGCCGTCAGCAGAGGCCACATCGACCAGCTACTACGTATGAGGTCACGGGATGGGCGGCTTGGCGTTCCCCTGGCTAAGGCAAGCTGGGGTCGGCAAAACTCCTGGTCCGGCTCCGGGGCAAGCTGCCAGCGCGGGAAGGCTAGCCCCAATGCGGAGGGCAGCTAATGGCGATGAGACGAGCCGGATCGCCCTGGCTCCGAGCGACGCTGCAGACTCTGCGCGTGCCATCGCGAGGCAGTGTAGTGCTTCCCAACCGTCCCGATCAACAGCGAGGCCGCCGACCGTCTCGTCGTTAAAAGGGCCAGCCGGTCCGCAACACCACCACCACCCGCGGCGCTACGGATCCGTGCCGACGCGCTCCTCCGCTGCTCACCTCACCATGGCTCCCAAATCGAAAGCTGCGGCCGCGCCCGCCAAGCACGGCTACGAGTTCTTCGGCCCGTAGGTCGCCTCCCCTGCCTTGCCTGCGGCTGTCTCGAGTGCTGACCGTAGCAGGCCCGGCGCCTTCGGCATCTCGTTTGGCCTGCCGCTGCTGGTCTACCTCTTCGCCTTTGGCTGCAACGACATCTCGGGATGCCCCGCCCCTGAGCTGCTGCGCCTGCCGACGCTGTCGCTCAGCCAGCTTAAGCTGGAGGTGGGCTGGCCGGCGGATGGCATCTGCGGTCTTGCGAGCTGGGATGCGAGCATCGCCGTGCTCGGCTACTACCTCCTCAGCCTGGTTCTGTACCGCGTGCTGCCTGCCATCGAGACCGAGGGCACGGTTCTGGCCTCGGGCGGACGCCTCAAGTACAGGTTCAACAGTGAGCCACCCTCATCCCAACTACGCGTGCCTTGTAGGTTGTGTTCTAACGAAATCAGCCCTGTACTCCAGCACTGCGACCCTCGCCGCGCTCGCTGCCGGGACCGTCGCCCAGGGCGCCGAGTTCCCTGTCTGGACCTTCATCGACGAGCACTACGTCCAGATCCTGACCGCCAACATCGCCATCTCGTACGTGATTTCCACATTTGTCTACGTCCGCAGCTTCAGCGTGAAGCCGGGCAACAAGGAGAACCGCGAGCTCGCCGCCGGTGGCCAGACCGGCAACCTGCTGTACGACTGGTTCATCGGGCGGGAGCTCAACCCGCGCGTCACCATCCCGCTGATCGGCGAGGTGGACCTCAAGGAATGGTGCGAGCTTCGACCGGGCATGATGGGCTGGATCATCCTCAACTGCGCTTGGTGTGCTCGGCAGTACCGCAACTACGGCTACCTCACCGACAGCATCGTGTGCATCACCGTTGTGCAGGCCCTCTACACCGTCGACTCGTGGTGGAACGAGCCGGCCATCCTGACCACCATGGACATTACCACCGACGGCTTCGGCATGATGCTGGCGTTTGGCGACCTCGTCTGGCTGCCGTTCATGTACTCGACGCAGACGCGCTACCTCTCTACGCATCCCCAATCTCTCGGTCCGGCCGGGCTGGTGGCCATGCTGTCGCTCATCGGGCTCGGCTTCTTCATCTTCCGCTCTGCCAACAGCCAGAAGAACGCTTTCCGCACCAACCCGAACGACCCCAGCGTTTCCCACCTCAAGTACATCCAGACCAAGACGGGAAGCAAGCTCCTCACGACGGGCTGGTGGGGGGTCGCCCGCCACATCAACTACCTCGGCGACTGGATCCAGTCCTGGCCGTACAGCCTGCCGACGGGCCTGGCGGGATACCAGGTCCTCGCCGCAGGATCCGGCGCCCCGGGCGCGTTCGTGATGGCGGATGGCAGGGAGGTCGTCCCGGGCGAGGCCAAGGGCTGGGGCATGCTCTTCACGTACTTTTACGTCGTCTACTTTGCCGTTCTGCTTATCCACCGAGACCGCCGCGACGATGAAAAGTGCCACCGCAAGTACGGCGAGGATTGGGAGCAGTACAAGAAGGTTGTGCGCTGGAGGATTATCCCTGGCGTCTACTAGTCGGGTAAAATGCCTGGTCGGAGGCAATGGTGCCGGCAGAACCGGATGGCATTTGGGACAATGCGGCTTATTAGTCGATGCCGGATGAATGGCACTCGGCTGTAATGTGTGATGGCATCGGTCGTTCCGGTACGGCTTTCGGGTAGGATTCACATACCAGATTCGAATTCCGACTACGTAATATTGTAATTTGTCTGCAAAGTTCGTGTCCGTGAAAGCCTCGGCTGAGCCTCTCAAAGGCATGGTCATCATGGGTCTAATGGTTCAGGGGACGCCAGGGACGTTAAAACTTCAATGCAAGGGAGGCACCAACGGGCCAAAATTTTGAACGACCAGGGGGGCATCAATGGTAAAGGCTGAATGGCCATGGCATTGACGGTGAATGTCAACGGCTAGACGCCAACAGCGAAGTCAATCAACAGGCGCAGTCAAGCTCAACACCAGGCAGCAGATCAAGCTCTCCGCAACCTTCGAACATGGCATCGCAAGCTGCAAGTCGATAAATGAGAGCAAGAAGAATGCCAAGCGCCTCGCCGACAGGATAGCGCTGATGGCCGGGGTTGCGGAATTACGGCGTGAAGTCCCGGGATATGTGGGCACCCGCGCCGAGCCGCCGAGACGGATAAAACGGGGGGGGACTCTTTGCAGCATCCTTTGGAATCAAACTATCGCACCGATAATCCTGACGAACCCTAATCCTTCTACCTGAGTGTCCCATTCCAATGTCACATAGCATCAGCTAGCTCTAGTAGATGCAAACATCCATCGAATCGTAGACTATATATAGCGAGGCCCTTCCTACTATCCTAGGGTCCTAATATCAGTGCACAAGAACTTCACATCAGCTCCTTGCGACAGACCTTCAGTCAGGCTATTTTCCCGGAATCATCATGAAGTCTTTCACGCTCGCCGTCTTAGGGTAAACCATACCTTCTCCCTGTGTATCTGCGTATAGGGCCATGCTAATATATTCCCTAGCCTTTTTGTGTACGGTGTGTGCAAAGAGCATCACTGGTACAATTCAGCTTGCTAATGCTAACTCCATCCACAGGCAGCATGGCCCAGAGCAATAATCCATGTGTGAGGGTTGGCGGAAGTTGCGACAATTCCGAGGTCGCCTCCTTCTGCTCAGGCACGCTTGATGTTGTTGTTAACTTGCCGTGTGGTGGACCTGACACCGTACACCAGTATGGAACAGTGTGGAGAAAGCCTGGATGTTGCTGGCACCGTTAGCCTGCGTCGGATGGATGAATTTTAGTTCCGACTGGAAGGCAGTCCACAATAAGGCCGCCATAGGCAAAGCACCGTCTCAACACGGCACTGCTGCCTCTTAGTGGCGGGGAGGCGGTCCGGAATATGGTCGTCATTAGGTAGCTCGCAAGCACCGTCTCAACACGGGTGCAGGGAAATATAGATAGTCAATTCATTGCCCGATTTATTGGGACCAAGCTTGCCAGAAGTTAGCAGTCATGCTCCCGTGCTTCGCGAGAGTTGAACCATGGAACCCGGCTCGCCTACTTGGATTGATATGATTGAGTCCTCAGTTTTGGTCGTGCTGTACAGGGCCAGCGATGTAGTGAAGAAAGCCCGAAAAGAGTTCGCGCTAGACTCGGGATGAGCCTTTGGACCTAGGGACCGTTAGGAGGGTAGGAGGAGTGCGGGGGACGAGATAGGGTTATAGGGAAGGGCTAGTGTTAGAAGTAGTATACGAATATGATAGGCTACGTAGTATAAACTAACGTAAGCAGGGAGGTGCTTTATTTATATTGACTTTAACGGGGTAACGTTCTATAGTTTAGTTAAAGGGACCTGCTCTTAAGATACGAAGAAGACCGCATATGTTAGTTTGCGCTAGGGCTATCGGAGCTTAGCTCTAGCAAATCTCGTCAAGTTGGGGAGGCGCGGACCCGTACAAATTTGACGGACTCGACGAAGTTGTGAAAGAAAGTGCCTAGCTCGGTGCACGTGAAGATGTCCTTCGCTAGCCCAATCTGATCGGAAGACGTATCGAATATTTCGACACGGAATTCCTAGTAAGCTTACGAATTTCTAGTGGCTGTGGACTGCAATTTCTTGCTGTTGTAGATAGCAATGACCTCTTCCGACACCAGCTTTATGTTTAGCTTCATAGCGGTATAGAGTATAGACTTAGCCGCATCTACTACTTTAAAGGTTATCCAGCCTTCATAGTACTCGCCAGCAGTCTTTTGATTCTTCAGAATAAGATCCTTCTTCTTAGCAACGAGGTTGAAAGCTACAATAGCGTAGTGTTGAGGAGTACGAGTCGAGATTTGCGTTTCCGAGTCGAGGAAGGACTGCATAGAGATACTTAGGGCATTAAACCTAGCGCGGATATAGGCCGCTTGCCCCGGCTCGCCTATTGATACATTTTTGGCAAGGTTTTCGAACAGCGTATGTATTAGCACCTCGCAGGCGTCATACCTACGGTCTCGGCTCAACGAATCGAGCCAAGGCTGTATTCGCGAAATGGGAAACGGCGCCACACGTGCCGCGGCATCGCCCGTGCGCTTATGATACGTGGGACGCCGACTTCGCAGCTGATGTTTGCATCAGAGCCAGATCCACTGCGAGACCTCCAGTTCTCCATGTGCTGGGCCTGGAAGGACGTCTCGCCCAAGATACGAGTCCTTCATTTGCCAAGGAATCATCTTCTATCTTCGGTAGAATGCCGCTTTACCCCACGCATCATCGTGACTAAGATACATATAGAGAACTATTCCGCGCGGCGGCGAGATATTAGACCCTGATTATGCGATGCCGGAGGAATGGCGCTCGGCTGCAATGTGGGATAGCGTCGGCCGTTCGACGACGAGTTTAGGGTAGGACTCAAATACCGGCCTCGAATTCCGGCTGCGTAATCTTGTAGTTTGTGCGCAAGTCATGCCATTATGGGTGATGGCGAAGGCTTCGGGTAGTCTTCTCTCGAGCGTTGTGTATCGAAGAAACATATGGTCAGCATGGATTTGATGGTTGAGGAGGCTCTAACGGCGAAGACGCAATGGCTAAGGCATCAACGGTGAAATCGACGGCCAAGACACCATCGGTGGAAAGACAAATTCAACAGCCGCGGCCAGGTTCAACTTCAGGCACCAACCTAAGTTCTCCGCAACTTACAAGTATGGCATCGCGAGCCATACTCGTAAGTCGATAAACGAGGGTAAGAATAATGCCGAGCGCCTCGCCGGCTGGACGGCGCTGACGACCGGGGTTACGGAGCCACGGCGCGAAGTCCCGGCAAGATGCGGACGCTCGTGCACAGCCCCCCGAGACGGAGAAAACGTGGGAACTCTTGCATCATCATCATTTCCAGCCTCCGCGTAATTGTCGGCCGTGCCAGGGATCTCGAGACATGAGAGTGGACGGCACTTGTCGCCGATGCGAGATTCCCTGGCAGGCGACAGGGCCTCTGGGGAATGAAGAAGGGCCGAAAAGAGTTCGCGCTAGACTCGGGATGGGCTTTGGGGAGTGCATTGTGGGGGGCGGGCGGGCAGGGGCCGGTGGGGAGGGGTGGGAGGGGAGTGCGGGGGACGGGATGGGGTCATGGGGGAAGAGCTGGTGTTGGGAGTCGTGTAAGTGACCGGATGCGCTGCGTGGTGTTGATGAATCAACGCAAGTAGGGAGGTGGTTTTCCGACAGGTTGGTGGTGTTAGAGGCCAACGTTTGTGTGCATGTAGTTGAAAGATGCGACGAAGACGGCGTGGGCCGGTTTGCGTTGGAGTAGTCGGAGCTCTGATATGATAACTGTTCTAAGTTGGAGAGCCGCAAACTCGCACACATTGTGACGTCGACTCGAAGGAACAGCGAACGAGCTTGCTTCACTACCGTTACATTTCTCGTAGGTTCATGGTACGTGGGACGTTCGCCGCTGGTGTTCGCATCTGCCAGCCAGATCCGCTGCCAGGTGCCCTCCATTTCGTCACGGTCTGGGCCTGGAAGAAACACCTCGTGGAACACCCGAGCCCGCGGCTGGGATCAAATGGGAAATGCGGTCTCCGCTTCGGCAGAATGCCGCCTGATCCCACGCAGCGTCGTGACCGGATTGCAGAGACCATCCCGCGTGGCTGCAAGACATTGGACGCTGTCACGCACACACCATCTTCGTCCTAACCCACCGATCTGTGCGTACACCGCGGCCGGGTGCTACTTCACGCTCGCTGCGGCAGGCAGCGCACCGGCTTCATGAGAAGCGACGGCGCGGGGCGATGCAGGCCACGTCTTGTCCGCACTGCTCGCGATGGCTTCACCTGGTGCATGGATGATTGGGCCGGCTCGAGGCTTCGGACGGGCCATGGCAAAACCGAGAGGGGATGGGTTGAAGCCTGCAACAGATCGGCCCTTCTTTTTTGGTCTCGCTAGCATTGATGTAATGGCTACATGTAGTTGGCACGCTTCAGTCCGAGGCCAGCCTTGCCCCCGTCTCCCCACAGTTTGGTGCTGCGGCGGCCGGCTCTCGTTCCGGCGTGGCGGAGAGACCCAGTTCGTGGCCGGTGTCCTTCCGGCGGAACCGATCGGGTCGGTAGGCTTGCCGTGCAGAACGCTCGATCCCGCGCCGTGGAATACTGCTGCCTGTTCCCATGGCGCAATCCTCTGGTCCGAGAGCGTCCAAGTAAACTGCCAGACCGCGGGTTGCCCCCGCTGTCGGCCGACTCGCGGAGCTGGGCCGGCTGGCTGGCTGCGGGGCATCCACAAACACCAACAGACGGGGGCCATTTAACCGGCCACGATGTGCCTGAGCCTGACCTGGTGACCCCCTTGTATGCACGAGTATGCGTGCGGGGGAATGACGATGATGGACCTGATTAAACTCGCATGCAAGCAGCGGCCCGGTTCCCTGAGCGCACATCCAGTACTCCGTACGGACGGAGTACATGGTCGGTGAAACAAAAAGCGGCACCGCAATACCCTGCCCTGCCGGCTGGTGTTTAGGAGTAATTCAAGCCCGTGCCGCTGGAAGATGAATAACAGCCGGGTCTGTTGGATAATTTTCAGGTAGCCATTAATAGGATAGTCTAATAAAATGCCAAGAAACACTCCGATGTGCTATGTACTTGCGGCTATACATGTACACATGGCAATCGTTGGGCTGACTACAAGTACGAGTATAGTTGTGGGGTTGTGTGCCTGGTGCGTGCGAGTAATTGGCGCCTTCCGGTGCCGCTTTTCTCGTGAACCCCTGGCCGCCATCCAGCATGCCAGCCGACAAGGGGGCGCGGCCGCATGTGGGTGTGTTTGACTTGATGATCTCCCCGAGCCGTTGCTACATTCGGTATCGCAATATGTATATCAAGCACGGCCCGTCTGTCTCTATTCTCGTTTCCTCGCTCTTCATCACCCTCGCGCGAGCTGCTGGCGCGGTCTTCTCACATCAATTGAGGCACTGGGGGATCCTCTTACACGAGCGAGCATCGTCGATTGCCTCTGCTCCGAGCAGCCGATAGCAACGGACAGGGAAAGAAAGAGAACGGACACAAGCGCAATAGGAACCACGGGGGATCCTCACTCTCGCCGCCATGAAGCCATTGTCCGTTTTCGCGGCGGCGCTGTTGACGGCTGTGGTTGATGCCACGGCCGTGTCACTACCGGAGCACGAGGTATGTCACGTCACTCCGAGCGGGTCTCCTTTCTCCCTTCGAGTGCGAGTACGAGTATGTACACACTCGTACGCGTCACGCGCACCATTCTTTGCCTCCAACCGGGTGCCATCGCTTGGGACGGCACCACCTGGTAGCGGGTCCGCGGCAATGCAGATCGCCCTGGATCGTCCGTGTGGCTGGCGGCCCCGGCGAGGGTGGCTTGCTGCTAATGGAACGGTGCCTGGGACCGATACCCGCCCGTCCGTTTACCCCGAATCCGCGGGAGTTGTCACCCGTTGGAGCTCGCCAGCCACTATGACATGGCGCGCTGCTCGTCATGAAGGTCGCATTGATGTCGCTGCTTCTCGTGGCAGCTGCTATCAATCTTGAAGGTGCAATTGCTGATGCTCAGATCCCGCTGCAGCTCCATGCCAGAGCCGACCTGGCTTATTCGCCGCCACACTACCCGTCGCCATGGATGGATCCCCACGCCACGGGCTGGGAGGAGGCCTATGAAAGGGCCAAGGAGTTTGTGTCGCAGCTGACGCTGCTGGAAAAGGTCAACATTACCACGGGAACGGGGTGCGTTTATCTCTTGCAGCGATTGGCGCACATGAGTCGACTAACACGGGCGTCTGGCCAGCTGGATGAGCGGTCCCTGCGTGGGTAACGTTGGCTCTGTCCCGCGCCTGGGTCTGAAGTCGCTGTGCATGCAGGATGGCCCGCTGGGCATTCGCCTCTCCGACTACAACAGCGCGTTCCCCGTTGCGCTGACGGCCGGTGCGAGCTGGAGCCGGCACCTGTGGCGGGACCGCGGCAAGGCTATGGGCTCGGAGGCCAAGGGAAAGGGCATCACCGTCCTGCTCGGGCCCGTGGCTGGACCGCTGGGACGGGCCCCGGAGGGCGGCCGCAACGCCGAGGGCTTCGGGTCCGATCCGTACCTGCAGGGCCATGGGTTGGCCAACACGGCCGAGGGCATCCAGAAGGCGGGTGTCGTTGCTTGCGCCAAGCACTACATTGCCAACGAGCAAGGTGAGCCCCAGCAAGGGGTGGTGAGGAGAGCTGCACACGCTGACGTGACGGCGCTGCAGAGCATTTCAGACAGGCGCCCGAGGCCCAAGGGTACGGTTTCAACATCCAGGAGTCGCTGTCGTCCAACATCGACGACAAGACGCTGCACGAGCTATACGCCTGGCCGTTTGCCGACGCCGTCCGCGCAGGCCTCGGGTCCATCATGTGCTCGTATAATCAGATCAACAACTCGTACGGCTGCCAAAACTCCAAGCTGCTCAACGGCGTGCTCAAGGGCGAGATGGGCTTCCAGGGCTTCGTCATGAGCGACTGGGCGGCGCAACACGCGGGCGCTGCCACGGCCGTTGCCGGACTCGACATGACGATGCCGGGCGACACGGCCTTCAACACTGGTCTCAGCTTCTGGGGCGGCAACCTTACGCTGGCTGTCGTGAACGGGACCGTGCCCGCCTGGCGCATCGACGACATGGCCATGCGCATCATGGCGGCCTGGTTCAAGGTTGGCAACACCATCGAGGATCAGATCGACACCAACTTCAACTCGTGGACCCGCGATACTTACGGCTACGAGGACCAGGCAGCCAAGGAGAATTGGGGGCAAATCAACCACCAGGTCGACGTGCGCGCCAACCACGCCAATCACATCCGCGAGTCGGCCGCCAAGGGAACCGTCGTCCTCAAGAACACGGGATCGCTGCCCTTGCACAAGCCCAAGTTTGTCGCCGTCATTGGCGAGGATGCCGGCCCGAACCCGAAGGGCCCCAACGGCTGCTCGGACCGTGGCTGCGACGACGGCACCATGGCCATGGTCTGGGGCTCCGGCACGTCCAACTACCCGTACCTGGTCACGCCTGACAACGCGCTGCAGCGACAGGCCCTCGAGGACGGCACTCGCTACGAGAGCGTTCTGACCAACTACGCCTGGGACCAGACGAAGGCGCTCGTCACGCAGCCCAACGTCACGGCCATCGTGTTTGCGAACGCGGCCGGTGGCGAGGGCTACATCAACGTGGACGGCAACGAGGGCGACCGCAAGAACCTGACGCTGTGGAAGAACGGCGACGACCTCATCAAGAATGTCTCGGCCGTGTGCCCCAACACCATCGTCGTCCTGCACACCGTTGGCCCCGTGCTGGTGACGGACTGGTACGCGAACCCCAACATCACGGCCATCGTCTGGGCCGGCGCGCCGGGACAGGAGAGCGGCAACTCCCTCACGGACATCCTCTACGGCAAGACGAGCCCTGGACGCTCGCCCTTCACCTGGGGTCCGACGCGCGAGAGCTACGGCACCGACCTCCTGTACAAGCCCAACAATGGAAACGACGCGCCGCAGCAGGACTTTGCCGAAGGGGTCTTCATCGACTACAGGCACTTTGACAAGGTGGCACCGAGCAGCGGCGACAAGGGCGCGCCCATCTTCGAGTTTGGCTTCGGCTTGTCGTGGTCCAACTTCTCCTACTCGAACATCAACGTCCAGAAGCACGACGTGCGCCCGTACGAGCCGCCCAAGGGCAAGACCATCGCCGCCCCGGTCCTGGGCACCTTCAGCACCAACCTCAAGGACTACGCGTTCCCGCCGGGCATCCGCTACATCTACCAGTGGATCTACCCTTGGCTCAACACCACAACGTCGGGCAAGGAGGCCTCGGCCGACCCGGACTACGGCCAGACGGCGGAGCAGTTCCTCCCGCCCGGCGCGACCGACGGCTCGCCGCAACTCCGGCAGCCGGCGTCGGGCGAGCCAGGCGGCAACCGCCAGCTGTGGGATGTGCTGTACACGGTGACGTGCACCATCACCAACACGGGACACCGGGTGACGGACGAGGTGCCGCAGGTGTACGTCGGCCTGGGCGGCCAGGCCGAGCCGGTGCGCGTGCTGCGCGGCTTCGAGCGCATCGAGCGCATCGAGCCGGGGCAGTCGGTCAGGTTCAAGGCGGAGCTGACGAGGAGGGACCTGAGCAACTGGGATGTCGTGTCGCAGAACTGGGTGGTGACGGAGCAGCCGAAGAAGGTGTGGGTGGGAAGCAGCTCGAGGAACTTGCCGCTCTGCGCGGACCTGAGCTGAGGGCAGGGTGACATGTGGTGAGGAATGAGAAGACATATGATCAGTGAAGTGGCACACGGTGGGACTTATCTACTCCATTACATGTATTCGTGTAAATATTTGTTCGAGAGCATTGTTAGCGGAATTGCTACTGCCGATGTTCATAACAAACATCATATTCCGTGCATATGTGTGCAGATGGAGAGAAGGACTTAGAAGAGGGTTCGAGGTTCACTTCTCCCTGCCATATCGAATGTGGGGATATATACGGAGTACGTCATGTCCCATGCAACGCTAAAACGACGGCATTCAGAGCATCTTGAACCCCGCTTTGACCCATAACATAATGCTCAGTGCCGAGGCAATGTTCCAACACACGGTGCGCAGCCACGACAACCGGCGATTGCGCACACAGACGTACGAGAATACGAAGGCCACGCGAAATAGGACGTATCCGACGCTCAGGGTATTGAGACTCTGCGGGTCGAGGCCCGCATGGTTGGCAACGGCCACGCCGCCGGCGAAGAAGCCAAGCGTCTCGAGGCCGTTGGACGAGGCGGCGTCAGTGCGCAGGATGCGCTGCTTGCGCTGTGGGATGTCCGTCAGCACCCGATCGACGGCGATTGAGCAGAGGAGTGACTTGCTATTTTGTCGATGGAGGTGTCGCGCATGACATTGTCGTGGAAGCTGCGCGGGAGCGCGTTATCGTAGACGTTGAGGCCGGCGGCGAGCACGGCGGCGTAGTGCGGAAGGAGGCAGGTGGCGAGGGCGATGGGCACCTTTAGAGATGCGATTTAGCAGACAATCTCTGGGGACGGGGTGGGATATGGAGCAATGCGCACGGTGAAGGGGGAGTAGTTCCTGGAGGGGTCGAGGCCGACCCCGGCGATGAGGGTGTTGATGTAAGAGCTCATGGCTGCAGAGAGACTGCGGACTCGGAAATGAGGTGGGAGTTGAGGCCGCAAGTACAGAAAAGAGGCCCTTGATTTTGTTGTTTGAGAAAAGGTGTACGGAGCAGATGGAGTTACATTCACGCTCCGCCGCTCGTCCTTACTTCAATCCACATCACAAGACGAGCACAGACGTTCCGGCTCAAATGGACGGCGCATCGGGGCATCAGCGAGCACCGAGCCGGCGGTGGCGTGTCCGTGCCAGAGTCCCAGGTCTCCACCCCACTGTCCGGGCGTTCGGCCGTGCTTCGCAGGAGCGGAGTTCACGAAGCTGTACGGGAATTGACTTCTTCGCGAGAATCGGATATCGATTATGGTTTTTCACGTGCATGTCTGGAAGCTGGCATTTGCTTTGACCGAATACCGGTGGAGTAATAATCCTGAGTTCAAGGAGAATGTTGAGGCCGTCGTCCAGTGTACGTGCCTCAGACGAACAAGCACACTTAATGGCAACTCAAAAATTCCATGGAACTTGGACGCTAAAGACTTCAAGTATCAAGTGCAGGCAGAATTGAACGGGGCATGGATAGATGCCCTGATCGCTTGGATCAGACGGTCCTCGCCCTTTCCCTCAACCGCGGAGACGCCGGCTATGGTTCGCGGCTGTGGACATCATCGGCGAGAATGTTTCAAGTGGCGTTCTGCCTTTCAGACGAGATGACGTCTGCGCATGGGATGCGGCCATGCAACTGTAAGGCATGAAATCACTGGTCTACCAACTTTGCAGCAAGTCCGCTGTTTCGTCCTTTTGGTACAGAGCATCCTGGATGCGCATTGATCTAATCCCTCGTCGAGATCGAATTAGGCTAAATTGCAGGATTCAATCAATTCGCTGCTTCCCCACGAGACCACGAGGTACCTAAACCGGATTCCTGGATCAGGGGCGGGGCCAATCGAAAGACGAAGTCGAGTCATGGCATTCCCGAGACGGCAACTAGCTAGCTCACCCCCCGTCCGTTGAAGTTGGAACCCAATATTTCTGTAACACGCCGCCTTGCGCCGTTTGACAACGTACGATACGCGTGAGAATAGCATTCGGGCTTGAATGGATCTGTGTCCTGGTATTAGAGTGTCACACTACGATCAATGAATCATACGAGTAGCTGTGTAATTTACGCCTTCCAATATGAGTACCAAAGGGTCGGAAGATCTCCACCTCTGGTTGAAGTCCAGCCAAAGCATCTTATAAACAGTGTAAATCTCGCCTTTTCCCCTGGAACTCGCTCCGACCACCTCTGGTACATTCTCTAGACTTGACTTCCGAAAGAACAAACGATATGAAGAGCGCAGCAATCCTCCTGGCGCTCCAAGCACCATCATTTGGCTTTGCCCTCATCGGCAATGGCTGGGCATTCGAGGAATGCCCTTCCCAGGGACTCAACGACGTTACATTTCCATTCAACATTGCAACTGCACCGCAGAAGAGCGGTTACTACTTTGCCCAGCAATTTTACTTCAATAACGTCGAACAAGGCGCATACGCCGGTCTTCAGCCTCGGGAGAACTCCAACGGACAGGCCATTGTTCACGCCGTCTTCTCGTCCTTTGCAAACGGAACGACGACGGGGCATCCTAACTGCTACCAAGGGGCCGATGGCGCTGCTGAGGGCGTTAGCTGTGCGCTTGAGGTGCCGGGGGATTACAGCCACACATTCAACGTGGTTGTCGAAAATGTCGGCAGCAACTACTGGAGAGGCACGCTCGTTGACACCATGACGGGGCAGACCTCCGTCATCGGGGAGTGGACGCTGCCTGATTCATCTGGCAAGATAGAAAATGGCTCGAGCGGATTCGTTGAGTACTACAACTGGAACGACGGCAGGCAGCACGCGTGCAACTCTCTGCCCAAAACACAGGCCTCGTTTTTCTTCCCTACAACGAAGACCAACGGAGCTGGTGGTGGGCGAATCACAGACGTGTACGAGTATGGCGACTGTGTTGGTAAAGTGCAGTATTCTGCGACTGAGGTGGGCTCGGGCTATGATATCAAAGTTGGTGTAGCTTAGAGAACGAAGAAACGACTTAGCGTTCGGGTTTCGGAGATGAATTAAAAATAATCGAAGACCCTGCCGTCCGTAATGCTCAGCGCACTTGTTCACAAGGTGTGCTGCGGAAAAGGATTCGAATTACATGTAACTATGACGTGAAGCTCAGATCGAAAGATGGCCATTACACAACATAACAGGAGACGAACGAACATCGAGCATTTGTGCAGCACGTTACCTACTGTACATTTATTCTTTATATGGAAGGCATTTAAACTGAAGAAGCCGCCGTTGGTACTCACAAGACACGGACTTGCGCGCCACGAACGTGAATGGCCTGAGAAACCAGAAATGTTCGGGCAGGCCCCACCGGTCAGCTGAAATTGCTGACCCGAAGGCTCGGCCACTAGGATTGACTAGGCGGCTCCAAGAGGCAGCGTTTCGGCAAAATGTGTCCCGGCCCGAGTGAAGGTGGACCTTCAGCCGGTGTGTCACGATTCGTCTGCTATCTCACTGGTCCTAGAATTTGTTCATCCTTCGATGTTGCCCACACCCCAGACCCGCAAAGCTAGTACATACTTCCTACATTCACGATCAGATTCCGATGTTCGTACGGCCACACAGGAGCGGCTGGAGAGCGACTCTCGGTCATGTGTCGCAATACACCAAATGCAACTTCCGCTGTCCAAGGGCGGGGTACTGCACCGGCCCAGGTAAGTGCACCGCACCCCGGCCTTTACGTCCTGTCGGCCAACCGGCGGTCGTATCCTGCGATGTGACACAATCTAGTGAAAATGACTGATTCATTCCTTCCAGAACGCGCCTTAACAACTGAGCCTCGACCTGTCCTTCGGCTAATGCCATTGGGTGGGTCAGTTACGTACGGCGTTGGGTCGTCTGAGCAGAACGGGTATCGCAAGACACTCCTCGAACTGCTCCATGCTCGCGGCTACAATGCCCGCATGGTTGGGTCCCGTAAAAGCGGTGCCTTTGATAATAACCAACATGAGGGCTGGCGAGGGTTTAGGATCGACCAAATCGAGACGAAAGCGAGGCTATCTGTAGCGAAACTGCTGCCGTTCATCTTCACGGTCAACGCTGGCTCCAACGACTGTTTACAAGGGTACAAACTGGCAGAAGCGAGTAAGCGGCTGGGCGATTTGCTGGAAACCCTCTGGCTAGCCTCACCCGGTTCAATTATTCTGCTCTCGAGCCTGCTGGTTAACCAGGACGAAGCGATCGACCTTCGCGTTAGGACTTTCAACAAGCAGGTAGAAGCAATGGCTCAGATCAAGGCTTCGGAGGGGAAACGGATTGTATTCGTGGACATGCACGGTGCCGATGGGCCTGGTATCGAGGATTTGGTGGAGGACGGGACGCATCCCAATGACACAGGATATGCAAAAATGGCCTCTATATGGCTGCGGGGTGTTCAAGTGGCATCAAACAGAGGTTACCTGTCCTCACTGCGAACATAGTACGTCATACTGTATCATATTGATGCACCGGTCCACTGTTTAGAAGTTGACAATGCCGCCGGACATGCCAAGAAGCATTGTCTGGAATTTGTCATATTCGAAATCGTTAATGACGGTATGATTGAACTACAACAGCCCACATTCAGAGCCGAGTTGGCGTGGGTTTTGATAATCGGTGAGATCAATGCCAAGCAGAAGGCCCAATGGAAGTATATGCAAGTCAGCGGAGATATGAACGCTTATCTCAGTCACGGGTACCATGGTCCAAGCCTAGGCGTTAGGTTGTTATGTGCAAGGATGCAAACCATTCAATCCAATCAACCAACTGCTACAATTGCGTTGAGTTGACCTTGTCAACCCGTTCCTCCAGTGAAGTTGATCAACGATCGGCTAAATCTGGATTAGTGGATATGAGTTGAAGTACGTTGAAGTGCAGGACCACATTAAGTATATGTCTAATCCCACCCTCATACGTCCGCCGCCATTCCCTCGCACCCCGATGTACGGAGCGAGCTTTATAAACGTGCGAGCTTGGAGCCTCGCTGAAGAGGTGTTTCTTGGTTGGTCTCTAAGCCGATGCCATATATTGCGTGATTGCCGTCAGTCATTGGGCCAAATACGACGCAATCAATTGGGCCAAATAGCTTCTGGAGTTGAGATTGCAGCGGCTTTGCGTTACTCATAGTTCTCTTGCATAATGAGCTACGCTTACTTCCAGCGGAAAACGTGAGCCGATCAATGCGGTTTCCTGTAGACCTACTGAATACCCTGACTGCTATGGTGCCTTACAACACGAATGCGTCACTAACTGACGACACGGGAAGAGGGGACCCTGTGAATCTTGCATGAATGACTTTGATGTAAAGCTAAGAGACTAGAGAACCATGATGATACATGTATAAACCCTGTTCAAAATCCAGTTGACAACGGATCAGTTCCGTATTGAGACAGCCAGTGAACATGATGGCTCTCCAGCAGCTTAATATTGACAAACAGCTTGAGACATTGCCTTTGTCCATGTTGTACGAGGTAAAATTTAAATCGCTAGACGTTCCGGACAGTTTGATCAAGCGCCTTCGCGAACATGTATGGAACTTTTGTTCTTGTTTAACCCAGGTACCGATATCTGAGACGTTTCAAACTTGTATACGCCCACGAAAGGAATATAATTCCCGTAATATGTGATTGAATTTCAGTTGGCAGTCAGTGATTAATATAATTGAAGGAAGGATATCGAGAGCTCGTGAGGCATCATAGCAGTATCCGTCGGACAAGAATTTCTTTTCAACCGTGCCGTCTCAAGTTCGGCAATGCGGCCGGACGCACTCCCGCTGACACGGGACCATTGCTGCATGCAATGTCTCGACTACACAGCAGCTCGTACGAGATTCCTCCAACTGCCCAATATACGACGGCAATACGAGTGCTTACAGGTCGGTCAGCAACACTCTTTCGTATTGGATATGCAACATTGACGTCACACGGCACACCGGTCGTTCACTTCTTGTCAAGCAGTCCACGAATCGCCCCTCTGTCGGATTGACTGCAAAGGCATGACTCGATCTCGAGCTGTTTAGCTCCTGGGCACAGCAGCGGCATTCCCGAGGCGAATTGCCGCACGGTCGCTCGCTTCATCAGAGATGTTGCGAATCGCGGGAATCTACATTCCTGCTTTTACAGCCCACGAACCGGTCATAAATGCAGGGAATGGGCTTCCTCGACGTACGCATGCATGGAATTGGAGTCTCGACTCTCACCACCCGTGTGCGCCTTGGTCACATGGCTCTACTTGCAGTCGACTCCCTGCAGAGGCATCAATTACCCATTTTTATTGGCCTTCTCCGCTGAAATCATCGTAGACTAGACGTCATGTGAATCTAGCACTGCCTTAAACCTGGCCTCAACTAGCACCGAGATTATGGTCCGACATCGCAAACGCCGTGGTTTCGTGCGTCCTTCGTATTGCGCAGGTAGCACTGCATACGCCTCGGGCTGGTTCCACTTCGAGTGTTGCTTCGTGTATCAACAACTTCGTATTGGTATTTACCTTCCCAAATTGAACTTGGCAGCTGTTTGAAAGCCATGGGAAAGATTTTGGCGTGTCTCCATTTCGTTTCCACGGTGTTCGAGCCCGAAGTAGTCGCGGTGCAGGCCGCCTCCGACTCCAAGAGTATAAGAAGAGGTGGCTGTCGACTGTGATCTGGAGCTTCTTCCCATCCTCAACTCGCGACATCAGAATCCCTCACAATACCTTTCGACACAAGCCCTGTAAATCTGCCTAAAATGCTTGCCACGTCCATTCTTGCAGCCGCTTCCGTGCTGATCACCAGCTCCAATGCTGCTGTCCTCACGCGCAACAAGCACGTCGCCGACTTCCGCATCTACGGCGATACGGGCTGTTTCAACAAGAACCTTGGAGTATGGACCGTCATCGACGATGACATATTGGGCGATCCATGCACCGTCTTCGATGATCACGTCGAGTCGGTAAGAGTCTCGGACATCAACGAAGGCTGCGAACGTGAGACTCTCCTCTTGAACGTTCTCCCCTCTTATGCAATGACCATTGAATAACCTTATGATATCAGTTTACGTCTATACCGACCGCGCGTGCAAGACTGGTAGGCACAAGGTTACACCTGGCCAATGCTCCAACGAACCCAACGCATGGAAGGCATGGTCTATGAAGTGTGCTAGTAAATAGGCCATTTTGAACAGTCGGCGTCGTTGATTGAGAAACTATAGGGATAAGGGTCTTGACTATTGCTTCTCCCGGGGCTGTGAAGTATGTGAATATTCGGTGCGGCGGTTTGTTTCAGCAATACATATAGCGTTTGGAACAAATAGTGTCGTCAGACAATAATACACGCCACATAATTCCATCTCGAAAATTGATGCGGCTCTACTCTCCACGTTGATTTCATACTATTGCAACAACATGTTGCGGAAATGACATTTGTGTCATGCTGATTTTAAGGGAGCAAGAATACATTGCCTTGTTCACCCCGTTGTGAACTGCACACATGCAGCATGAAGAGTGGACTAGGTTCAGGATCGAATATTTTTGCTGCCAGGTTACACATGAAAGCGAGTTTCTCCCGCCGCTCCCTTTGTCCTTGTCTTCTAATTTTGCCCAGATCTCGAGTGGAAGCTGACCTACGTCGGGTCTGCCACATCGTAAGTCTCCCCTGCCCACTCCAGTGCTGCCAACTAATATTGTCGATATAAATATCTCGAAGCTCCAGTCGCTTCAATGTGCAACATCCAGCCACGGAGTCCTTTTTTTGACATCTTTTCTTTTTTCAAGCAATCTGAACAACCACCTTGCCAAAATGCTTCCCCGACCACAAGTATTCGTACGCCTCCTTGAGATCTTCCAGGGCAAAGAGCTTCTTGTCCACCACCGGCCGCAGCCTGTCGGGGTTGGCCTCAATGGCTTTGCACATGTCCTCCATCTGCTGTCTGCTACCAATGGCGATGCCGCGCGCCGTGCACATGTGCCTGAGGCAGTCGAGGAAGCCTGGCTGGTCTCCGGAGACCCCTCCAACGAAGCCAATGATGTCTATGACACCGCCGACCTTGATAGCCTCAAGGCTCTGAGCCATGGAGTTAGGACCCGCTACCTCGATGATGTGATCTGCGCCGACACCACCTGTGAGCTCCTTGGCGACGGCGCCCCATTCGGGCGTCTCCTTGTAGTTGATGACGTGGTCTGCACCGAGCTCCTTCAAGACTTTGGCCTTTTCGTTTGAGCTCGTCGTAGCAATGACCTTTGCGCCGGCGGCCTTGGCAAACCGCAGAGCGAAAATGCTCACGCCACCGGTGCCCTGCGTGAGGACCCATTGACCGGCTTTGATCTGGTTGCCCTCCAGGCCG
Organism: Albophoma yamanashiensis; assembly: GCA_001600555.1. NCBI lineage: Eukaryota > Fungi > Ascomycota > Sordariomycetes > Hypocreales > Ophiocordycipitaceae > Albophoma > Albophoma yamanashiensis. The sequence continues at coordinate 296,239 of BCKH01000001.1, forward strand.
TAGAGGGCATTCCATGCCGTCACTCCAGCACAGGAGAGAGTTGCTGCTTCCACGGGGGTCAGGCTCTTGGGCATGTGTACAAGGCCTTGCTCGTTGAAGGCGCCGAAGGAGCGGAGCGTTCCGTCGAGGGAGCCACCGAGCGCAGAACGGAGGGTTTCAGCGCTCGCAGGCCCGCCGATGTGTTTTTGGATAAACAAGGTGACTACCATGTCGCCAGGCTTGAACCGGGTGACCTGTTTCCCGATGGCGATGACTGTACCGGCGCCATCGGAGCCGGGAACGACGTTGGGGGCGCCGTTGAAGAAGTACTTGCCGAGGGGAATGAGGACGTCGCGATACTTTCTCAGTTAGCAGAACTGTCCCGTGGCTAGGAGAAGAGTCATGCTCACGTTGAGAGATGCTGCATGAACTACAGTCGGTAATTAGCTTTGCGCTAGTGTGATGAATTGATTCGAGGACCAACACTTTACAAGGACCTGGCTGTCGCCAAGCTCGGGCACGGCCTGTTCAGAAAACTTGAGGGCGTTGAAACCCTCCTTTCCGTCTTGGCTGGTAATATTCCACTGCTTGGTGGTCTTGGGTGTTTCCGCCATGCCTGTCAGGGGAGGTTGGAAAGACTTGCCGATACTCGAGGTGCAAATATCGGATGTGCTTCTGAGGGGCCGGTTTGAGTTGATGACTGACAGGAGCTTGGCCTAGGTGATTAAATACAAGATACATGTACATGTATGGCCAAACACAGCATGGACACCGCGATGTCCGTGCTTTCTTTCTCGGTGTCTTTAGAAATCAGGTTTGATTTGTAAGTCGAGTCCCTGAGAGTGCCCCTCCCCACATGCACCCTTTGCTCATGCCATCGACTCGCGAGTGGTCCGTTGCTTGACGTCAACGGGGCTCAGCAGGTTGCAGATGGGCAAGTCCATCTTAAAGCCGTAGTTTATCTTAAATCCGCAGAATTCACGAAAGGCTGTCGCTGGAACACCGCCAGGGCTCTCAGGCAGTTTGTAAGCCGCACCCGCACGGCCCGTGGCGACCGGGGATGCCAAGACGGGACGGATCCATGTATACATGTATGGGTGGAAACTCTCGAGAATACATGTACACGTGTACCCCCATGGAGACTGCAGGATTTGTTGCCAGCTTGTTCAGGGTCGTGACACTTCATGGCAACATGCTGATGTTGCTCTCCAGCTGCGGTCGTCGCCAGGGCCTGGTTTGATTCTCCGATGGTTCGCGGCCGGCACCATCTCTGCCATGTACGTCCTTGTCAGATTGAAGACAATTAGTAAGGCATACAATCGTACATGTATGAATGCGGGGCCTTGATTTTTAATTAGAACTATCGACCTGAGGCGCCGTACGAGGCTTGCATTGTCTCGATAGGGATAGGGAAAATGGCGTTAGTGCAGCAAGCGTCGTTGAAAGTGGCTAGGCGAACTGAACGAACCACGTCGGCGCCATCCGCGAACCCACATGCGCAGGGCGCCGTATGTGGCTTTTTCGGCGCCACCAGCGTTAAGGCTTAACAGCTTGGCACGCGACTCACAGTATCTTGCAAATCTACGTACTCTATACACGTGCAACGGATTCATCTCATCCAGAGGTACATGTAGTCAATCCAACCTCACAGCGTCCGATGGCCCATCATTCCACGCAGCAAAACGCTCTACAACTACCAATCGGCGCTTCACCTGCTTCCACGCATCCGACATCGCCGCGCCGCCCCGTGAGCCCCAACCCCGGCGCCCGCGGCGGCATCGTCGTCTTCTCCGGGGGCAGCGCGGCCAACAGCCTTGTCGATGTCTTCGAGCGCGTGCGCGAGGCCAACTGCGCGTCGCTCAGCTATGTGATCCCCATCTCCGACAACGGCGGCAGCACGAGTGAGATCATTCGCGTCTTCGGGGGCCCTGGTACGTCCGCGTGGTGATATTCTGCAGAGATGAAGGCTGACGGCTACGGCTCAAGGCATCGGCGACGTCCGCTCGCGCCTCGTGCGCCTTATCCCCGACAACGCCAACAGCGAGACCATCGCCATCAAGAGCCTCTTCAACCACCGTCTCCCCCGGTCGCACGTCGAGGCCCGGGCAGAGTGGTTCGAGATCCTCGAGGCCACGCATCCCCTGTGGCGCGACATCTCGTCACCCAAGCGCGAGCTCATCCGCTCCCACCTTAACAGCTTCAACCTCGAGGTAGTCAAGCGCATGCGCCCGAGCAGCCGTTTTGACTTTTCGCGCTCTAGCATCGGGAACCTCTTCCTTACTGGCGCCCGGCTGTTCACGGGCAGCTTCGAGGCCGCCATCTACCTGCTGAGCTCGATATGCGGCGTGCCGGACCGCATCGCCGTGCTGCCCGCGCTCAACACCAACTTTGCGCACCACATCGCCGCCGGGCTGCAGGACGGTACCGTAATCACCGGCCAAAATGACATTTCTCACCCTAGTGCGCCGACCGCGGCGGTCCCCGGGACGGGCTCCGGCATCCACACGGGCATCCATACGCCCGCGCCGTCGGTCGGCCATGACACGGAGGAGCACGACGCCATCGAGGACGCGAACCTCCCGGGCTCACTCCCAGCACTCCGGCGGCCGGCTATCGCCTTCTCCAAGGATGACGAGGAAGATCTGCCGGCGCGCATCGACCGGATCTGGTACATCAACCCATATGGCCAGGAGATCCGCATACCCGCCAATCCGCGTGTGCTGGACGCTATCCATGGCACCAACACCATCATCTACAGTATCGGCTCGCTCTTTACGTCACTTGTCCCTAATCTCGTGCTGAAGGGCGTCGGCGATGCCATCGCCAGCCCGATGATCCGGAACAAGATCCTCATCCTCAACGGTACGACGGACCGTGAGACGGGGCCGTCGAGCGACCCGTTCTCGGGCCTCGACTTTGTGGCGACGATTGCAAACGCTTGCGCTGACTCAAGGGGCCTCCCGCGGCCGACCGAGGATGAGTACTGCCACTACGTCACGCATGTTATTCACATCGAGGGTGCCGCCGCGCCGCGGGTCGACAAGCAGCGGTTTGCGCAGCTGGGCATTGACACAACCCGGCTTTACGGGCCAAAGGATGAGATGGGGCGGGGAGGGCGGTACGACGCAAATGCACTGGGTCAGACGCTCGAGTCAATTGTCGGCCGCAAGGATGTACGGTCAGACAGGAGCCGGCGAAATACCTTGGTCGGATGACGGCCCCGCATGTAACAGAAGAATGCTTCCCCATTCCACATGGATGGTGCAACGACATCAATGCACTTGGATTCAATCTGCATCTGCATAGAGCGCTTGCTGACTGGTGATTAATATCAGCGCTTATGATTTGTTGTTCGGCATACTTCCTTCAATTGCAAGAGAGAGTATCCCGACTCCTATGCATAACAAATGCCAAGTACTTGTGTCATTCTTTCGTCGTTGTGATATCGCCAGCTTTGTCCTCCATCAGTGCGAAAACATCAAATACACCATCACCACAGGCCATGCCAGCGATAACACCGCCGCCACCAAGACCGACCCTCCGCCCACACGTATCTTGTCTGTCGGGCCCTTCCAGCGGTCGACGAGCGCGCACGTGGTGAAGATAATGGCGAACGAGTACAGCACAAGCGCCCAAATTATTCCCAGTATGATGTCAGCGTGGGCGTCGGGCGCGCTGAGGACGACTTTGGAGGTGTCCTTGAAGCCGATGGAAGACAGGTTGGCGCCCATGGTGAAGACTCGCGTACCCGTTTGTGAGTTGAAAGAATGTATCGGCGACTCGGATGGATTGTTGATGGGCAAGTTGCAAGTAAAGAATAGCGAAATGGGCTCAGCAGTACTTCTCGCCAGCGAGTTGGAAGAATCGAATCGAATCGAATACGCAAATGAGTGTCGTCAGAATGCAACCCGAAAACCAAAACGCAGGAAACAAGAGAGAAATGCAAGGCCACCGCAAAGACGGAGCCAGGACGCTCTCGCGGGCATGCCCAGCATTAAGACGCGAGTTTGAAGCAGGGGTTCGTGGGTTCATGCTGCCCCGACTGTCACAGCCATTTTTTGGTGGAGCGCCTACCGTCTCACAATGCGGCGGCCCAAACCCGCCAGCGCAGCCACACCGACAGTGGGACGGTGCTCGAGGAAGTGCTGATTGGTTCGCCATGACGGCTTGGCGTGGATACGAAGCCGCTGGCACACCCGACGAAGCCTGCTTCTGCCAAGGGTTCGTTGACCCGGTGGCTCGGTAGCCCGACCTGGAACATGGAAGGGCCTGTTGAGACGAAGAAGCGTAGGGACAGACGGCCTCCATCCGTATTTGGCTCCATGCCCCCTAAGCTAGCGGTTCCATGTTCTCGAGACAGGACGATCAGTTGACGGGCTTCGGCAGCAGGAGACTCCGCGTCTCCAGAGCCATCCACTTCCTGGCCTGCGGTTTCGCTACATGAATGCCACGACGCCCAGCATCCACTTGACATCTTGAAAGACCTTGTTGTAAGCGCCCGCATCGAACGGCATACTGTCCACTTCCTGCCAGCGACATTCTCTTGCGCGCCCATTTGACGCTGTGCTATTGCCGCGCCAATATTGTGCGTTGCCCGCGCCTTGACGCGCTTCACTAGAATAGACGAGCTGGTGAGGGATTGAGCGTGGGTAGAGCTGCAGCGCATTCCCGCTCGATCTATGCCTCCCCCCAAAAAAGTTACGACGCATCGCCGATTCTCTAGATATTGATGCGATTTGCGCATATTGACGCGGTTTGTCCTGACTTCGCGAGTGGCTTCCAAGCGCTTTGTAAGGATTGTACCAGAGTATGGACATCATCTGTCAGACGTAGTCAAGGGCTGGCAATACCCATAGCTGGGCACTGTGACGGCGCACATATTTCAATGCGAAGTTCTTGATCAGCTGGGCGGAGCTCAGCGGGGGGAAACCAGGCTTGATGAAGCGGCTGAATAATTCCTTTTGAGTGACGTCTTGAAACGAAACCCCAGATCATGAAATCTCAGTAATAATTGAAGCAACAGCGCAGGTTCAGAGGTACGGTAGAAACAGGCTTGATTCGCATAAGCAGAAAACGCACCTTGACTGGATGACTTCAATGTGCAGGTTGCTGGGGCGTGTCTTCTTAGGCTAATGTCGAACCCGAAAGCTCCCTGCCCGTTGCGCGAGTCCCCAATGCACAAGTACTGCAGTCCAAGGGTTATCACTTTTACCGAGGCGTGTGGATTGAATTCGGGCGCTTCCCGTTGTAGATGCAGCATGTAAGACGTGGCCCCGCGGCTTCTTGCAGCCTAGCCGTGGACCACTAGGCCACCACAAGTATTACGCACGACAATATCAAATCCGTTAAATATTCCGTGCATCGTGGTGTATATTTATCCACGGGGTAGAAGCAGTCTGTCTCAGTCTCTACTCCGTACTGCGGCAATCAACTGCTGGCCGTTGTGTCCACATACTCCCCAGCGCTTCCTTCAGTGGCGTCTGTAAGTAAGTATTGGCGTCTCGCCGTCTCCTGCTTCACTAACTTGCGACGAGTCCTATATCACAATCCAGAGCATCTGTTCAATTGGAAATGACTTGTTCGTTATGGAGTGAGAGGTCATTCGGGCCGCGAGTTGACTCGGAATGCCGGCGCTTTGACTTCACCCTTCAATTCGAGGATATTGTCTTTGCGTGCGTGCCGGCGGCCCTCTTTCTCTGCTCATCTCTTCCATACATTCTCTGGCTATTCCGAAGTCCACGTCCCATTATCAGGCCACATAATACTCTTTTATTCACAAAACTAGTATGTTATTTTCCTCTTGCCGGATCGCGGTCCCAATCACCATGGCGCGCCGCTGACAATCCGCATTAGGCTACCTTAGCTGGTTTGTTCATCTTTCAGCTTTCATTCTTGGTTATCCGAGCTCGAAGCCGGCATCTGCAAACAGAGGCGTCGCTTGCTGGCGACATCCTCAGCTGCATTGCAACAGTGGCTGCCCTGTTGCTCTCCTTTACGAGTCACCGACAACTATTCCGTCCTTCGGCACTGCTCAGCCTCTACCTTGCAGCCGCTACGATCCTCGGCGTACCTCGAACTCGCACGTTATGGCTTCTCGCAGACGCCAGGACCTTAGCAGGCGTTATGTCGGCTGCCTTCACCCTTACGGTACTGGCATTACTACTCGAGTCAATCGAATGCAAGACGCTCTTGGATTCGGAAAATGAGAACACAACGCCAGAATCCCGAAGCGGGCTTTGGCCTAGAACGGCTTTTGCTTGGTTAGCCACGACATTTAGAGCGGGCTATGCCAAGGTCATATCGGTGGCCGACCTCCCGGGCCTGGATCCCAAGCTCGAAAGCTCGGCATTGTACTCGAGACTGTCCATCATTTGGACCAAATGTAGGTAATCAAAACGAGGCGTGAGATCTTTTCCGACGATGGGCTGCTAATGAGAAATTGAGTAGACAATACAAAACAACCATATTCCTTGCCGCAAGCTTGCTTCCAAAGTTTCCTCCCATCTCTATTGTCGGCCATAATTCCGCGACTCTTCGTAACAGCTTTCACATTTTGTCAACCATTTCTCATCAACACTACGGTGAATTTCATTGGACAGAACGATGCCACTTCCGACAAGAACTACGGTAGGGGACTCATTGGGGCGTGGGCGCTTGTCTACCTGGGACTGGCTGTAAGTGAAGCCCACTTAAGACATCACTGATATGCGGCGCTTCAGAGATAGAACTGCCCCTAATGTAGCTAACATGAGTGGCTAGATGTCGAATTCTATCTACCAGTACCAAAACCTCCGATTCGTCATGAGATTGCGCGGCAGCCTTACGGCACTCGTTTATCATCAGACCCTAAGAACACGTGCGGCAGATATGGGAGACATCACGGCAGTGTCTCTAATGGGCACTGACATTGAGCGAATCGTAAGCGGGCTACGTGTATTCAACGAGACTTGGGGTTCATTTCTTGACATTGTCATCGCTTGTTGGCTTCTCGGACGGCAACTTTCACTAGCTTGTCTAGCTCCAGTAGTCTTGGTGATTGGTAAGATAGGTGTCCATAATATCACCACTTTGTCATGGATTGTAGCTAATATTTTTTTTATATCCAGTGTTTATATCTGTAGCGTCCAAAGTTTCTGCTACAGCAGGTTCGACACAACGCGCATGGATCGAGAAGGTCCAACAGCGACTTCAGGTTACATCTTCTACCCTGGAAAATATCAAGACCATCAAGATGTCAGGCATCTCACATGTCATGCATGACATTATTTGCCGGATACGATTTGATGAGATACGAACGTCAAAAGCATTTAGGAAAATTTTTGTTGTGACGCTTCTGTTGTGTAAGTTCAGTTCAGCGCTGCCATGACCCCTATCATACATACCGTAGCCTCGCTAGCAACTAATCAAGTCACAGCCATGGCTCCAATGAATCTGGCACCAGTACTCACTTTCGTGGTCTATACAATCATTTCACTTTATTGGAAGAACGAAGCGCTCTTGACAGCCCAGGCCTTCACCTCCATTGCACTGGTATCCTTGCTGACAACACCAGTCATTATGTTCATTCAAGCTTTGCCAATCGTTATTCAGTGCAAAGGATGCTTCGATCGACTACAAGAGTATTGTATCGACTCTGGCGTCTCTGCAGAGGATGGTATTGAATCGCCATACCCCAACGGGGGCAACACGGACATCGACTCGGGCCACAAGCTGTGCGACTTGAAACCACCAAAAATTGACAATGAGGCTTTTTCGAGGAACCCGCACATTTCTTTGGAAATCAATTCTTCAGCGTGGGATAAGACGAGTGCGCCCGTCTTGAGGGACGTAAATATCAGGATTGAGCGGTCGGCTGTCAATGCCTTTATCGGACCCGTTGGGAGCGGGAAGTCAGCTTTTCTCAACTGCTTGCTTAGGGAAATGGTCACGGTCTTGCCCTCTAAAACTTCGGCGCGGAACCAGCAGTTCAGTGAGAGCGTGGCATATTGCGCTCAACAGCCCTGGCTCGAGAACAAGACTATCCGCCAGAACGTAATCGGAGTCTTGCCATACGACGAAAAGTGGTACGAGACGGTGAAGTGGTCTTGCGGGCTTGATGTCGATGTAAGCGAGCTTCAGAAGCGGGACGAAACACACGTGGGAAGTCAAGGATTGAACCTGAGCGGCGGGCAAAAGCAAAGGATTGTAAGTGGCGATGCACTACTGGACCAAGTTCATTTTGGGAATGCTGATTTTGAATTCGCAACACAAGGCATTGGCTCGAGCAGTCTATTCCAGGCAGGCAACTGTAATCCTTGATGACGTTTTCAGTGGCATTGATGCCGACACTGCGGCTCTCGTAGCCTCACGGCTTCTTGGAAAGCAAGGTCTTCTACGCAAGCAAAACATCACCGTTATCTTGACAACCAATTCTGGTGAGAGATAAATTATCATATGGCTTGGTGATTCCCAATATCAATGCTGACTTTAACCAAAGAAACTATTACGCGTCTTGCTGATAAGGTCTTCATCGTTCAAGATGGAACGATCGGATTGGCAGCGGACCTCTCAAATTCAACACAAGCCACTGACAAAAACAAGGATCTTGAATTGTTGTTGTCTGCGGAGAGAGCCAGTGCTGAAGATGTCGAGTATCCCAGAACTATCCATCACGCATCTTGCGACACAGACGACGTTCACGATGTAAAAGACGAGTTGCTCACCGATATCAGACGGAAAAACGGAGATTTTTCCGTATACAGATATTACCTAGCTAGCTCCGGTTACTTTATCGCTGGCTTGCATCTTGTTTTCATGGCCATTTGGATATTCTGCACTGAATTTTCCAGTAAGTCAAGAGGCCACCTGAAAATTCATCCGCTACATACTTACAACCTCATCAAGCTATTTGGGTAAAACTATGGGCAGAGAATAATGAGAAACATGCCAATCAGGATTTGGGCATTTACCTGGGCATCTACGCGACACTGGGCGTTGTTGCCACTCTCGGCGCTTGCTTGGCTGCCTGGTAGGTTGAACAAGAGCTTGGACTTCAATGTATTTGCTAATGGGCCTTGTTCATAGGACCGCCATTATTTCAATAATATCGAGCTCGGCTATCAAAATGCATTCGGATTTACTTCAGTCAACAATCAGGTGAGTCCTCGCCCCCCTTGCGCAGTTCATTTTGGGCTCACAGACAACCAGGGCGCCATTCCGATTCTTCGCCTCCACGGATAGTGGTGAAATCTTGAATCGGTAGGTTCTTAGGCTACAATAATGACCATATATTGCTAGAATCTGTCTTCCGACAGGAAAACAGTCACCGCTAACCATGGGTCTCGTAGCTTCAGCCAGGACATGGAGCTTATAGGCATGGAATTGCCCACCACCTTGCTTAACTTTTCTTCGAGTACGTTCATGCCTATGGTGCCCTATTTGCCTTGAAGCTAATAGAATACAAGGTGCTTTGTCGTGCCTAACAAAAGTTATCATCGTCGCCGTGTTCTCTAAATACCTTGGCATAGCCGTCCCTTTCATCGGAATTGTTCTGTTCTTCATTCAGCGCTTTTATCTCCAAACTTCCCGCCAAGTCAGATTGCTCGCGATTGAAGCAAAAGCACCTCTGTACGCATCATTCACTGAGACTGTGGCTGGTGCGGTAACCATTCGCGCGTTTGGCTGGCAGTCCCAATATCAAGAACGCATCTTCACCGGCATCGATGCATCGCAGCGACCTGAATACATGCTAAGCTGCGTTCAGTATTGTCTTGGGTTTGTGCTAGGACTTTTGAATGCAGTGGTCGCCGTCATTCTCGTTTCCATTACTATATCTCTAAGGAGCACATTCAGTCCTGGAAGTGTAGGCGTCAGTCTTGTAATGTTGGTTGGGTTTAGCGACACACTCGTGAGACTCATCCAGTCATGGACGAAGCTGGAGTCTAGTATCGGTGCTGTGGCGAGAGTGAAGCGGTTTATAGAAACCACAGAGTCCGAGAAGGTGGATTTTGTCGAAGCTGCCACCCCAGCAACCTGGCCACAGGCTGGCGCGCTCGAGATCACCAACCTGACTGCTTCTTATGGGTAGGTTTTCTCGTCCTGTTGCATCCTGGGCATGGTACTATTGATACTAATGACCGTCCATTTTGCAAAGGCCAACTACCGATCCGGTGCTCAGGAACGTCACAATCTCCGTTGAATCTGGGCAGCATGTAGCAATCTGCGGGCGCTCTGGTGGCGGAAAGAGCTCACTTCTCCTCAGTCTGATGCAGATGATGGAGATTAATACCGGGCAGATCACCGTCGACAAGCTTGAACTGTCTCGTTTGAGTCCTGAAGACGTTCGCGCGCGGATCAGCGTCGTCGCACAGGACCCTTTTCTCTTGCCTGGAACCATACGATTCAATATTGATCCTTTTGGCGTTGTTCCAGAGGACAAAATTATCAGATCTTTAGTGCGCGTGGGACTTTGGTCTATCATTGACGGGCAAGGCGGACTAGATGTAGAGATGGACACCAATGCCTGGTCGACGGGGCAGAAACAACTCCTCTGCTTTTCAAGAGCCTTGGTTAGGGATTGCAAGATCCTGGTTCTGGATGAGGCTCTGAGCAGGTGAGTATGTCGTCACTGAGGCTGGAGTTGAAATTAACTTTGCCCAGTGTAGACTCTGCCACGGAGGCTCTGATTCAATCTATTGTCGACACCGACCTTCGGGATTGCACAGTTCTCTCTGTTATGCATCGACTCAAGCATGTGACTGCATACGACAAAGTCGCAGTCATTGACAATGGCGCCGTGTTGGAGTACGACGATACATCCAAGCTATTGAATGGGGCGACACGCTTTGCAGAGTTGTACAGGCTTAGCGAACACTAATTGGTACCCCACGCCAGCGGGAAAGCAAGTAACAGTTTCATTCAGCTTGGACATGTCAGCTTGGACATGTCAGCTTGAGCACCCTTCCCAGCTTTTGTAGGTATCATATATCTGCTGCGGCGCTTGGGATGTCAACCATAAATTCCACGATCAGCTTCTAAGCTGAAAGTATCATCATTGTTGCCTACCAATAGCAATTTCAGACACAGGAAGATGTTTAGGGTCCGTCCCTATAGCGGGCACTGTTTAAAAGCCATTATCATTTTGTCCTAATCTACTACTGGCTGCATAAAGTGTTGAACTTTATATTGACTGCATAATCGTCGGGATTGCCGACATTTGCTTCACCATAGAGGGAATGAGGTAGAAAGAGATTAAGGAACTATTGCCATTCTAGCACCTCCCGACTTAGTTAGATTTCTTGATTGTTAAAGAGGTGGTACCTGCGTAGTCGGTGTTAATTTATGTTGATGTCCTGGTTAGGTCATTCTTAACTTACAGTAAATGATCCCAGCGCCATTGTCATTCGAGAAAAGATCCGGGCATTCCAAATACTGGATCTTGTCTGGCCGCTTGCAACTGCCAATGTTCTTGTTATTGAGGTCATACATGCCCCAGCCTCCGCTCTCCTTATACAGCGCTGTCCATGTTTAGTACTGCTGTTGTGTTGGGATAAGGGGCATCCAAAGACTAACTGAAATGGGGCTCTTTTCCTCCATTATCGAATGTACCGGCGCCCTTGTCGTGTAGCTCAAGCCTCTTGACGTCCCAATTTTGAGGCGCCTTGGCTGTATCACAACCATCGCAAGCCGCGCCGTCATGTGATGCATCATTATTCGGACCGAGAACCCATTGAATTGCCTTGGAAGTGGCATCTTTGCAGCTGGGTGGGTGGTTGAAGAATAGTAGAAGTGGTGTTATTGTAGCGTCGGGAACTTGGTTCTCGGCGCCAGCGAAGATGTAGAAGTCACATACGGCAGGCTGCACGGCAAGGAAGCCAGTAATCATGGCGAAAGTAGAGGCGCGCATTGCATATGTTTCTGTAAGGTAGGATTGGATAAGAATATTTGAATAACTTATGGAGGATGGGAGAAGAATGTTAGAATGATGGATTGATTATTAGACGTAGAAGCTTTGATCGAGACTAGGAAGAGGACTATTTATACTGTCCTTTGGCCTCTTCAATCGACCATCTATACCGGCGAGTGACGTGTAGGAATATCTAGTTCTGAGGGGGTTGATAGGTGATTACCGAGCTTGACGTCAGTTGAATGTGTAAACTACGTGTATAGTCCGCGGCAATGTGTTCTCGTCATGCCTCGCACACCGCAAACAGCGCGAACACAACGAAGATTAATTGCCCCTTGTATTAGTGCTGATGGTCCTAACAGGTGAGCGCTGATCTTGACGTCATTCGAATCTTCCATGCGTCTGTAACGAGCTTTTGGAGTATAGTGAAATTGAGATCTATGGATGTTAGCTCTGTGGACCGGTTTTCAAGAGCTCATTGGTGAACGCATAACGCCAAACTGGTTTTGAAATAGTTCGAAAGGACTCGTATGACGCCACGTTGCATGTCGGTAGTGGCTATAGCCGAACTGATACGCGTGCAAGCCTGGTCTCTATCCCTCGAGCAACCCGCCACCTATGACAACGAACTTTCCGAGGGACAGGATATCACTCAAGATAGATGGACTGATCGTGCGGCAAAAACTTGCGGGTTAATATCCATTCCCGTCTCCCGCTGCTGCAAGTCGCCAGGCTATTTCGCCGTAGCAATCGCTCTCGAGCTTCGTGCACGTCATCCGCGGGCGAACGCATCCTTTCATGCAAACGCATCCTTCCAGGCAAACGCATCCTTCCATGCAAACACGGATCCAGGTTCCTCCATGGAAACGCATCCTTCGGTCCGTTCGGTCCCGCTCGATAGTCACTTTTGGCCGCCCGCATACTCAGTTCCAAATTTGCTTGAGCCGCTATTCACAGTCCTCCTAGCTGTGGGGCGAGACTGAGCAACCCGAGAGCTCCCAGAGCTATGGGTGAGCAGCTCCTGAGTAGAGCCTGAGCCGGCATCTACAAAAGCGGCGATGCGACCAGGGAGCAGAGAGTCGGGATTCGTAACAAATAACATATCAGTTGAGCACAACTGATCCGTCGCCTCGCTCCGACCATTCTTCCGTGCAGCCTGCATTAGCGCTTGCACAGCTGAGTCGATTGAGCTTATCGGCGATATTTCTAGAGATTATTCCGAGCTTGTAGGCGCGTTTCGTAGCTCTCAGCTCACTCTAGCTCCCATTTTGTATCTCCTTATACCTTATCTAGTTTTCAGTACGTCCGAAATTTTTCTTTCAAATTCAGTATAGCCTTTGCATTTGCATAGTAGTAAGTATAGGGAAAACCTAATATACAAAGGGTAAAAACCTATACCAAGGCATGAAAGATAGCCGGTGAAATAGATTGAATCATAGCGTCTCCGTAAAAATACACTCTCCATTCAATACAGCTACTAGATTTCCTAACTTGCTCCCATTCCAGTTCCGTAGAAATAGGGCAAAGATGTGTAGTATGTGCCTTAGAAATTTAGCCCAGACCTACCCGTTCTTTTTTAATCAGTTTTATGTTGATGCAGTCGGAGTAGCAGTAGCAGTCGAGTCGCAAGTTTTAGAGAGGTAACAGACGGGGAGGCAGGCGTTGGTACCGTCGTCGGGGAGGTAGTAGCCATCGGGGCAGTCGTTAGTACAGAAGGCGGCGGCGCCGGAATTAACGATGTGGCCATTGGCGTCGGTGCGGCAGGCGCCGGCGGGGGGACCGACATATTGCCCGTTGCCGGTGTCACAGGTGGTGTCGAGGGGGGTATATTGAATGGGTTGGAAGCCGGCTTTGCCGACGCAGGCGAGGCGTTGGGCTTGGCAGCAGCCGTCGCGGGGGACGGCGGCGCAGCCGGCGCAGGTGGCGGCACAGAGGGCGAGGTTGACGGTATTGCCGACGTCGAGGCCGAGGTCATCGTATCTAGGGAACTGCATTGCCGAAGCGACCGTCATTACGACCATCATCACCCCAGGGATAAATGATGGGACAAGCATTGTCAATAGAATCTAATCGAACTCTAGGAGAGGCGTTGCAAAGTCGTTGTTGTCTCGTTTTCTATTGCACGCAAAGGTAATTTGATATAGTAATGGCCAAATTAGAAGCAGAGCGAAGGCTATTTATACTTATATTTCAATATGACGAAACGGGCGTCGTTTGGAGACACAAAACTAGCGTAGCGTGCTTGCTTCAATCAACGCCGTCGCATAACACCTAACGAGTAGTTCGCAGATGGCTAGCTGGCTGCTAACAGACGTCCCGGGCCCCATGGGCAGATCGTGTTTAACCTTACTCGTAGACACGGTGGACTAATTACCTCGTAGGGCGTTGTTCGGGGCGATAGTCAACGCCCTGTTGTGGCGCATAATACATTCTAGAAGTGGTAGGTGGCACAGCTAACTTAAAGTGATAGGTGATCGGCTATGCACCCCTGCTAGACATTTGACGCAACGTCAGCTGTCACGATCTATTGGGGTAATGATGCTCCACGAGATGCAAATAATGTAATGATCGGCAGCGGAGATAGCCAAGAAGAGCCGTTGCGTATTCATTATGATGCGCGAACAACAAGGCTCAAGGCCCCTGTCAACGAAGGCCTCGTATTCATTCAACACCTGGCGTAGCAACGGATGCTCTAATTAGTTTGTCATGACAAGCACGGGAAATATACCTCTAGTCATAGGGAGGCGTTATACAGGCGCATGCATTACGTGTGATGACTTTCAGCTCCCATACAAAGTCCAAGTTGTAGCCACCGTTTCAGGAGTTCTACGTCACAAAGGAAAATTGGGTATCCGACGCCAAACTACACTAGTGACATACTAGCAGCGAAAGGCGCCCCCTTGAGATGGGTGCAAATACGGTTGACTGGAGCCTGTTTACACGCAATGGCACGTTTGCAACCATCACATATATTCCTCCAGATCTCGTGAGCCGAAAGTTTCACAGCATCTAGGAATATGACTAATACTTCGTCCCCGTTTGTTGTGTATTAATACTGTTAAGAGTTTAGGTTTGCGGCGCCGGTTCGTTCATTAGCCCGGGCGCTGATAGCCGTATTCGGGTCGCATATGGCGCTCGAATTGCAGGCACGCGTTTCGAAAAAGAACTAGGGTTCGTTCCTGTGGAGGTTCATTAGACGGCAGCCAAGGTGTCGTCTTCAGCGCCTCGGCATTAGTATCGTTGGGTGGGTAATAGATACATTCATTGGAGGGGTTGTAAGTGGCAGCGTTTCAAATCTGACATGCCTGTTTTGGCAGTGAATGAGGGGAATATCCTTGAGCAGCTGGGATACGAGCACTGCAGCGGCGCTGCTACCACGGAGATGTTGGCAACCCACTGTTGGGCAGAAGCTAGGCAAAGCCACGATCGTCGCCGACTCCGAAGCAGAGGTCCTGGGATCCTTTCTGCTAACATAACCTCTGGTTTATCCCTTGGGAACCCAAACCGTTACATCGTAACAGGCTTAAGTATACTTCTAAAATAATAGACCCGCTCTTCAATATCTAACCTCGATAGTTAATTTTAGTTACCCGTATATTTAGCTCTTGCTTAAGCGGCTATTTATACTCCTCCTAGCTAAAGGGCGAGACTAAGTAACCCAAGAGCTCCTAGAGCTATAGGTAAGTAGCCCCTAAGTAGAGCCTGAGCTAGTATCTGCAAAAGCAGCGATACGACTAGGGAGTAGAAGGTCGGGATTCGTAATAAATAATAATAAATTTCAAATTCTATGACTTATCCCTTCACCATGTTGGTGCCACCGAGCTATTCTCGAGCAGGAACGATTCCACAGTCAGGATATTTGACGGAGATACGAGTGTTGAGGGTGTTAGGTGAAACTCCACGACCTCCGAGCAGCATGTGCTCACAATGTTTTGTGTGCTCGTAAGACCCGATGTAACTATCAATTGCCCGCGTCCCCTGATTCGTCATGATTGCTCGATGGAACTTCTTCCACATAGCGGTACAATGTTTTATATGATAGTCCAAATTGACATAAAGACCCGTGTATTCGCCCGTCATGATCTGCCCATGGCTGAGAGTCTGTGTCCTGTTCATATCCAAGAACCACTGTAGGTTATTGGCACTGTCGAACTCTTCGGATAGCTCGGCGTCGTAGCACTCATCTGGGAGCCAGCAAAATGAGATGACATCGAAATGGCATCCTCTACTTCTTGCTTCTTCTGGAGTGCCTCCGCAGGGCCTAACCAGGACTTTAGGGTGTTGTGTTTTTAGTAGAGTCATCGGGATCACACTGAGTGCAAGGCCCAGCAAGAGTGAGAGCAAGACAAGAGTAATGAGTAACGGCGATGAGATTAGGTATCCGTGCAGGGGTTCATTCTCGTCTTTTTGGCTTTCAATCTTTGTCTCCGCATTCAGATGGTCCTCAATGAATGGCTCAGTTTGCTCTTCGGAGCCGGCGCAAGACTGAAGGTCGGCGTAGTAGTTATCTTCGGTGCGAAATCGCTGGAAGACGAAATTCCGCGTCAAATGTTCCCACATTCGGTTCATGATGCGAAGAAGCGAATCACCACGCCACCCTGGTTTTGTGACAGAGATTCTGTGATAGTCTCATGAGCCAGTATAATTGTGAGGCCGTGACCAAGGTTTCAATTGCTGTTGAGGCCGAAACCAGCAGCCGGGGTTTGGTCCTAGCACAGTCAGCATTAAACTCGTATTTGGCGTGGCATAGTCAGCAATAGCGCCCGCCCGACAAATATCCCTAACTGCTTACTACGAGTAGTAGCCGCATAGGGGACAAGCAGGCAGGTAGGTAAGCAGGTAGGTCAGCAGGTAATAGTAAGCAAGGCACAGCCAATAAAAAGAGGTGGTCTCAAGATTGAATAGGCATCCTATGAGCTTACAAGTCTACACCTTAGGGTCTACGAGATTGAGCACGCCTGCGGAAGGTCGATTCTTTGTCTTCGTCTATGACGGAATGTAATGCATTAAGTAAAGGGAACGCGCGAGCACGCCGACACTGGTGCAACGGCTTCACGGGTAGCGCAAACAGCGTTACGGGCAGCGATAAGAAAAGCTGACAAAGATAGACCAGTAGGTTGAATTGAGGAATAGAAAGTGTAACGCCTAAATTGAATTCAGACTGACCGCCATCAACTGTTTTTAAGCCCCTGAGCATTTGAGAGATAACCTTGGTTTAGCTCCCACCTTTTAAGATGGCTATCTTACTTCCCCTTATCGTAGAGAGCCCAGTGGAGATAAGCGTTTTGCGTGGCTAAACAATAGGTAATAAGTAGATCGTGCGTAATTGAGGAAGAAAATTGATATATTGAAGTGCCAGGAATTATGGATCGGAGTGAGCCAGCGACCGTCCGCGTCCGAACTAGACTCTGATTAAGTGAATGCACACCACTACGAGTGCAAGCTGGAGGGCGATAAACACTGTAATTGCCAGCTTCTGCGTTCCTGCTCAGTATTTGTCAAGCATATTATAGTTCATCATGGGTGTCGGTACTGGTGGCTCTAGCAACTTGCAGGCAAAACGCAGGAACTATACCTCGGCTTTTCACAGGGCGCGAGAAAACATAGCCTTCCGGCCAAAAAATAGATGGCCTAAGGAAACTCCAGTAATTTCCTTAAAATAATTGGGTGAAGTCAAAGTTTGACGGCTGGCCTGAACCCATGTTTATTCACGCAGTCCGAGTTAGTAGAAATGATGAGCTGAGCACGGTTGCAATATTCGAGAAGCTTAGATGTGGAGGAATATAGGTGTTTGGGTGGAGGACGGCGCTGTCTGTCACGGATAAATACTGTAAGCGCCAAGGGGTTTTAGCATATCTCTTTGTAGCCCGTTTTTGGGGGTGTTAGTTGCGTGACGCAACCTCTCAATCGTAACCGCGATCCACAGACATAGCTTTGGAGGAAGCTCACGCCTGGCACTTACGAATGGCTCAGTCTGGATAAGCCCATCGTCTGGAGCTGATGCTGTAGTTCCTGTACGATCGTTCCTGTGCGATCACTAAGGGCATTCGAATTTGCAGAATATCACGGACTACTTTAGCAATTGAATCAGTTTCTGCCAGCGTGCAGGCCGCGACGTTGGGACGCCAAAATTGACACTTGATTGCGCCTGCACGAACAATCCCCGGTGCAGGTGGATCTGGCAAGCACGACGCCTCAAGAAGGCAATCCGATCGCTGCCCTTGAAAATGGCTGAAATTTGATATCAATTCGCCGTAACACGATGCACGGTGGTGACTAATGGTCGAGCGGTACGGGTGCTGTACGAGTAATGTCCTCCTCACTGGCACCAGCAGGGAGAGGCTAGAGCCAAGGTGTTGACAAATCGACGGCCCGAGCCACCCGGGCGAAGGTTCCAGCTTCGGCTTCAAATGTCGTCACCTCTGGCGTGCCACAGTACTCAGTCTCAACCCATATAATTGAGGTTCGCACAGTCTTATCTATCATTCAAAAACCGGGCATTCAGCACCTCTCGCTTGGTGTGCCTTGCTTTGGTGAAGTCTTACGCCATCCCACTAACGAAGCTCCCCCAATGAGACCAGGCCTCGCTCCAGCCAGCTTCAAACAGCTCCTGCGTCGCGTCTCATGTTTGTTTCCGTCATTACCGTTCTCTGGGTCGTCACCGTACTGAGCATTGTGACAGCTCCTCGCGCCGTTGCGTCTCAATCCCCCTCTTGTACGGCTGTGACGAGTGTGCTGGCATACCAGCCGCCCAGCTGTGCGCCGGCATCGATTTCCGGTGCGAGGACGTTTGCATCTACCGCTGTCCTCGGCCAGTTCAACGGGGTTCAGAGCCCTGCGCAGTCCAACATGACGAGCAGCGTCGAGCAGCACCTCCGGCCCGCGCTGCTGCGCGAGGTTTACGACTTCTGGTTCGAGCACTTTACCAGCCAGGACTCCTTCGTCATTCCAGCCCATGAAGATATGAAGCGCTGGTTCTACCGCGACGAAGAGCTAGACCGCATCTGCGTGTGAGTGGATATCTAGCAAACCCCCCTCCCCAAAATTTGTCGCTGAAACGCTCTCGCGGCTGCAGAGAACGCTTCGCGCCAACGCTGGAAGCTATCCGGAATGCCGGCGTCAAGTCTGGCGCCGAGCTCATTGACGCAGTGCAACCGACGTCCCCGAGCGACTGGCTCGGCCTCGTTCTTCTGCTGGACCAGATCCCGCGCAACTGCTACCGGGGCACCTCCTCTGAGGTGGTCTTTAAGGTCTTCGACCCCCTTGCGCGAGAGGTCGCACTCGCGGCCATTGCGCGCGGCGTCCCGGACGATGAGCCGCAGATCCGCTGGCGATATGCCTGCCGCACCTGGTTCTACATGCCGCTCATGCACTCGGAGGAGCTGAGCGCGCATGAGAAGGCGGTAGCCGAGTATGAGCGCATGCGCAGCGATGTCTACGCGCTGGCCGAAGCGGAGGGCCAGGAGGCCCTCGACACGGGAGACGAGTATCATCGCACGGCGGCCAGGGTGGTGCGAGCCGACGTCGAGGCTGCCAAGAGGCTCGTGGACACGCACGCCGGCTTTGAAAAGAAGCATATAGACATCATCAAGCGTTTCGGGCGATACCCGCACCGCAACAAGGCCCTGGGACGGGAGGCGACAGCGGAGGAGGCGGAGTATCTGGCGAATGGAGGCGAGACGTTCGGTTCGTGATGCTGCAGCCTTGAGGCGGACGAAGACTTGGTCTCCAACGCCTCGTTCTCGACAGCTGGATGACGGCATTCACGGCAGATGGATAACTGGCCAGAGTGCTCAGCATTCACTGCACTACGGAGAGTGTATCCGTAGTTGAAAAGTGTTTAAAGCGCACAACAGCAGAGGAATCAATCACACACCGTTGCTCTCCATAACTCATGTAAATACGGAGTACGGAGTACCGCGACGGCCCATTCCCATGTTTCGAATCTCCGCGTCCTCAGCCCCCCAACCCCCTCCCACGACTCCTCGTCCCCTCTCCCCGCAATTCCCCAACGGCGGAGGACCCACGACCCGAGCCGCAGCATGCACCACCGTTCCAGCAACCGCCCAGCCGTGGCGCGACCTAAAGCGGCCAGTGACGGATCTCATCATGATGACGCTAGCTGGAGGGGAGCTGACCAGGACCCTCGTCTCCCGTCAGGGTGTTTCGCGTCAGAGCTTCCGACCCAACCACCCGCTGGCCTGCGCAGAGCTGATCCGAGCGCGAGTTGCGTGTGCCAGCAGTCAGTAAGCCACCTTGCGCTCGCTTGTCTTCGCACATCCAATTACGTACTGGACTTTAGCCGGCGGCGCGTCTGCCGTCCATGGGAGAGAGCGATCGGTGTAAACAACCACCAAACCACCCCCCTCCATCGTCGCCACGAGCTATACAGCAATCTCAGCATCATCAGCCCTTCCAATTCGTCCCCCGGCGCCGTCCTTCGTCATGGTCAGCACACGCACCTCCTCCTTCCGCGCCGACAGCGACGGCCCGGAGAGCAGCTCTCCCTCGCCGGCCAAGCCGAGACGCGCGAAGCGCTCGGCACGCACGCCCAGCACCGCCGTCGCCCGTCGCAGCAGAGCAAGCGGCTGGTCGCACGCGCCGACCCGCGCGACGCTCTTCTGGATGGCCGTGTCCCTGCCCCTCGTCGCCTGGGACACCATCTACGTGTTCGGCCGCCCGCACACCATGGAGGGCGGCGCGATGCATTGGCCCTTCTGGGTGCCCTACAAGCTCTACGGCGAGGTCGATCACGTCTACGGCTGGAAGGCGTTCCAGGCGCGAAACGGCTTTACCGCCGCCCAAGCCTTCTTGAACCTCGTCGAGTCGGCCATGTACGTCTCGTACCTCTGGCTGTACTTTGCGCGCGGCACCGCGACGGGTGCTGGCCCCGTTGAGACGAGAGCCGTGAGTGGCCGGGCCGGCGCGCTGGCGGTGGTAATTGGCTTCAGCGCGGCCGTCATGACCCTCAGCAAGACGGTTCTGTACTGTAAGTGGCCACACGGGAAAGACGCCAAGGAGGCGCGCGTGTAGTCGGCGCCACCTCGCTGACATTCCCAGGGATGAACGAATACTACAGCGGCTTTGACAACATCGGACACAACTCCCTGTTCGACCTCACATACCTCTGGATCATCCCCAAGTCCGTACCCAGACCCTTGTCTTGTTCTGAGAGCAAGCTGACCATCAGCAGCGGCGCGTGGCTCGTCGGCTCTGCCTATATGATCTGGTCCCTCGGCGGCGATATCATCGAAGGCCTCGAGACGGCCTCGACCCACGTCAAGAAGGAGTAAGCGGCCAATTCACCATAAAATCCCCATTTGGCTTGTCCATCTTGTTGTCACGATGACAAGGCGGCAATTGCACCTGTCGGGGAGCAGGAGAGCCAGCAATGGGCATCTTGTGGTGGCCAGATGTGCGCGCATGGCTGACGAAATACCCAATCGTACGTTTTGACGAATGCGAAGTATTGACGAATGAAGATTGCTTCACGCCGAGCCGCGTGCGCCCTAATCGGGGCCGTGCCTTTGTGTGCAGCGCCAGCCACAAGATGGGCGGTCTAGTAACGTGAGCAACGACGTAGGCTTGAAGGAATTAATCATGTCATTGCTTTTTCACAGGGCTGATATGCCCGCTATTTGGGATATCCAAGATGATTGCGTCAATCATGAAACAAGGGCGTCCCGTCAAGGGAAATCGGGTATCAAACCAACAAAACAAAACGAAATGCGGCATGGCGCTGATATCCCCTCTCTTCGCCTCGTCGCCCCTTTTTCTATCTCACCGCCGTGAGTCCACCCAGGTCGACATACTGTTCCCACTCAGGCACTCCGTTGCCATCCACGTCAACTGCCGTCCTGCCCGTCAGGAATGCATCCATGGCCGCCCAGTCACACGAGTCCCGGGCCTGCGCCCCGGGCTCCTCGTCGATGGTATTTGGCAAAGGCATCGACCGTGCCTGCTGCATCGAAGATCCGCGCTTCAGTTCCGGTATGGTGATGCTGTGACGCCTCGAGATCCCGGCGGCGTTGGCAAGCATGTTGCGCCCCTCCTTCTCCACGAACTGTCCAAAGGATCTTGCGTAGTTGTAGCCGTCGATGGCTGCGCTCATGGGTCGGCGTTTGATGGAGTTGGACCTGGAGATGGTGGGTGATGGGATCGCCGATTTGATTGATGTGGCGTCCTGTTGGCTCCATCTTCTCTTCTTGAAGGCCGCCTCCAGCGACGCATCGGCAAGAGTAGAAACCGATGAAGATATGGAGGTAGCCTGTGTCTCCGCTGGGCTAGCCATGGTTGTGGAGGTGGAGCTTGCACTCGAGTTTGTCTGGGAGGCCGTCGAAGCGCTTCTGCTAGCCCACTTCACCGATGTCTCGAGCGCCGTCAGCCTACCCGCATCAAGGCTGATACTATTCGTCCCATTGCCATATCCGTGCACCACAATCTCGTGAAATGCGGGTTGGGATGATGACAGCGCCGTTTTAGGCGGCGACGTCGCTGCCCTTTTAAGCAGTCGAACTGACTTCCGAAATGTTGAACTGCGACTCAACCCTTGCGTGACGGAGTTCGACCGCGAAACAGTCGGTGCATGAGCATCAGAACACGTCGAAACAGGCCGGCCACGTCTGCTGGGCGGAGGCGACTTGTGCGTCAGAGCAAAATAGTCGATGTCGGGCTTGATCTCGATTCCTCCAGTAAAGCTCGGCAATGACGGGTCGCCCCAAGTAGCAAGAGGCGTCTCTGCATCGACGGTGTACATTCTTTCATTCGCAAGTTGCTCGGTATTACATGCTTCTTGCCACGGGAGAACATCAACGGAGGGTGTCAAAAGATAGTTCGCGTCGGGATCGTCAGGAACTCCAGCAGGCCTCTTGGTTGCATGCCTGAGAGTTTGGTGAATGGCGTATACCAGAATCCAGCGAACTTTGCGCGCATCCACCAGGGACACCTTTTCGTGCCTGTCTGCCTTGCTCGGCGAGACGACCAAATTTTCTTCGAACCTGCGGTAAGCTCGAACGAGACTGTTTCGGAGTACGTCGTCTGTCATGTTTGAGGCTTTGACGAGCGCTGCGTGATTCCGGCGTTGTTGGTCAGCTCTTGCCTTGCGCCTCAGTGCAAGCCGGGCGACGCGTCTCATCCCCCTTAGCCGGTCTAGCTGCGGCAGCAGAGGAAGCTGGTGCTTCAGAGGTGCGAAATCGTTGCGTGCATCAAAGGCCTGAACAATTTGGAGTGTGCAGATGCCCCCAGGCGCGGCTGCGGGTATAAAGTCGGAAGTATCATCGTCCTCTAGTAGCGTATACAGCGCGGTGAAGTCGTCTCCCAGTGTGCGATAAATGTTCGCGTCGAACGACCTCGGTGGATAGTAGCCAAGCTTGGTACTGTAGAACGAAATGAGGAAGCTTCGAAAGCGATCTAGATGCGCGCGAACGTTGGACGGAATACCGACGTGTGCCTCTGAGAGCTCCTCGTCCAGGAAATTCCTGAGTGCAGCAGATGTCTTGTCCAATTTGGCATCCATCTCCGCTCGTGCTCGTCTGATGAGTTCTCTCGATGCGACGCTGATGTTCTGCCGAAATTGTCAATCCCGCAATTCACAACAAGGTTGCTGGCCACCTACACGGTACTCGCTGTAAAAGTGCAAGCGCTCGCTCATACCAACGCAGTGCGGAAAGGCTCGGGAATATAGCTCACCAAGCTGGAAGTGCTCGGAGAAGGTCAAGAGTGCCATGGCATGATGGGGTTGGCCAGCCAAGTACAAGTAGCCCTCTTCGTCGAGGTATTCTATCACGTCAGCGACATTGTCTTCCACGCCCGCGCGAAACTCGCGCATGTTATGAAGCAGATCCACAAGAGCAGTCCCGAGGGACTCTCCAACGAGTGACCGCCTAACGGCCCATGCCAGAAAGTTTCGCGTCGCGAGATGATACAGGTGCGCTTGCGCTTTGTCCGTCGTGGGTGGAGGTATGTAGAGTTCGACCGTGCGCCTTGGCTCAAGGCAGTGCCACCGTTCCATCTCCTCGACCGTGCGCGGCCGATGTCCGTCCGTTACGAGGAACCGTTCGATAAAAGGAAAGCACTTTGCTGAAAGTAGTGCTGAAATTGGTAGTTTGAAGGATGGGTCCCTCTTTCGGCGGCCTCTGCCGTGGAGATAAACAAGACAGTTGCCATCACGCATCCATAGATCAGGGTCCTTAGAGTTCAGGTCAGGGAAATACGCTCAGGTCTCACTGACAGCACACACTTACCCTGTCCAAGCTGTCCCACGCCTCGTGTGTCCTCTTCGCTCCATCCCATTTCCGAACAGGCGCAGTTCGAGCTCTCCGTTCACTGCCGCTGCTGCTGCTGCTGCTTCTGCTGCGGGAAACGTTGGCACCCCATGCTGGCTTCGAGGTCGTGGCGTTGTAAGATATCGGTGGTGTCATGATCAGATCTTCCACTTTGAACGTGAATGACGACGGCGACAGTGGTCAATCAGGCCGTCGTGCGATTGTCCGGCCGAGCATTCAGGGCTTAAAATCCTGACGAGAGGATCGCAAGGGCGGAGGGCACGTCCGCTTCCGGTCGCGCGGCTTTCGTTTGCCCAACACTTCGTATGCAAGGCGACGTCGAGAGCAACACCGGGAAACCTGCTCCAGGTGCAATTGCTGCGATTCCAGATGCGCCCTGACATCAAACCAACGTCGGACTCGTGTAGCGTTTCAACATCTCGAGGGGCGCCATGGTCTGACGGCGGCAGTTGTCTAAGTGAAGTCAGCAGTGGACGCGACGAAGCTCAACGGACGACCCTCGACGACATTGTGCACCACAGGGGCCCATCCGCTCGACTTGCTCCTGGGAGCCAGCTCAATCGCGCGCCAATCTTGACGCAATGCCATGCCGGTCGAATTCCCATCAAGGAATCCGTCATGCAAGTGGCACAGCCATGTCTTAGTGCCAAGGGTGGCGTGTGGGCCCCTGCTGCAGCCGCAAATGACGAGAGACACCCAGACACGTTGCAGAGCATCGTGAGTTGGCTTCCACCCCGCGCCAGCTACATGATGCCTGGTACGTTTCCCATGGTGGCTGCGAAGTGGAACGAAGCTCGAAGAATATCCGATGCGTCGGCGCGATAGTGCTCCCAACGCCATGGAATTTGCATTGCCAGCTGAGGAGTTTGCGCTGGACCCTGGGCTATCCTGAGAATCTGATCCAAATTGGAGCAGGGATGCCCACTGATGAGACGTTCACGCTAATGAGCTCATCGTTCAGGCCAAAAATCAACGCATCGGCAGTGTTGGGTCCGTACGAGTGCATAACAGGTTTGCGTCGCGGTGTGGACGCAGCTCGCTAAATGAGGCAAATCATCTCAGCAGCTATCTTGTTTTTGCAAGCATGACCTCGTAGTTGCGTGCATACGAGTATTAATAGTCCAACATCTTGCCAGCTCAGAGGTCCGGCCGGACATCAAGGCCAAGACGGATCCTTGGAATGAGGTCCACTTCAAAAATCGGCCCAGATCCGATATCAGAGCTCGTTACCCCTAGAAATGACGATACCAGCTGAAGTACTCCGTACGGAGTAGCCGGAATCAAGGGCCCCAACCCCACCTGCTAGTGTTGGGCGACGGCAATGCGTGCCTGCACTTTAGTGATCGTCGTCATTTCCCCTGTCCACTTGGCTCAATGGCTCGTCAACGGATTTTTTTTTTTTTTCTTTGGCGAACCGTGCTTGGGTGAGTTTCCACTCGTCCCTACTTTGCTGATCAGCATCACAGCTATCTGTTTCCGATTTCCAGGGCATGAGGGCTGCTCTCAATGACGTAGCCGCACCGGGATCGATTCCTGGACAAGGTGTTATTGCAGCGCCTCCCACAGCACAGTACGGACTCTCAACACAGGCTACTCATGAGCTGGTTCGCTCGCTTCGGAGACTGCTCTATTCCAGCGAACAAAGCTGGAGCACGAGCTGGGCCTATCGCTGGAGATCATCGAAATGGTCCACATCGGTTTTGCTCAACTTCGCCAATGTATGAGCCAATCGAAGAACTGTCAGTAGCCGTGTGGAGTACCGTAGTTCGTTCGAGCTGGTCAGCACTCGCCGTCTTCCACAGTTGTAGCAGACCGAAATGGTTGGTCAAGGCCCGGTGTTGCGGCAAAGGCTTACGAAGAATGGTGAGCCGCAAAGACCTACCTGCAGAAATGTCGGAAACCCATAGCACAGAGGCCTGGCACAGAACATTGAACTGTCGAGTCTAAGCCGTATAGACCGCCCTTGCTGTCGGCTAACAACTTGCAGCTTCATTCGAGTTGACATATCATCTCAAAAGTAGAAGAAGCACTGTTTCTATCTTCAAAAGACGAATTAGCCGCTCCATCCACTTGTTCCGACGCCGTCAGGACTGTCGCGATGTGGCAGGCTTGCACGGGAGCGAGGAGTTGGTAGACACTGGAGAGGTTGCGATTGCGCAAGCGGAGGGACCAAGCATGAAACACCTTCGCTCTTGGCTGGAATGAAATAAAAGAATTTCAAAATGAGATTTAGAATCCATGAGATATTCGACCAGGGTCGGCAACTAAGATAGCTACCTACATACCTAGGTATTCTTAAACGTAGATTGGAAGTTGCGAGAGGACGTTGTAAACCTGGCGGTGGAGGCAACTGGCGCCACGTGACCGAGCTTGGGTGCTGCAACACCACGCATTGGCAAGCCAGACACCCTCGCGCATTGCACCTCACGGCACCGGTATGTAGCGTCAGAGATGGGGCGCTCAACCCCGTACACGTACATACAGTGCCCCTGCTCTGATCAATCGGGCGTCGACGGCAGCGATGCCTCCCCCGACAGCCACGAAGCTGAGGAGGATGAGCGCACCTTCGACCCTCGAGCGCCGCGGTCGAACTACAGCCTGTATCCGCTCGAGTACCTGCTGTACTGCGAGGACTGCCAGCAGATACGCTGCCCGAGATGTGTGACCGAAGAGACCGTCACCTACTACTGCCCCAACTGCCTGTTCGAAGTTCCCAGCAGCAACCTCCGGAGCGAAGGCAACAGGTAGGCTCCCCTGTGAACCCGACGTTTGCCAAGTGCGAGCTAACAGCGACTCGAAAGGTGTACGCGAAGCTGCTACCAGTGCCCAATATGCATTGGCCCCCTCCAGATTGGCGCTGTCCAGGCCGCCGCTGACGCGACCCTTCCCGGCACCGAGAACCAGCCCAGCGGGCCGTTTGCCTTCTTCTGCCAGTACTGCAACTGGACGTCCACGGAGACGGGCATCGAGTTCGACCGCCTCGGCGGCATACACTCCCAGCTCGCCAAGATGAACAATGGCGGGCAACCGAAGATCACGGCCAAGGACGTCAGGGACCGTCGGAAGGAGAACCCGGATGAACCCCCGCTCCCGGACGAGCTGGTCGACCGCGACTTGCAGTTTGCCAATCTGAAGGCGTTCTACAAGAGTCAGCTCGACGAGGTCCCCGCTTCTCTCGGCGGGATACCAATGTCAGACAGCGTGGGCTTCTCCTCGCCGGGAGCCCTGTCGCGCATCATGTCGCTCTACTCTGGTCGCGGCCACGCGAGCAGATTGCAGAGAGAGGCCCGGGAGGCCATACGGGAGGCGCTGAACACCGATGAAGGTCTGAAGCTGGCGCAGCTGGACGAGTCAAGCTCCATCAAGAAGCTGATGCACGAGGGCTGGGACGCGACAGCCTCGCGTGAGCAGAGGGAATCACAGCTGGAGTCGGTGCGCTTCCAAGACGACCTACGTCCCATCCCGTACCTCCTCCGCACGAAGCGCTCGAAGCGCTGCCCCGTCTGCCGACACATCATATCCAAGCCAGAGAACAAGGTGACTTCGACACGCTTCAGAATTCGCCTCGTCGCCAAGTCGTACATCCCCACCATCACGATCCGCCCCATGAATCCGACCGCGACCCCCGTGCCCGTCACCTCCAGGCCCCTCGCCGCCGAAGAAGCCCCGCTCACCCCGCTGAAGGCTTATCAATACATCCTCACGTTCAAGAACCCGCTGTTCGACAGCATCAAAGTCACCCTCGCGACGCCAAACGCAACGCCGGGGCGCTTCTCCAGCAAGGTGACGGTGCTGTGCCCGCAGTTCGAGGTCGACGCCAACACCGACATGTGGGATGACGCCCTCAAGGACGACGGGAAGGACAGAGCCCGCAAAGGGGAAGACGCTTCAGGCGGCGGCGAGGCGGGCAAGATATGGGAACGTGGCCGCAACTGGGTCAGCATCGTCCTGGAAGTCATTCCAGCATCGCTGCGGCCGGAACACCAGGTAAGCGCTGGCGAGGACGGCGAGGTGGACAACAGTCCTCTCAAAGAGGATGAGGACATCCTGGAGATACCAATGTTTGTACGAATGGAGTGGGAGGCGGACGCGGAGAAAGACATGGGCTCCGCGCCCGGCAAAGATAAGGAGGCAAGGGAGAAGCGGGAACTTGCATACTGGTGCGTCCTCGGTGTCGGGCGCATCAATCACGAGTAATGGACGATACATCTAGATACCCCAGATATAGATGACGATCAGTGGTCAAATGAGATTTGATGAAAAATCATAAAGTAGCCCGTATCATTATCAAGCTACCTTTCTCAAAGACGCCGAGCCCCAGTTTTTGACCAACCATCAATGCTACAAAGCACTCCCCAGCCCATATGCCATGCCGTACGCGAGTTTAGTACTCAGCGGTGCTCTGAGGGAACTCGAAGTTGACGTTGCGGCCCGTCAAGCGGCGGTAGACCTCAGAGTAGGTGTCCAGGCGGTAGTCGACACCGCCACGCTCCTTCTCGTCAAGGATGACCTTGAGCAGCTTGCTGCCGTCCTCCTTGGTGCGGATGCGCTTGCCGACAATCTCGACGGGGTAGCACAGGTCGGCCAGGATGGCGTCGTGGACGGCAGTCAGGGTGCGCGAACGGGGACGCTTCTGCTTCTGGGTGTTGCGGGAGCGGGCGGAGCGCTTAGGGCGGGGCAGGATGCGGCGCGAGGCGAGGATCATGACATGGCGGTCAGAGAACTTCTTCTCGAGCTCGCGAGTCAGGCTGCACCATGTCAGTCACGGTGATTCTCGTTAAGGCTGTTGCCGTCGAGAAGGGGGGTTCTTACCGCTGCTGGACTCGGTGGAAGCCCTGCAGGGACGGGACGGGGACAAAGATGACAATAGCCTTCTTGCCGTGGCCAACTTCGATCTGATAGACCCAAAGTCAGCATGCGAGCTCCAGGACAAAGCCTTGGACCGCTTCCCGTCCTGTTCCACAAGTCAATGTTTTCAGGCGCGGCGCGCGTCCCACGCAGAGGTGGGCGACAATTCTCTCGAATCGGCTTCGCACTCGGGGACGCAACGTCGCCGCCATCGCATAGCATTGGGAACAGGATCTCGAAGTCTGGGCCAGACTGCGTTGGCATGTTCATGTATTTCTCACCTCGCGGGCCGAGACGATCTGCAGAGGGCGCAGGGCGACCTTGAGGTCGGCGGTGCCGGTCTCGAGATCGTACAGAGCCTGAGCAATGTTCTGCTCAAGCTCCGAGGGGTTCTGCCGCGAAGGGCTGTTGGGGGCGATCTTGTTCAGGGCCTGGGCGCTCATCTTGACTGCTGGTGCTCAACGGTGAGGATGGGTTGGAGGCTGGTGAGAGTCGCCAGAAGTTTTGCGCCGCTTGGGGAGATTTCGCTAATTGGGGTTTTCGTGCCCTTAGGCTGTGGGGCGCCTCTTGTGGGTAAGCGACGTTGAGGTGATTGGCTGTGCGTCGGTGGGGCCACAACGACCCCTGTCCGCTCAACGCGGTGGAGCGTTGGCAATCGATCAATGGTCACGTGCGATCAGGACGAGCAAATCATCCTCGAGAGTCGAGACGGCAACTCGCGGCGTTCAATCTCGAGAGGGCCTTGTCTTAAGACTATGGCCATGAGAAGCACTTGACCCGCGCATCGAATCGACATTGTGTACGTCATAAGACAGGTCCAATTCACCTGGTTAAGTGTGATGCAATGGAGGACAGCCTCGTTCCTCAAGCCACTCGTTTTGCCACGACCCCAACACTCGGCGCGCAATATGTATACCGTCCGTTGCGGCGCTTGCATCTCCTAAGCGATTCAACTTGGCATGGATTGAAATGAACAGCGCTGTATCTCTCCCGCGTTTGCGAGTACCGGCTGCCGGAGGCTCTCTAGGGTTTGTCAGTTGACATTCCGTTCCAGTGACGTGTTGTCTGTCGTCGATACGAGACGGCGCACGCTTCATTTCATCAGCATGTCAGGCGTTTCCGGCAAGCTCTCTTCGAGTCATGGAGCGTTCGCTCTTGCTATCGTGGTCGTTCCGTGCACGTTGGAAGAAATGGGCAAGCAGGCGGCTTCCACACCATGAGGTCCTTCCGTATTCCATATTCCCTCAGGTTCGCTGTCTGTTTCCAGACGCGCTCTCTATCGGAGCGTCTCGTCTTCTCTTCCTCCTTATTCTCTTCCACTCGACAGCCTCCTTGATATTCTCTATTGTGCGCAAAGTTGGCCTCGATAACTCTTCAACGACTTGGTGACGCACTCAATCTCGCCTCGCAGCCGAACAAGATGAGTCTTCTTGTCATCGTCATCTTCGGCGTTGCCAATGTCCTCGCCCAGATCGAGCACTCGACCTCGGTTTTCAACTATCAAGGCTGCTCATCGGTGAACGTCTCCTGCTTCAGCTCCCCCATCGTCTTCTCCGATGGTCGTCTGACTCCGGAAGCCTGCCAGTCAGCCTGCCTGGATCATCACTTTGCCGCCCTCTTCCCAGAGTACTTTCCTTCTGCCCAGTCCTTTGTAAACGTCTTTTTTGACAATATCGCAGTGCCTGCCGCTGTGGCGATGATGCGAGTGCCGTTACATCAGTTGACGAGAGCGTCTGCGACCACCCTTGCATGGGCAATCCTGCTCTCGGTTCGTGCGGCAGTGTCTGTCCCCGCGAGGGCCCTGATATTGCCAACGTCTACGGAAGAACTGGTCCATTGCGCCAAGGGCCTGAATCGGCGACAGGCAGACCTGTCAATACGATGACGCCTGTTCCAGCTCCGGACACGTCCTGCTCCACAGCCAAGCAACCGACGATGGCAAATCCTTCGACACCGACTCTCATGACGCCCTGTTCGTCGGCTCCAGATACTCCAACCTCTTCAACTACCGTTGCTCCGGAAGTCACACCCTCTTTTCCCCAGTCGCAGACAGGACCGTCTCTAACAACCTGTTCGCCGAAGAATGAATATTCTGCGTCCACAGTGTCAACTCATCCCACTCTTGCCTCCCAACCTTCTGCAAATGAGCCTCCAGCATACGAAGTCCCCGGCACATCATCACCGGTCGTCACGGCTGGCCCAAGCCCTCCAGAGTATTCGTCAGATGTTGGGCTCACTTCACCTCCAGTCACGTCTGCGATTCCCAGCTTCCCAGATAACAGTCGCAGCGAGAGGCCACCAACTGGGACGAACTGCAGTACCTCTGGTTCTTCGGACCCGCCGACTGATACCCCCAAGAGTACGATGTCGATCAGACCTTCGGACAAGTTCCCAAAAGGGACCCCACCGGTCCCTGTGCAGGTGCCAGGATCCGATTCTCACAGCTTGATCCCGCCATTTTGCGGTGTCGGAGGGCTGGCGCTCATTGCGGTGATGATGGTATAGAGAACATAACATTTACGAAGGCTTGGGCGGTCTCCATCCCACGCAGTAGCCAATATCTCCGTCGCTTTAAGTCTTGGCCGATTTTGGACCTGAACGGTACCTGCAATGAGGTTGAGTCAAGTAATGGTGTGTTGCGCTGGAGGTAATGCTGCCAACACTCCTAATAGATGAACTGAACAACATGTAGCTGATGTCAATGTCACTCGTTGTCAATTTCCCGTAAGAATCGCTGCAAATGCAAGTTGTGTGTTGAGGAACCACCCTGGCAAGCGCCTTACAAGTGGCGATTGAGCTTCAGCCGCCATTTACAAGGCACTGGAAGGACTCTGCGCTTGAACATACCGAACATTCCGCACAATCAACATCGCTTTAACCTCCCATTTTGCTACAAATGCATTCAAATATTGCGTGAATCGACTGTTTGCGGGCAAGGTTGAAGAGTGTAGGGTAGGTACGATACGCTGTGGCTGAGACGCAAGGGGTTATCTGATAGCTGGTTAGGTACCTACGTAATCCCCCGCTTGTTGACTTGAACTGACCCGGAGACCCTCATCAACGTCTCGAGCAGGAGCACTGCACCAGCAGGAGGCCGTCGAACATGCAGTCCGGAATCTCAGGTATGGTCACTGAAGCTAAGCAGATCCGAACCGTCAGCTCTGATGCCCGACAGCCTCCCAGGAGCTCCAAGCTCAGTTCAACTCGTTGGTGGGGTCGGCCAACACGTTCGGCCTCATCGTGACCATCGAGCGCGAGTCCCTCGTTCCCGTCACGACACTGGCGTCATCCTCGTCGTCTTTCAGCGACAACCTTGCCAGCCTGCAGCCGCACGTCAAGCCAAATGTCGCGCTGTATGCCATCCTCCGTCGCCATGACACGGCGCCGCCTTTCGTCGCCGTCACGTACGTGCCCGACTCGGCCCCGGTGCGGCAAAAGATGCTCTTCGCGTCGACACGCCTGACGCTCGTGCGCGAGCTCGGGACTGAGCACTTCCGGGAGACCATTTTCGTGACGACCCCCGAGGAGCTGAGCGAGAGCGGCTTCAAGAAGCACGATGCGCACTCCAAGCTGGACGCGCCGTTGACGGAAGAGGAGCGAACGCTGGGCGAGGTGAAGCGGGCCGAGCAGGAGGCTGGGTCCGGCACGGGAACGAGGGAGATACACCTGAGCAAGAGCCTGGCCATGCCCGTTTCCGAGGCTGCCATTGCGGCCATGAAGGAAGTTGGCCAAGAGGGTGGGCGAGTGGTGACGATGCTGGTGAGTTGAATTGCGGCGGGCTCATTTGGGAGCTACAGTGACTGACAGGGGACAGAAAATCAACACCGAGACCGAGAGCGTCGAATTGGTCCCCGAGTCGCCAACGCCGAGCTCCATTGCCGAATTATCGAAAGCAATCTCCACAACGGAGCCCCGATTCACAATCTACCGGTTCACGCACACGCACAACGGCACGGAGCAGAGCCCGCTGCTGTTCTTCTACACGTGCCCCGTGACGGGCAACAAGTCCATCAAGAGCCGCATGATGTACCCGCTCATGAAGCGCGCGGTGCTCGAGGTGGCGGACAAGGAGGCCGGGCTCGTGCTGGCGAAGCGGTTCGAGGTCGAGGAGCCGAGCGAGATCACGGAGCAGTCGGTCATGGAAGACCTGCACCCCAAGGTGGCGGCGAGACAGGGCTTCAGCAGGCCGAAGCGGCCGGGGCGGTGATGCGCGAGGTGAGTGAGATGCTCGGTACAGCGTTTATAGAGACGGACAGAGAAGGACGGAGCGGCAAAGCATGCATGTCCAATGGAATCAATTGCTCAAACTACAAACGAAATCGCCCTCCCTCCCCTCCCCCGAGATGCATGCAGATGCCCTCCCAATCTATGCACACGCCCTTGGACGTGGTAGTATGCGTAATGTCCTGGTCTAACGCGACGAAATGGAAAAAATAAATACAAAAAGATCAGGGCCTACCCTGGGTTGTGTTTTTGAAGCTCAACCAACCATGCCAACTCGCGGACACGACCTCGTCCGAACCAGCTGCAGACCCGCCCAGACTCGATTCGGCCGGGCTAGCCTACTCCTCGTACTTGCCGGTGAAGGACAGCTCGCTCCGCTCCAGCTTGTCCTTGAGGAACTCGTAGACGGTGAAGGTGACGGCCTGGCCGGGGGCGACACGCATGACGCGGGGGGTGATGCCCTTGTAGAAGGCGTGGAAGCCTTCTTGCCTGTTGTCGGGTGGGTGCGGTTAGCTATAATGCCTCTTACTTCTGCCGGAAGAATGAAAGCAGGAGGGGAGGAGAGGAACTCACTTGAACATGTCGCCCGAGATGCGGGCTATCCTCGTCCAGGCGCTGACGCCGGGCTCGGCGGGCGTCTTCTGCAGGCGCGTCTTGATGGTGTCGATCGGGGCGTTGCTCAGGGGACCCATGGCGCCGCTGACGAGGCCGATGAGGGTGGTCTGCCAGCTGGGCAGGTTGCCGCCCTCGTACTGCGGCTGCCACTGCTTGAGCCAGTCCTTGAAGTAGCTGTAGGCGGTGAAGTTGACGGCCTGGTTGCTGCCCTGGCGCAGGGCCGTGAGGCTGACGCCGCGGTAGAGGGCGCCGAAGCCCTCCTCGCGCACGACCGTGTACAGGGCGTGGGCGGCGTTGCGGTACTTGGGCACGTCGAGCGGGTCGGCCATGGAGTGGTGCTGGGCCTGCAGGCGGATCTTGATGACCTCCATGGGGGTGACGACGGCGACGGCCTCGGTGACGCCGGCGGCGAGGCCGGCGACGAAGGTGGCGCGGCCCGAGACGGCGCCCGTGGCCGGGTCGGCGAGCAGCTGCTTGTACCACTCGAACGAGGTGAAGCGGATGGCCATCTTGGGCACGATGCCCGTCAGCACCGCGCCCAGGCCCTTGTACAGGCCCAGCGGCGTCTCCTTCTTGACGATCTCGACGCCCGTCTTGACGAAGCCGCGCTTGGGGGCGCCGGGCATGCGCGCGCGCCGCGAGAGCTGCATGCGCACCTTGATTGTGTCTGGCGCCGTGTTAGTTTGCTACGTCCGTGTACCGGGGAGGGGGAGAGCAGAGCATGAGCATGAGGCTGGGCCGACGACGTACCGAGGGGATGGCAGACGAGCGCCTCCATCATGCCGGCGCCACCTCCGGCTGCGGCTCGTGTTAGCGATGCGTGCGAAGTACGGAGGCTGGAGGAGGAGGAGGGAGAAGCGAACCGATGAGGTTGGTCGCCGCCGTGGGCGGCTTCTTCTTGCCATTGCCGTTGCCGTTGCCGTTGCCCTCATTTGTTTGGGGCATGGTTGCGGCCTGTGTGTGTGTGTGTCTGACTGACTGTCTGTCCGTGTCCTTTCGCCTTGCTCGCTATGCGCCCGCGGCTGCGCGTCTCGGTATGAATGCGACTTGCGCGAGGGCGGTGATGTCGTCGCGGGCGGCCTTCACGTGTAAACCGGCTTCACCGACAGCAGCAGCGGGAGGAGGAAGAGGAGGAGCAGTGTCTTCGGCAGCACGTCGCCATGCAGCGTTTCTCTCTCTTCTCTCTTTTCACCTCAAATATGCGCGAGAGAGAACCCGTTCGAGGAATAACAAGCCAGTATGTCGGAAGGGAAGAGAAGTTCCGGAACAGCAACGAAGGGAAATAAAAAAGGGGACGGCGAGGCGGGAAAGAAGAGTCACACGCGCACCTCTACGTCGTTTTGACATATGATTCTGGACTCCCGGCCGGGCCCACCCCCTTCCTGCGGTACCTACCCCGAGCACCCACCCGAGCCCGGAATTGGGGTAGGGAGGGTTGTTCCGCGGCTTGTCGCATGGCCTGCAGCAAGGTACAGCTACCTACCTCGTTTACGGTGCCCTAATGCCGGGAGAGGAGGGGAGGGGAGGGGAGAGGGGAGGCTGTCTGCTGGGCGGTGCTAGGCCCCACCGCGTGCCGGGCGGGCGGACGGAGGGAGGGAGGCAGCTCCCCATGTCCCCGGATCAATCATTTCCACCCCCCAATTGGCGCGCGCCCCGCGCTCGCATGCGCACAGTCGAGCGCGTGGGCGCGTCGCCGCCGCAAGTGGTGCCCAGCAGCTGGAAAACTCTCGCAGCGCAAAGGGGCGCGCCGCTGCTTGTCTCGCTGCCAGCGCAGAGCCGAGACGGCCGTGACGCCATCGTCAGCTTGAGCCGACGGGACCCACACCCCACGAGCCGAGCTTGTGATTTTGCGGGGTGCGCTCCCCCCAGTCGCACCTCTGATCTCCCGCCGCCCAGCGACAGGCTGTCTCGGCCTCCCCCCCCAGGCGCCGCCGGGAGACACCGGGTCCGGCTGTGCTCGCGCTGCGCTGTGCCTGGGCGCGGCCGCCCCCCGGCCGGCGGCTTGCCGTCTTTTGCCGAGGCATTCGCTTTCCCGCCTGGCGTGCGCGCGCGTTCGTCGGAGTTTTGGCGCGGCGCCGTCGTGGCTTGTCTCGTATGTACGAAGCGAGTTGCGCTTGGCGCTGGCTCGACGTGCTCATTCCGACGAGAACGACCTTGATCGGTGGACGGCGCGAGGGCGATCCCGCGTGCGTGCGTAGTGTCCAGTTGGAATTAAGCTGCCGCGTGACCGGCCTGTTCTGCGGCACGACCAAGACACGTACACCTTGCCGGCGAGCTGCGTCGGAACGGTCCCGCGTTCTACCTAAAGTCCGGTCGACGAGGGCATTCGCGATGGCTTGGTCTGGGTGGAGGCCGTATGTAATCATCCCGTCGCTCGCATTCACATGACAAAGACGCCCTTTGCAGTCAAACATATTTGATTTTGCCATCTTGCGAATCCATCTATCCGGGTCTCATACATTAAAAGTCCCCGACGCACCCAAACGCCCATCAGCCAACCCGGCCAGTGGCACCACGGCGACTGACACGAAGCAAAAGAAACCTTGGCGATGCCCTATCCTATCGCGCATCGACGCAAATCCAATTCCCAATAGAAGCATCGCAAACCGGCCGTGTGGTATCTCGCAACGCCAGAAAATGTCGACAAAGCCCCCCCTAAAGTAGAAACAACCCCCATCGGCGACGCCTCACGACGGCGTGCCTCGCTCCTCCGTCACCGCGCCCTCGAAGCTGTACAGCCGCACCTCGCCGTCCTCGCTCCCGCTCGCCATCCTGCTGTCGCTCAGGCCCACGCACGTGACGGGGCCGGCGTGGCCCGTGAAGCTGCGGTCGCACTTGCCCGAGCGCGGCTCCCAAATCTTCGTCATGGAGTCGTTGGCGCCCGTCACCACCCGCAGCGTGTCGCCGACGAGGCCCCAGATGCCCTCGACGTGCCCGAACATGCTGCGCACGCACTTGCCCGACTCGATGTCCCAGAGCCGCACCGTGTTGTCGAGCCCGCCCGTCAGCATGTACCGCGGCGGCAGCGGCCGCGACGGGTCCGACGCGAAGCCGGACCCGAACGAGGCCCGCGCGTCGTCGGCCGTCGTCGTCGGCGTCGGCGTCGGCGTCGCGCTGCGGCTGCGGCTGCGGCTGCGCCCGCTGTGCACCGACACGGCGTCCGTCTTGTCCGCGCTCGGCACCTCGTCGGGCTCGAAGTCGGGCGGCATCAGCAGCACCTGCTGCACCTGCCCGACGTGCCCGCGGAACGTCTTGACGCACTGCTTCGAGTCCAGGTCCCAGAGCTTGACCGTCATGTCGTCCGACGCCGAGAAGATGGTGCGCGACGCCAGGTCGATGCGCACGTGGTTGACCCAGTCCGTGTGCCCGCGCAGCGTGAACGTCTGCTTGGTGTCGAAGCTGAAGATCTTGACCGTCTTGTCGATCGACCCCGACGCCAGCGTGCCCCCGGCGTAGTGCACCGACAGGACCCCGTCCGTGTGGCACTGCAGCGTGCTGAGGCACTCGCCCGTCTGCCAGTTCCAGATCTTGATGGTCTTGTCGAAGCTCCCGCTGATGAGCTTGGAGTCGTCGAACTGCAGGCATCGCACCGTCGACGTGTGCCCGCGCAGCGTGCGGAGCACCTCGCCCGTCTCAATGTTCCAAATCTTAATCGTAGTATCGTAGGACCCGGTGGCTAGGATGTTGTCGTCGAACTGCAGGCACGTCACGCCGTTCTCGTGGCCCTTGAACGTCTTGATGGCGCAGCGCCCCGTCTTCCAGTTGTAGCCCACCTTGTACCGGTCGCGGTAGACGTCCTTCCACGGTCGGAACTGGCGCTCCTTGTCGAGCTGCGAGCGCGGCTGGCCGGATCCGTTCAGCCGTGGGCGCTTCGACGGGCCGTCCTCGCCGGCGCTGAGGGAGCGCTTGTTGGACTCGTGCGACGAAGCGGTGTCGCCGTTGGCCTCGGCCGTCTCCTCGTTCTGGTGTGCGTGTTCGTGGCGGTGGTGCGCCGACTGATGGCGGCTCCAGGCCATCAGCTTCTTCTTTTCCAAGAGCGGCAGGCCCCAACCGCACTTTGTGCACTTCCTGTCAATGTGCTGCTCGCACATCCTGTGCCAGACGACGTCGTCGTCGGCCAGGTTCCTCCAGCGAACGCTGACCTGTGCGGCCTTGCACAGCGAGACAGTATCTAGATGACACAGAATCTTGTAGGACAGCTCGGCGGGGAGGGCGGCGAGGAAGTCGATCTTGAGCTGCTCCTGGACCTCGCGCGACACGGTCGAGAGCTGGGGGAAGCAGCACTGGGTGATGATGCCCTGGAGCATGAGTTCGCGGTGCTTGGACGGGGCGGCCGAGAACAGGGACCACACGTGCGTGATGGCTTCTTGGTCGGCGACGGGGAGACTGCTGAGTTCCTGGGACAGGTTAGTTCTGCGTGGCGCAAGACGGCAGGGCGTGGCGGGCCGAGACGTACACTCTGGATGAAGCCCATCTTGGTCTCGTCGGCGGCTCGCCGGCACTTGGAGTCGGGGCGATGGCGGTAGCAGTATCGTGTGTTGGGGTCCTTCTTGCGGATGGACGTAGGGCTGGACGCATCGGCGTTGTTCCCCTTGCCGACGGGGGCGTAGAGGCCCGGGATGTGCTCCTTCAGGAAAGGGCTGACGGTCTTGCCGACGAGTTCGGACGGCATCTTCTTGAGGCGCGTCTTGTCGTCCTCCTGCTGCCGCCTTCGATCGCAATTATCTCGCAGCGGCGGGGGCGTCGTGGTCCTGGTCAGGTGCGCAGGGGCAGGGTCCGCGGCAGCGGCAGCGGCAGCGTCGGCGTCCGAGTCGTGGAGGAAGGAGACGGACAGGTCATTCTCACTCGTCTCGGCCAGCTGCGGGTGGCCGTCGAGTTGTGCAGAGTCGCGTTGCATGGCGGCGAAGCGAAGCGGGCGGCAGCGTCGAGATGGCGACTGTCGGGACTAAATATGGCGAGGCGGCCGCAGGTCGCACATCGGTCTCAGGCGCGGGCTTGTGCACACAAGGCTGGCAATGGCGTGCTGCCCGGGGGCGGCTCGTGGTCAGCAGCAGTGCGGCGGCACGGTCGAGGCGAGGTATGTGGCAGGCAGGGAGGGCGAGCTTGGGCCAAGGGCTTGTGTTATCAAGATTTGCTTTGGTCGGAGGATGCGAGGATGTCGGGGATTTGCTGATGGCGGGGGGCGGCAGAGGTTGAGCGGCTGTCGGGCGGCTTCTCCACCGACGTGCGGAGCCCACGGTGTGCGCGTCGAGCCTCGCCCAAGTGAGTCAGTGTGCCTGCCCTCACCGAGGGGCGCCGCGGAGGTGAGCAGAGGATTGGGCGGATGCGAGCACAGGGACGGGTTGCGCAATCGCAGGCCGAGCGAGCGCGGGTTGGATCCCGAGTCGTCCTGGGGTGCGTTTGGTGCAGCGTCGCAGCGAGGAAATGCGGAGGACCGGGACACCCATGGACGACGACACCCATGGACGGATGCAATGCGCTGTAA
Organism: Albophoma yamanashiensis; assembly: GCA_001600555.1. Taxonomy (NCBI): domain Eukaryota; kingdom Fungi; phylum Ascomycota; class Sordariomycetes; order Hypocreales; family Ophiocordycipitaceae; genus Albophoma; species Albophoma yamanashiensis. The sequence goes on from BCKH01000001.1 coordinate 335,558, forward strand.
GCCGCTCGCCCCCAACGCAGAAAAGACAGAAGGCGAGCTAAGATGGCGTGCCAGCACCCGCCTGTGCTTGGGTGCTACGGGGCGAGAATGGCGTTATCCGGGAGGGACGGCGCCACGCAGGAAAGGGTTTGACAGTGGCCCCCTCCAGTCCCGCTAGCTGAGACGGGGTTAGGGGCCCGGGCGCTGCCCTGTGCCTGCCAGCGGGTGCATGCTGGTGTCCCCTTTCGGCAGCTGGCCAGGCTTGTGGTGGTTACGGCATCATGCCCAATTCATTTGCAATCTCGCATCGTCCACGCATGTCCCTCAGTGAACCGCGATCCTCGCGAGATCTGCGCTACCCGTCTCTCCTGCTCGTAGTCGAACTTGTGCGACCATTTTTTCTTTCTTTTTCACACCCGCCAAGCACCACAAGGCATACCCATAGACCCAGGGTGGCGCCGCGATCGCGACCCACGCCGACGAGCCGAAGCACACCATCGCTCGACGGGCCTGGGACGAATTTGAGTTTGGACGTGCGTGAGAGAACTGCAGAAGACGCAATAGTACAATAGTCCACGGGAAGTTGATACAGTACGAGCCCGTGCTCAGGATGATGAGACATCGTCAAACGAACCTCAGCTTGGCCCTGCACAGATCACGTCACCCATCCTGCTCCTTTCGCTTGTCATTTCCCTGCAACCTCTCGCGGGCCACAGAGCCTTGGGATCTACATACAGCAGTACGGAGTACGTACACGTACTGAGATACAAAGGGTCCGTACGGTGGGGCGTCCTGCTGGGCGCGTGCCGTCCGCTGAGAACCCGGCTGGACGGTCGGGTCGTTGTGGGGTCCATCTGACAGTGACCATCAGGCAGTGATCCATCTGACAGTGGGCCCTTCCCGACCCGCCCATCTTGATTCTTGATCTCCGATGCAACTCTACAACCACTCTAATTACAGTCTCTTACAGTACGGACTGCTCGAGTGTTCGCAGTCCGTCTGCTTAAAGACTCAGGTGTCTCTCTTCAAGCTGAAGACTAATCCCACTTTTGGGCACCTTTTCTGGTCAAGCCATCTAGCTACCGTCACCCATTCATGTATGCATGTAGCTTGGCACGTCGACGTCGACTTCATCCCCTTTGATGCAAGTGGAGCTTCGAGAGTACACTTTTTCGCGCTTGTGAATGTCGTATTGAGTGCGTTGAGACTTCCTCCAAGCGCAATCGTTGACGTGGTCCAGCATCGTTGGACATGTTTTCTCCGATCAAACCATGGTCCTGAGCGAAGCACCTTTCCGAAACTCTTGCCGCTTTGGTAGTTTAGCTAGCGGGGTGGCGCCGTGGTATGTGGGGGGTTTTCAAGCGCTGCCGAACACTAGATATCATCGGCCCAGCTGTTTGGAACTTCCCATAACTGCGGTGCGGGCCCTGGGGGAGCCAAACTCGCCTCCAGTATTCCGTAAGCAGAACGGGCTGCGGTCAAGGGCGCCTCCGCGAACTGGCTCTTTGAAATTAGCGCGAAGCTGAATGCTGTCAGACCATGAGCCGCTGAAACCAGCCTTGGACATGTGTTGGCCGAGCGGCTTGCAGGCCGAGTGAATGAATGGCCGTATGGTAGGCAGCCAGCAGTATCGACAAACATGACCCGAGGCACTGCCTGGCTGCAGCCTTGCAACAAACTCACCAGGTACGCTACTGGTGTGGACCAAAATGGCTGGCGGCTGGAGATGGTCGTCGTGCTTCCGCGAACCCGAAGCGGCCGAGAGAGCTCTGGTTGCCAACCACCTACCCCGGGCCGGGCTTCGGCGCGCCTGTCGCGTGAATTCGCCGTCTTTACTGCGCGTGTGAGCGCTTCCACTTGAAGATCGCCGACGTCTCCTCGACCGCGGTTACGCTGGTGTTGTGCCTCTGTTCCGTCATTCTCCTACCTAGCCATTTAGGCCTCAAGACTGCTTCTCGATAGCTTCGAAATCTACGGAGCATAACATCACAGAACCGATCGAGCTCCAACATGATCGAAGTAAAACCTGGAGAAGTATGCGCAGTGTCGCCGGTGAACACACCCAACCACGTGGATAGACGAACGTCGTTAGTCAGGGTGACAGGGTTACGGCCGACATACATTATGCAAGGTGCAAGCCAACGAAGAAAATGTGCTATTCCTCTGCAACACTACCGCGTCAAGAGCCTCACCCATGCCCTGTTCCAACATGGCTTTCCACCATCTCCCGATAGAAATCACATGTATCATCTTCGGGGCTCTGGATTCTCCTCGCGACTTGATATCCCTCATCAACGCATCAGCCCATTGCTTTCGGGTCTACAACAGGTCGCCGCAACGAGCTCTCTCGTCCGTGCTCAGGAATGCCATCCTCCCCGATGCCCTCCCCCATGTGCTGGTCGCCATCCGTGCCACAGCCGCCGCAGCTTCGGGACCTCGGCAGGCTGATTCGCCGGAGGCTTTCCTCGACGAATACTTTCAGAACAAATCTTTCGAGTTTCCTACGGACAAAGGGGGCATGGTCGCCTTGTGTCGACTCTACTCTCACGTCAGTTACTTCGTAGACGGATACTCCACTCGCGCCATACGAACTCTCGGGCTTGAGCGGGATGCCGAACTGAGCCTTGCACAAATGGAACGTGCAAGGTTTCAGAGAGCCTTTTTTCGGTATGAGCTCTATTCTAGAGTATATCCCGTCGACTACAGCGCCCGACCGTCTCATTCGCGTGTCTCAGCGGATGCGCAGTTCACTCAGTTCCTGGCTTGGGTTGAACCATGGGAGGTAGAGGAGATGAGCTGTGTCCACTGCTACTTTGCGTCCCTTATTGGGGAATTTATTGACGATCTAGAACACGAAGTCGTTCAGTATGTTCTTTCCGCCCCAGGTGTTTGTCGCCCTCCTGGCTCGACTCGCCCTCGTCCTTCATCTCCAGAACCCCCCACGGGCAGAAGATTCCCTGCCACAACGGCTGGTGGATGGATGGATGATTCGCTCATCTCTTCATTGAAGACAACCTGGGCTGAAGATGTCAAAGGGAAAATCAACGCTGGTGATGACAATATGAGGTTCTTTGATCGCCTCGATCTAAGGGACCTCGACATGTTTTCGAAGGATGGAAGATTCCACTCGCCAAGCATCATCAGCTATCTCGGGTCCCTAGGCTTGGCATTCATGTATCAACTTGCCTCTGCGGACGAGATCGGACGCAGACACGTTATTTTGAAACATGCTCCTCCAGTAGGGCGCCACTTTTTACCTGAAGCACTAGAACGTGCTCCTGGCATCCGTCCTCGAACTGTTAGTACGAGCGAGGTCGACCATCGCGACATCTCACGGCCTAACCTAGGCTGGTCGTATTTGTTTGGAGATACGGAAGACGATTGCTACCTCCAGATCAACCACGCCGGCATCATAAACACGCCGTAGGGCTGAAGGAGGGGCGGGTTAGCGTATAGAGGGAGAGCGAATAATGAACTGTCACGACTGTTTGATGCATGACTTACTTCTTGCATTTTACTAGGATACGCCTTGCCTGGCATACTGCATTATCTGCACTCCTTTGGCTCAAGAGTTCAGGTGGTGGAGGTGACAGTACGTTGATCTGCTTCCGTCTTACATATTCACACTCACCGAATGCGGTTTCTTCTCGCACAAATTGCAGATTAGACTGGCAGTTTCCCAAGTTAGACATCATGGAGATTGGCCGGCAAATACGTGTGCTGGATGGCGAGACGGGTTCAAAACGCTGCTGGGGTGGGAGCATGCGATTTACAGCCGAACGGTATATACACGAGGGAACAGGAAGCAGGACACACAGGAAACAGGTCGGCTTCGAGCAATGGTTGTAAATATAAAGGCGAGAAAAGTAGCCATTGCAAGAAAACAGTACTATCTACGGATTCTAAATTTCACCTCAGCGCGAGAATACTGACCACTTCTCTTTGCAGTCATCCTCGCAGACCGTCAAAGATTGAACCTACCAAACCACAAGTATACGTATGACAGAGTAAACAATAAGATTTCAATAGCGAGCTAAACTAGCTCTATGCGGCTTGTCCAGCGGTGGCTCTTCCAGTTAAGAGATGGATGATAATACGCTAACGAGGCTGGAGACTACTACTGGTAATGGCAAGACGGTACCATGGAATGAGGCTCGGAGACTCAAGCGATCTCGTCTTTACCTCCGTATCTAGCAGCTATTTTAAATAAACTGCTGGAATGTTTAACCTTTTGCGAGAACTGCGGGCTCAAGCCTTGAAAACCCCCCTGATAATGACAATCAGAAAACGCGCCGTCGCGTGCATTTAAGAAGGGGCTCTACGGGCGGTCAAGTTCACTGATAAAAGGCCTGCTGCGAACCACAATTTCATTCGTTACATCTCAAGCCACCGGAAAGGTCTTATTTACTACAGATCGCGTTCGCCTGTTTTTGGGTCATAATATCATGGAGGGCGGTAAGAGAGAGAAGACCACGAAGAATGGTAGGATATATGAGCCTCGGTGATAGAAGAGAAGGGACAGAAGCGAAAAACCAAGGTACGAATTCAAATTAAGCTTAGAATATTGCGTTGTGCGGTTCCGATTTCAGCGAGTTATGTCTACTTGCTTGTTCTAAAAGAGCGTGGAAAAGGGATTGATTTTATCTTGTGCCGTTTTGGCTTGTGTTGCCAGTCCAGCATTGGAGGCGTTTCTCCGTAGAATTCGCAATTGACGCCTTTAGAGCCCCAATTCAGCTTCGAGTCATCAATGCAACGAGGCTTCATTCATCCAAGGAAGAGGACAACGAGACTTGATGCCTGAATGCACCCACCGAGTCATCAAGGTAATGTGGCTGCCCAGGGGCTTGCAACCGCTGTATCTGAAATAAAAAGCTAAGAGGAAGATGCGTAAAGTTAAGGAATGTGAGGAAGGCAGTACCTTTCTGCCGGGTGCTGCTGAAGTCGCAAGCTGCCCAGCGCTCAAGTCGGGTTATTTGTACAACCACCCAACCTATTGAGGTACTGTCCGGCCGGACAACAACCCTGGGCCCCCACGCCGTTGGAGGTGCAATAAAGGGGCCCGCCTGGTCCACCCCCATTATTGCACCATCCGTCGCCGCACGCTTGCAGAATTTGTCCCGGGAGGATGTTGGCACAGATGGCATTCTGGTTGGCGACTTGCCCCGGAGCGCAACACGTCCACCCCCCTGCAATTGTGACAGTGCACTGATTCGTGGCGCCGCTGCAAGTCCTGCCGTTAGGGCAGCAATCGGTCGTATTCGGATAACATTTCCCATTGCACGATTTCAGACCCCTAGCGCAACAAGACCTTTTTGCCGCATTAAGGTCCCTCGGGTTGTTGCTGAGCTCCTCAGACGCCACATTCCTGCACGAACCAGTTAGCGGACTTCTAAGGTTCGATGACGATCACGAACCGCAGAGTAGTCTGTCCCAATGTATTCGACGGATCCAGCTGATGGGGCGTCTCAGAGGATTGGGATTGTGCGACGCACAACCCAAGAGCAAACAGCGCGACAGAGGAGAATTGCGAGCGCATTTTGACACCAGATAGCTTGACAAGGTTTTGAGTTATGGCAACAGAAGGAGATACAGCCGTAGCTTTATAGTTGAATGGCGTGGTGCCAGGGAGGAAATCGGCAGTCTTGATTCGCACAATGGTAATTAATATATGACCAGTACCAAAAAGCTAACTACCAGCAGTTACGAAGTCGTTCAACATAGAAAATTCTACTTCGTATGACTTATCCCCTAGGTCTTGAGTGACGATCGTCGCCTGATTTGTTTAATATCGTGTAATGCTGAAACTGTCTCTCCTGTGGCTTACATCTGTCTCGCGAGGCGGCGTTGTCCCATTCGCTTGAGGAGAGTAAGTCTTGTCACATGACCCAGTCAGACTCTGGGGTTTGATCTATGTCATTGGAAGCCGCACACAACACAGCACGGCGGTGTGTAGGTCTTAGGCCTGATGATCCGCCAACCAATCGCACCGCATACCCTACTACGACGGCACCTAGGGCTGTGACGAGGACACCGGCGCAAACCGAAACCCAACTATGCAGGTCGACGTGGAGCACAAAGCCCAACGAGAGGTTTAGGCAGCCGTCAATTGGGTGGCCGCTTCCTGGGCTGTCAACATGACATCCAGGTGCAACCCTACGTGAACAAGTCCTTGTCACACTGCAGAACAGGCCCAGTACTCAAAAGCCACACCGCTCCCCTCAGAAGTGCTTCACGACTATACCCGGTTCGGTAACAATTGCGCCAATCGAAACAATGCGGGGTCGATCGGTTAAGCTCGCCGATCTGTCAAAGCCGAGCCTATTCAGTTCAAGCCAGGGTCACTCAAGTTTTGGGGGCATTTAGAAGCGAAATATGCCCTCCCCAAGCGCCACTGACATTGCTTCACAGTGCATCCGGACGTAGAGATGCAGATCTGGAGAACAGGGCACAGAAGAGAATCATGAGAGAACACTTCGGACCGGGGGAAACAATAGTGCATTTTAGAGACTCGTTAGCATGCCCCCTACGCAATATCGGCAGTCGCGATAGAGTTGCTTGGCTCCCCGAAAAGCGGCAATCCCGATAAAGTTACTTAACCCTTCGAAACGCGGCAATCCCATAAAGTTACTTAACCCTTCGAAACGCGGCAATCCCGAGAAAGTTACTTAGCTCTCTAAATACGCCAATACCGACAAAGTTGCTTGTATATTTCCTACCCATAGCCCACAAGCCTTATAGGAGCGAGGGGATATTGAGCGTCGTCTACTCTATTTAATGAGTGTGATTTAATGCTATCTACGTATACAAGGGTGTGTAACGTAACCTTGTACCACCGGGAGGAATGGAATTATCTAGAGTCCTTGTTACGACCTGTTACGTTCTTAGGCAGACGGCCGCGGGATGGGCCGGCTGTGCAGGCGCTAATGCGGGCGGCACGGAATAAAGGTCGGGACGATGGGCCAATGGGGGCTGGATCATTGGGATCGTTCAATGATCCAGGCGAGCCATGACCATCGGGATCATTGGTATCGCCAGGCGATCCAGATGATCCAGTGAAACGCTCCAGTATATAGGCACCCCCAAATTCCACTCCATAGCATAGGTACCTAGCCAGCTTGCAACACAGATCAATATCCTATTCTTGGAATCACGCTCCATATTGACCTACTTGGTTACGATCCTCCGGATCTATCACCAACCGTAACATTGCGCCCTGACCTTTCTGCCAACATAAACCTCCGGTTTATCCCTTGGGAACCCAAACCGTTACAGTCCTCCGGATATAGCCTTCTTGGCCTAATATGCATACGCTCCCTTTTATACATTTAGCCTTTAGGTACTAGCTATATCGGAAGGGAACTAATATAATTCCTATAAAGTTCTATCAGTCCTCCTAACTTGGAACACTACCTTTGTAGATCTATATACTCTTAGCTCCTAGAGAGTAACAATAAATTTTCTATACCCCTCATAGCAGCAATACGCAGCCACAATGCGCAACCTCTCGCCTATTCTTATCTCGGCCTCGTTCGGTCTCCTTTTATGGCCTAGTCTAGTAGTGGCACCTCCGCCGGTGCCTCCACCAGAGAGGAACCCTATCGGACCCGGAGAACACGGAATGCCTAGGGAGGGTATTACACTCGGAGAGCCTGATGCATTCGGAGGGCCTGGTGCACTCGGAGGGCCTGATCCACTCGGAGGGCCTG